>JAODTK010005287.1:50000-282050 GCA_026419785.1 Sclerodactyla briareus | reverse complement strand
CAACACCCCAGATTGTCCCAATGGAAGCATGGCACTATTACTTTGTACCATAGCAATGGAATGAAATCATGCGTATAAAAGTGCAAGCAGTCCGTTGTAGTATGATTCATGAAAGAATATTGCTGATACTATAAACTCTAACATACTGGCTGGGATGTATATAAGAGTCCATGGACATGTATACGTTGTATATTGTTGTGGGGTGGAATTATTGGGGCGGCGGCAGGTATGAAAATTCAGCTTCTGGTTTATTGTATTTCATGTCGAGGTTGTACACTCTGGCTAATCAATGTAGGGGAATCATTCCTTGGGGCGTTCTGTTCTGGGATTGAATTAGGTTTTCTGAAACTGCATCACCTCATCACTTTCACCTTGGTCATTTCTTATGAAAAAAAATTGAGAAGAGACCTAACTGTCCACTCGGTACATCTCAAGGTTGCAAGAGAGATAACAGGTAGTCATACTACTAAAGTTTGCTTCCCTCAGTTCACTGTGCCCTGAGTAGGTCAACTGCATATGCAGGACCGATAACCTAGAGCTGAAGAAGTGAGCTGAGCTGGTCATCTGTACTCTGAACTACGCCCAAAGCCGGCAGCCAGACATGGCCATCATGGCTGTCAATACATTTGTCAAGGTATGCTGCATTATTAGCAGGGGGGGTGCGGTTTATGGAAAGAATCGTGGTTAATTCCAGTTTTTACCAGTATATAACTTCCACGGAAAAAGGGTTGCTGAAGGAACTCAAAAAAATACTATTGCAAATCACTGAAACGGAAAATGTTCTGTCAGGGGAATAGTATGAATATGTCATTTGCCTTTCATTTCACCGAACTTGGACATAATGTTATCGGCGGATTGGACCATGTGAAAGGCCGGCCATAATTGCCATTTTGTGAAAACTGCAAAGTGATTCTTTTTTAAGATAGTTTGCATTACCTTGATATTGGTTCAGTTTTATCATTGAACGAGTGGTAACATATGTGGTATCCAGGGATGGATTCAAGGTCAAAGGTCATTTTAAAGGGGACAAACACAAACTCCATGCAAGGGTATGTTTTTTTTTTCCTGCATTATTGAGAGTATTTTTCATAGACATTCCTAAAAAGTGTTTTGAGTGGACTTGAAAGACCTCCGTTATCAAATTGTCACAGTGAATTCAAAGTTCCGCATGGTTGCATAGTCATACACAGCGCAGTACAGTGAAAACAGCGCCATTATTGCAACAATTTCAAAATCCCCTAATATGTGACGGAGTCAAGGACTGTGCGAGCAACCAGCATAGCCTCAGTGTGTGCATGTAGTGTACGTACGTACGTGAGTTGCTGCTCAGCGCCCGAAGGAGCAGAAGCCAGTTCATATCATCAATTCTTTCAACAAAGAATCGGTGATTGAGAAACCAAATGGATGCATAATGCACTGGGTGGGGAGTCTCAAACTCATTTCTAGTGAAGTTATAGCCTACAACCGATTAGAAATATCACCGCAGTCCAGAACAATAAATTGCCCACTTCGCAACAATCTGTTTCGAATCGCTCGATTCCGACGTTACACACAAAGTCTATTTAGAGTGCCCATGGAGTTAAGTGTATGTGGGAGAAGCTTCCACTGTACAATTTCCCATTGACAGTCGTTCGGTAGAGAGAAGGCGCATAATCTGATTGGTCATTCTAATCAGTGACGGCACTTGTTTTGGTCAGAGTGATGTATGTCGGCAAAATCCAGTCATTTGTTCGAAATTTCGACAAGAAATTGGGGTGAAAATGCTAATTTAGAGAGGGAAGGGGTAGTACTGATTATAGAAGTATGATTGTTTCGACGAGGGCATGCTAAAAACTTCGACTGACGTGATTCAAAAATAACAGTTATTAGTTGGCTGGTTATTTAAACATGTTATAGTGTTTTCGGTTAAAATAGCAAGTGGGTCGCCGACTACGTCACAATTCTCAATAGTCACGCTAAAATGGCGCCTGTGCATAGTAGCGCTGTGGAATGGTGCAATAGCCGAAGGCAGGAGGGGAAGTTGGAAACTCGGTGTTTTGATATTGGAGGGGTCGTTCGGAGCGCTCAAAATACGGAGGGAAGTGGTTTGAGAGATGCAGAAAGTAGGGAAGGGAAAATCTCTTGACTGTGAGTTCCCCTTTAAGGGGAATAATGAACTATCATGTAGAAATCTGCAAAACTCCTCCATCTACTGTTGATTACCATGGAAATCGGTGTGTGTTTAATTTTGATTCGATTTTGTACGGGTTCAGGAAGCCCATTGAGGCTCACGAGGAACATGGCCTTAGTGATCGTGGATGAGCACAGGCGATAAATCGCCTTCTCTTCTGACTTAGGTAGTGCTTCAGATGTAGGAGGCAGAGGTGTGACCAATTCCAACTTGCTCCCGGGACGCCGTTTTACGAGCCCACGAAAGGAAATCAGTGAACTCCAGGACCCGACCACACTTCCTCGGAACCTGGAGGAAGCGGAGGAAAGTTCAAGTGATATGATCGAAGCCGACAAAAGAAACTCATTGTAAAATATCCGAAACAAAACCCCAGTAGTAACCCAGAAAATCCACTGTACAACAGCGGAACCATGAAGGAAGACCAAGACCTCGCCCATCGCAACGGCATGTACAGCCACACAGGAAAATTGTCCGTTGACTTCGGAATTCGAACCAGAAAATACTTGGTTGTAAAGTGGCACTGACACCACTCTTACCATTTTTCCGCCCTAATTTAGTGTTATCATGGACTAGTGGTACCAACAGGTTGTGTCTGATTGAGGTCATTCAAGTCAAGTTAAGGGGGCCCTATCACTTCATTAGATGATGAAAAAAGTGCAAAACGCTCTCCTCTCACCGTTTGATCTCAGGATCATCATGAGAGTTGGTCAGTCTGATATTGACCAGGCTGCCTACGGGGTGTTCTGGAATTTGGGGGGATGAAAGGCCATGTAGCGTCATTTTGGCCCAAGTAACATGGGAATGTGGCACTTTTCTGAATATCGAGGGACTCCTCAAAATTGGATGGTCCCAAATAAGCCTGTGAAGAGATCAAGGCGAATCTCTTTCGCTTACTCAACTTACCCATATTGACACTTTGCCACCCCACCCCGCGCCATTGACATCTGGCAATCTTTACGGGAGTCCGGGCTGGACCCCATAGTCCTGTCTTATTTTGCCAGCCGACGTGAAGTTCGTGAGCAACTTGGCTCCTATTTTCACCGTCTTTTTCATCGGTGAAATCGCTTATTATACGGGTCAACTCGTTAGAGTTAAAAAGCCGCAGGAAGCGTTTTTTAACGATCTCGTTCGTCAGAAGTGAAGTATCCTACGTGGTTTGAGTGATTTTAGATTGAAACTTCGTTCGCTGGATCCCGTTTTGTGTAAGTCGTTTTAGCCTCCCCCCCCTAGCCTAACACAACGGGTTGTGTGGGCTCCTATGTGTTAGGTTCGGTCAGGCGGGCATGAGACTGTTGTCCGGGGGTGCTTTTTCTAGCCTAGGCCTCCTACCCTCACTTCCCGTCCCCTTCGCTGGGGTTCCCCTTTCCCCCTCTCCTTCCTTCCCGGGGGTGGCTCCCCGCGCGCGCGTAGGGATCGTTACGCAAAAGGGTGGAATGAGTGAAAGCGGGAGGACCGGGGTTTTGGGGTTTGTTAAATTAACCTGGGTTTAAGTCGCTTCCCGTAGAGATTGGAATGGTCCTTTTAATGTTATATTGTGATCGTTATTCCACATATCATGATCAGGTTGCATGTTTATCGGACGATGCCAGTATGTGGCTCCTCGATTCTCCACATATGTTTTGTGGTTTTGTAGTTTTCTCGATGCTTAATGTATTCGCATGTGCGCTCAACATTATCATATTGCATGTTTGTTGAGTCTCTATATGTGATATGTCATGTAGTTTACACATAGCATGGTATTGATCCGGGCCATGGTTGCTCCGGAAACAATATTTTCCCTTAGCGGCCCTTTCCCTTCAGATATGTAAAGTGCAGCAGCGCCGCCGGAATCTCCACCGTTCTCAAGTGGGACGGACATCTCACGTGCCCCCGCTGCAGACCCTGCTCGCAGAGTAGCAGGTTGTGAGGTTTGACGCACCATGGCCCGAAGTAGTATCGTTTCTCGGGATCGCCGGTTGGAGTCAAAAAGCAGGGAACGTCGCTCCAAGGGGTCTTCCATCTCGTCGCCTCGACGAAGAAGCTTCTAGTGGGAAGAGGGCCCAGAAGAAGAGCGACGCCCGAGGGAGGGAAGAAAGGCGTTGAGCTTGGCCCCGTCGGGGGCCCGTGGTGGGCGCTATTCCACTCCGCTATCCCACAGGCACTAAGCTCTGGGCCGTCCCGCTAATGTAGAGCTGGGTAGGCGCCCCTAAAGCCGCGAGGCAGCCTCCGGTTGTCTCGGCACGCCGAGGGAGGCCGGCTCTGCCGGTCCTTCCCTTGGCGCCGGACCCGAACGGGGTGTCATTTACACCTCAGGACGGGTCCGGAGGTCCCGACAGGTGAGGTCAGGACCGACCCAGGGCAGGGCGGGGCGGGCCGAAGTGGGCCCTTTCGTCTTGGCCGGGCCCAAGGGCCCGCGTCCGGTACGGACGGGGGCCGCGGCGGGCGGGATACGCCCGTGGCTGGCCTCTGAGCCCAGGCCGACGATCTGGGACAACGGGCCGGTACCGGCCCAGGCTACGGACCAGCACGCAGGGATTACCGGGCCGGTAGCGGCCCCGGGGTTGAGTGAGGATCCTCAGACACGCCCGATCCCAGCTTCATCCACGGGGTTCAGTGAAACTGGAAGAGCTAGGGAAATCCAGGAGTTAGCCCCAGTCGGGTCCAAAGTAATCCCCACCACCGTCTCGTCTTCGGGTTTCCAGTTACGGACATAGGCGTCGTTCCCATTTGCGAGGATGCATAAGATGCAAACGTCGCAAAGTACAGCCGTAGGAATCGCAGTAAGCGGGGTCCTCGGTCGTTTGATTTCTCTGCTTCTGATTCGGATAGCGATTTCTCTTCCGAGGAAGAGAAGTAAGGGCGTACCGTCCCAGGATTTACAGGAGGCTTCGCGGAACAGTTTCGCCAGTTCTTCACAGTTTATGCCACCCAGAGCCCGGGCCCTCGCAGCTATGGACACTTCCCAGTTATCGGCCACGAGCCCGGGGATGTGGGCCTATCCGGAGGTAGTCAGGCCACAGGGGCCAGTCAATCGCTCAGCCAGTTCGGGGTTTCTGCAGGATTCTGACCCGGAGGAAGGTACCGAGACGTCCTGGCACAGGATCACCCAGGAGGCGTTTGAAAGAGTGTGCAGACTATCCGCGGGGTTCTGGGCTTCGAGGGAACCACCCCCGCCGAGGCAGCCGCAGCCGAGGGAATCGCGACTATCACTGACCGCGGGTCAAGCGGTTAGCTTCTGATGCGCCATGTACGATGCCAGTGGACGGCGAGGCGTTCACCCGTTACGAGCAAAGTCGGCCAACAGTAAGTGGTCCGCGCTCCAGAAAGAGAAGCAGGCTAACGTCGTCCGAATCGAAGAAGAATCAGAGTGGCAAGAGCTTTCTCGGTTCCATCTATACCGATCAGGCTCTGGCGTGAGAGAATAGTGCCGATGGAGCGCTTCACTAAAGGGTCTTAAGGGACCCGTAGCAGCAAGAACTTTTTAGTGTTATTTCGGACATCGACGATTCACTCCGTAAGGGACTTCGCTACGCGTCGACGTCACTTGATTGCGGAGAGATCTGGTCAAGCATTCAGAGAAGCGGGGTCTTCGGGAGTCCCTCGACAGGATACCGCGGAATGTCTCGCCAGCGTGGTCCTATCGCCCGTCCTCCACATTCGACCAATTCGCTAGGGATTCAGTGCGGGCCCTCGAGTGCGTAAGGGACATTGTTGGACGCAGCCAAGTGTCCGGCCACATCTATGAAGGAGGCTTTTAGTAAGCTCCCTCTCCCGGCGGGAACTCTTGAAGGGAAGTTTCGACAGAGACTTTGCAAGCGGAGGCCAGCTTAAGTTGAAATCTTGAAGGAACGGCCTGAAGACAGCGTTCCGCCGCCTTCCAAGCCCAGTCGCGGGACAGTTCGAGAAGCTTATACTTCAAGACAGGGGAAACGTCCGAGCTCAGCGAGGGATTCCTCAGCGTCTCCTACAGGGACCGTAGCCCTACCAGGGCAAGACCTCGTCCAAGGGCGGCCAAGCGGGGGCTCGCAGAAGTCTCGCAGGTACGGAAAAGGGTCACTCATAGGGGTGCCCACCCCACCGGGAGTTCACCGCCGGTGGGGGGGAGATTACTAATGTCCGCAAGCGAGTGGGGGGGACGATCCTTCTCCAGCCGGGTCAGTGGGGCTGGACGTCCGTAGCGGATGGGCTACCGGGTGGAGGTCACCTCACCTCCGCCCGGTACGGACCTTCTTAAGGAGACACCAGTGCCCCGGTCCCAGACAAGAGGGAAAGTTCGGAGGAGGCCGGGTGGAAGCTGGATGCCATCTTAGCGAAAGCGGGCGGTGGAGCCACTGCCACAGGACCACCGTGGCCCGCTGTTCAGGTCCGTTTCTTCCTGGCTCAAAGGAAAGGAAACCAGTGGGGACCGATTCTAAAAACCTACGGCCCCTAAACAAGCGCTCATCCGGCCCAAACACTTCCGGGAGGGAGACCCTAGCCAGGATTATACCATCCTACCAGCAGGGGGGTGGGGACCTCCGTAAGACCTCAAGGATGCTTACTTTGCACCTGGGTATTCAATACCAGGACCGCCCGCTTCTAGCTGCCGCTCTACCGCGGAAGAGACTTCCAGTTTCGCTGCCTACCTTTCAGCCTTTCCACGGCGGCCTCGGTTTTCACCAGGATCACGAGCCCCATCCTGGCCCCACGTACGTCGTCAGGCCATCTCAGTGTTTGCTTACATAGACGACTGCTGATCGTAGCAGAAACCAACAGGAAGGCGAAAGCCGACACACAGAGGGGTCATCGACCTACTACGACGTCTCGGGATGGCTTGGTGGGCTTATCAAGAGGAGAAGGAAGTCGTCCCTCGACCGTCTCAGTCGATCACTTCCCTCGGCGCTACCTTAGACCTGGAGCAGGTCAAGCTCTTTCCTACACCGGAAGGGCGGGTCGACAGCACCGTCAGGTCAGCCGAGTTGCTTCTGGCCAGCGACGTTCCTCCAGCCAAAGTCTGTGGTGCGGTTACTGGGCTGCGGCCCAGTATGGGCGATGTCCTGGATCTCTGCAGAATAGGATAAGCGTCCGCTCCAGAGCCTCGTATGGGAGACTACAAGCCGGTCCCGGGACCAGCAACCCCTTCACGGCCTATCCGTACGCGAGGGGAGGAAGCCAAACCTAGCCTATTTTGGTGGACTAAGCGACACAATACAGCCCCCGGAAGGGCCTTGCGGGACCACCGACCAAGGACACCGATTACCACCGATGCTCCCTCACAGGATGGGGGGCAACATGGCAGGATCGGATGGCCCGGGAAGTTGGCTTACAAGAGGAAGCTCGACAAAAACACATCAACCTCCGGAGGCGCAGGCGAGCTCCAACGCAATTACCCATTGGTCGACGGGCCTAAAGGACCACCGGGTGACAGTGACGTCGGACACAGCCTCAGCCGTGGCGATACAACAGGAAGGGGGGGAACCAAATCTCCCCCCTGCTCAGCAAGGTCTGGACGCTTCTCCTCCAGTGCGATCAGCTCACATCAAGTCTGAGGGCAATGCGCACCTAGCGGGGAACCTCAACGTAACGGCGGACGGGTCTCGACTCGACCACAACGAGTGGCGTCTCTCCCAGAGGTGGGCAGACCCACTTCTCACCGGTACGGAACGCCCACACTCGACCTTTCGACCGACGGCCCTCCAACAACAAAAACTACCAAGTTTCTGCAGTCGCAGGTTTCACCCGCTGGGGCGTGAGAACAGACGTTCTCCTTCCCATGGGCCGCCTTTACGCATACGCCTTCCATCCGTTCAGCCAAGTCGGCAGGGTGCTCACCATGGTCGACAGCTCCGACGCTACAATTCTCCTAGGGGCCCCTGCTGGCCAGCTCAAACCATGGTTTCATTTACCCGGCCGCAGAACCTCATTTTTCTGTTTGGAAAACTGTCAGGAAACCTTTCCAGGAGGAAGGCGTTTCCAACACGCTGCACAGTTGCAATAGCAGCACGCAGGAAGTCTATTACAGACGCCCACTTACGACGCTCGTCTTGCAGGACCGGACCTGGGCCTCGGACTCAAACATTGATCCCTGGAAGCGTCAGTGCGCGAGTTGTCGTCCTTTCTGTTGGAGCTCTTCAACGAAGTGCTAAACAGGTATCGACCATTCGTAATATAGATCCGCCACATGCCGCCGTCCATCGCGGGTTCGCCGATGGCTCTCCAGTCGGCTCCAACAACCACAATACGCAATCCGCAGGAATGTTTCACACGAAACCTTCGTCGAAACGTCCCTCCCACCTTCGTGGTCCCTCAACGGACGTCTCCGGGTCTAGCGGAGCCGCCATTCGAGCCCAAGGCATCAAGCCACTCTCGTCCACTTTAATCACAAAACAGTATTTCTCGTCGCGGCCGCCTCGGCACGCTCGCGTGTAGAAGCTTGCCTTCAGCTTTAACACGAAACAAGTTCCTACGCCAGGACCGTGGACTTGGGAAGCCGTCTGCTTCCGACCCTTCCTTCATGGCGAAGAACCAGACATTCGTTCACGCCCCAGGAAATCTTCCTGCCTACTATAGGGACGCAGTGGAGGAAGACAAACGGCTGGTGCCGGTTCGGGCCCTGACGATGGCGTACTTGGAAAAGGACAACGCTTATCGACAACACGAGCAACGTTTTCCCTCCACAATAACCTTTCAGCCAGCGTGAAGGACACTTATCACGCTGGTAATACCTCATAAGGCCAAATATCTCCCGAGCAGGAGGTTGCTCTGGCTCATGATGTGCGCAGCCTTGCTACTTCGCGAGCATGGATTCACGGGGGGTCCCGTCATTTAGAGGGGACAGAATGCGGGGCCGGCCAGGGGGAAGACCCCCACGACGTTCGTCTCCGTTACCTCACCAATACAGTCTAGGACCGCTTAGTTCCTTCGCCAGGGCTGTGTTACAACAGACTTTGTCTACGCCTAGGTCAACACCAATCGTGAGCAGGGTCCAGCCTACCTGGGGCACTGTGCTAGGTCTGGTGCAAAGGCAAATAGAGGGTAGTTGAGTAAGCGAAATAGATTTCACAAAACTCCCTGGTTTGTGAATCTGTGAGCTACGAATACGTACCCCATAGGGACGTTCTCCCGCCAAACCGTCCCCACTTCCGGAGGCCACAAGGGGTCTCCTTCGTAGAACCACGGGCCCTTCGCCCCTCATTCCTTGACGCCTCGGCCTGGAAAAATAAGAAGGACGATGGGTGCCAGCCACGGACTTCCGTAAATAATTAAGATTGCCAGATGTTCAATGGCGCGGGGTGGTGTGTGCAAAGTGCAATATGGATTAGTATTCGTAGCTCACAGATTCACAAACCAGGGAGTTTGTGGAATTCTTTAATCAGGACTGCTGGATAGCACTACTCTCTGAGGGAATAGTCTGAAAAGTTGATGACAGTGCAGCATTCAGGTTACCGCTGATATCTAAAAGAAAATTGTGTCCTGACAATGGAGTATATACTGTTGTGGCATTGAATGACAATAAATCAGAAGCAGAGCAACAATGCGTTGGTATAAAGCGTAATCATGCTCCAGGGGCAATATCACTCCTCTGACAGAAATATGAAACTATGTGGTGATGTTGGCCTATCTGTAGTGAGGATTTGCCAGACTACAACTGAATGAGCAAACTATGCTGAGCTTGGGGTTCTTGGGTCTCAGCTGAGGATAGAATAAGTTCGGTCTCTCTCTGGTGTACATGGACATTTACCAACTGGGAGTAGTGGCTACAGAGTATGAGGCTAGGATGATATCGCGACATGTCAAAACATAGTGATAGGCTTGGACTGGCAGGATGAAGAATGCAGTGTTGAAGAAGAGGGAGAATGGCTAGACAAAGAAAACTTGACGCAGTTGCCTCATGAAAACTTGGTAGAACGGAAATTTCCTCCTCGGATATTCCACCCACGAGCATAGCGTAGTGTAGTACGTACAGCCATGAACCGTCCAACCCACTCGAAGTGGAACCCACGCCTCGAAACTGGTGAACGAACGATGCTAAAAAACTACTTCTACAGAGTGAATCCAGGTGATCACAAAAATTGGAAAATTAATCATCTTGATAAGTGGTGCATTCATGGTTGGTTCATTGAAGGGGTGCATAATGAAAAAGTGCATTGTGGGAAAAAAGTTCGAAATGCTTCTCCCACCCCCCCCAGCTTATGTCATTAGTATCATCCATTGATGATGGAGTTGTGGGGAGATAATTGAGTTGAAGCGGCAGTCACCCATTTTGCAAAAAGTTTCAGGTTGGGAAATATCTCCAAAGCAGCTCTCTTAATATTTTGGCGAAACATATTTGATGGGAACCTTTGTGATCTGCGTGTCATTCTTTCTCTTCTCTTCTGTCTGTCTGTCTGACAATGGAATATTTGGCTCACAATTGTTCAAGTCTTTGATGGATGTTGACCAGTACTATTCAGATTCATCAGAATTGTGTGAAGTCGTCGTCAGTGACCATGGTACAAACGGTGGTTAAGGAATTGTTTTAGCGTCAGTAATTTGTCTTCCTGAGCAAATTTGCTAGTGTGAGAGTGAAAGAGAATGCAATCTCCTTTGCTGACTGTCTGCACAAAATAATTGGTTGAGTTTCAGCATCATTGGTGCTCTAGTTATTATTTAACTCGGGGGTATGGCCTACCAAAAAGTTTGCAACATCGATTTGGGTCACTGGAGGTCTTAAGTTTCTAATTCTTTGTTGGCAATTTGTTGGAATTCCATGAACATGTTGAGTGTGGTCCATTGTTGGTCATGACATATCAAAAATTGAAATATGGGTCACTGGAAGTCAAGTAATGGTCTAGATCTTCATTATTAAGGCAATTTCTTGTATCACAGTTTCACAAAACTTTGCGTGCCCGATCGTGAGTAGAAATGGTCATAATAGGAGTAATGAGTTTGGAAGTGTGTGAGGGGTGAAGCCATAGGGGCTGGCCAACTATATCCACATCCATATAGTCGATCCTGCTGTAATATCTCCTAACTGGCAGTTTGCTCTCTTTCAGCCACTAAGATCAGTTTGAGGAAATATATTGTACTGAATGCCTCAACAAAAAACAAATTAAATCAACATGTACGAGAAGGCGTTACTTGCGCATGATCCTTTTAAAATTAGAGAACACGGGGGTGGCCTGTGTGTGTGGTAATAATATAATGAATACAATATACCATCAGGATCTCATAGGTGGAAGTATTGACACAAACTACATTCCTAAGTGCTGTCATAATGAAAAAATCAATGCAATAGCAATGGCTTGCCAGACAGTATGTCATGGAGTCTCATCTTCAGTTCCTCTTGACAAATCCACCTTCTTTATTTTTCTTTAGGACTGTGATGACACCAACCCTGTCAGAGCCCTCGCTGTCGGACCATGGGGTGTATCGAGTTGACAAGCTTCACAGAGTACCTCGGGAGCCACTCAGGAAGTGCCTGAAGGACGAGGACCCCTACGTCCAGAAGACGGCAAGCCGTCTGCGTCGCCCAAAACTCTTCGACATTCAACCCGCAGCTGGTGGAAGAAAAAAGACCAGGGGTTCATTGATCAGTTGAAGGACCTATTGACCGCCTTCAAAACCCATGGTAAATCAATTGGGACCTTGTCTGATGTTTATCCATTGTGGGAGCAATTGATTAGGCAGGGTACTTGCAAAACCCTGTCTGCCCATATATGAGAAGAAAAAGACCCTTAAGGTTACCAGTTTTGACTGCAGCACCATTACAGTATGGGTAGGCAGGGAACTATCCAAAACCCTGTACCACACCTGAGAAAAATTCTCTAGGTATAACCGTTTTGACCTGCATCTACAATATGGGTGGGCAGGGAACTCTCCAAAACCCTCTACCACCCCTGAGAATAACAGGGTACTAATGGCCCCTAACATAAGACACAGTATTCCTCACCTGGTATTGCTAATTTGTTTTTTTGTGCTTCTGCATTTATACAGATGAATGTTTATGAGTGCAATGAGTTGAAAGACTTTAATGTTCCTATTCAACGAGCCACAGTGGAGGTGAACAGAAACAAATGATTTTGTCAACTAAAAGTATAATGACTATAGTGACAGGGTTCCCTACTATGTTGCGTAAAGAATACGTAATTTTAGAGCATGTATGTTAGTTTACCTGGAAAAACAGTGAATTTTGTCAGAAGTAAAACACTGGCCATTAGGCTGTTATTGCAGTCATGGCTCTTGCATACATTCTACCACGGGAAAAGAACTTTATCTATCCGAGTACTGTTGGTAACTCTGTTGTTTGGAAGTGGGCAGTGCGATTTTTTGTGAAACGTTTTGAGTGATCCTGTAATAGTCCTTAATAGCATCTTTCTAAAGTGCACCAATAAATGATAGTGACTGAAACTTGTTGCCTTGGAAACACGCACGCAAGTTCAATTTATTCGATAACATTTAACTACTACATTTTGTCTACTTTTGGTTTGCAGTTGTTTGCCAACGCAGTGGCTGCTCTATCCGAGATCAGTGAGGCTTCCCCGTCCGGTAGCGCGCTGTTTGACCTGAACAGCCAAACATAACACACTGCTGACTGTGCCCTCAAGGATTGCACAGAGTAAGTATCCGTTAACAGTTTTTTTAATTTGAATATGCCAGTCTTCATGATGCATGGTTGATAAAATTCAGTAACCTCTATGCTCAAATTTTCTGTTATACTTACTTGTAAATTGGCGGCATGTCAAAACCTGAAAGTAGTCAAGCGTTTTGCTAGTAAGACATTAACCATACATCCCCACATCAGGGTATCACAGCCGCATGCCAGGGGGGGTTAATTTCTGTTTTGGAACTGACAATTTTGTTTTGGCGGGCAAGTAAAATTTGACCAAACATTGCCACTCTTGTTCTGGCAAGTCAGGAGTGACATTTAAGCCTATGGCAAAATTACAACGTGTGCTTAAAAGGACATTTCCTAGAAGCCGGGTGTCCGGTTAACCACATATTGAGGGTCCCCGAATTCTTGGGGACTCTTGACCTGAGTTTGTTACGTTAATAGGTCACAAAATATTCACCCAAGTCTGGGCCCCCCAAGTTCGGAGGTGCATAACAAATCGCGTGGGAAGCTTCATCAATAAGCAAGTCTAGCCAGAATGTTAAAAGAGATTGAATTCAACTGGAATTGAATGATCATGGGCATCACAGGTGGGGGACGGGGACATGGCCCCCCCCACTTTAAAAGTGGGGGGGGGAAATCAATCGTTGTCCCCCCCACTTTTCCTGACGTAATAAAAAAAATATAGGCACATGCCCGATTTTGTATCACTCTAAACTGATTCAATTTTCGTCTAACCAAAACATAATCGTGTTGGAAATGGTCCACTAAAAAAAAAAACGTCCACGGAAAGTCCATAATTCCAGGTGCGGACCCCAGGGTGAAGATCTGGACCGACTAGGCTGAAGTGGAAGCGATGAACCCCGTGTTTAATACCGAGTTCTCGAATTTTAAATCGATAGCCAAAGTGCATATTTTGGAGGTTCCGCGCGCAATGGCGTTTTTCTCAAGCGTGTAGGCTAAATATGCGATGAATGCTTCAAATCATTGTATTTGCTCGATTAATCAGAAGCCTTGGGGGACAGACCCCCACACCCCCCATTTTTCTGAGATGAGAAATTCGGGCGGAAAATCATGGGAATTGGAAGGAAAAGCAAGTGAAAGAAATTTGCTGAACTTTCTCGATTAAAATGCCCGGAAAACATGAATTTATTTAGCGCGCTTCGTAAGATTCGGTCAAAAGTTCTGCTCCCAAATTGGAGTAATCCTACGCCGAGGCTTGGTCCCTCGATCCCACCAGAGACCGTCGGTAGACTCGGGATCCCACGCAAACGAAGCCAGAGTAGAAAAGGTCATAAAAAAATACCATGTGTGATATTCGGTAAATCAGATCTTAGTGCACAAGGGCAACTTTTTGTCTGTCTTGTACTCAAATCACACATGTAGTGGGTACTATGAGCCTGAAGTGTCGTTTCCGTCGATCTGGAGGGTTTATGAAAAATTCTGAAATTTTCTGTACGCTTCGCGCCAACCGATGGTAGCGCTCCGACTTAGATGCGTCATTTGCATGCGATGTGTCCCCCCCCCCCCACTTTCCAAAACGGTCCAACGCCCCGTTGAATGATTGAAGTTTGTGTGAATTTATCCGTCAAAGTACTCGGCCTTCCACATTATTGTTAGCGATCTTATCTCTGTTCAAACAGTCTGTCTTAAACTGTGCCTGGATGTTGAGTGAAGGAAAAACAAATGTAGACATTTTGAATGGAATTATTTTTATGTGGTGAAGGATGTTTCTGATGAGATTTTCTGGAGAAGTGTTCTCCAACACAGAAAATAGGTAATAATCTGTAATAATCTTTATCTAAAATATCTTGTAATAGTAACACTTCTAATATCCTTGTGTTTGATAAGTCAGGTTGGGTTGTGTAATATAAAAATAGCAGTTACTCGATGGACCTTTTAACTTATCCTGGACCCACAGGTGGGGCCAGATCTTCATCCGTGACTCTTGGCGAACCTAAACCCCAAAGGATGAGAAGGAGGCCAGAGAATCTGTGAGCTGTGTTACTCCGCGTAATGGCCCACGCCAACGATGCTGTGTCATGGTCAGCCGTCAAGGTAAGTTCAAAACTCTGTGACACTACATGTGGAAATGCCCCTACTAAGGAGGTAAAGATCGCCCTTCTGGGTTGAATGTGGTCTGATTTCGTCTATTTCAACGGGTTCAGGAATCCAATTCCAGCTAATCATGGAAACCTGCCATTTGTATGTGGATGGCACCAGCACGAAAACTTTGCATTGTTATTGGCTATTGCTCAGAGATATTAGAGGCAGGCGGGTACATGAATCCCTGACACGGCTCCCTGGGACTGCCATTTTATGTCCCCATTCGGAGGGAACAAAACTGGCAAACATGCCAGGATTGTGTGTCTTGGACATGGAGGGAGAGGAGAGGTATACACAATGGTGACCAGCGCACAACTGACAGACGAGACTTATTGTGAATATCCTGAAATAAATCTACACGTCCACAGCATTACGCGGAACCATGAAGTGAGACCAGGGCCTTGCCCATGCAAGTCTGCAAGTGCAGCACCATTGAAAGCTAGCTGCCATTTGATATGTATGGTTTGCTTTCAAATGACCACAGATACCACACTGTCTCAAAAAGGCTGACAGTTTTCACACAGCATGATCTTAGTGGTATGCCTCCAGTGGTCCTCCTCATCTCGTCCAATTAACCAGTCACATTGGATCCTCTGATACTGTCTGCAAGAACGTCAACAACCATTAATTCAGTACCATGAGGCACACCTTACTCCGGGAACACTGAGCAATACGTTCCCCAAGTTTTAAAGAAGGGATTGTCGTCTGCTAGTGTCCAGCGAACAAGCGACCGCAAATTTGCATGACGTCACAACAAAATATCGGAATGTGCAGAACAAATCCAAATTTGAAGGATACTTTTTACCTTATTATTTTATATTCAAATTTCATGTTGACGGAAAAAATGTGTGAAATATCAATTGGCTCAATTTATCTAAATTTGCGGGTGCAGTATATTGTTTACAAGATTTTCATGTCAATTGACGACAATCCATCTTTAAAATTGTGAATAGCATACATCTTCCTGCATGAACAGACTGAAAGAAAAGAACGGTTAAAAAAAAATGAGCCGCAGTGATTAGGAAGGCCACATGAAAGTAGAAGAGAAAAGGAAAAATAGCCAAACTATATTGGAAGTAATACCTTCTCTTTCAAAAGGACTGTCCAGCAGCTAAAATGAGTTGATTTTGGTATACTGGTACATTCTGGATATTGGAAATATTCCTTCTGTTATTCACCTCCACAATATCAATCATTCAACACTCGCAGCAGAAACAATAATGCCATTATCACCATTCTCATAACCCGCATTATTGGTTGGTCTCTTATCAGTCATGTTCGGGAGACTGTTATCAGAAAAAAAATTGACACAGGTCTCGAACATCCGATGATATTTTCCTTTTTTCCGGCAGGTGCTGACTGAAGTTCATGGAAATGAGGATCCTCTTGTGACTATATCGATACCCTGGTCAAGAGCTATCGCCCCCTCTGGTGACCCTCCTGTCTGCTGAACCAGAGGTCCAATATGTGGCCCTCAGAAACATAAACCTGATTGTACAGAAGAGGTATGTCATATCGGGGTATCTGGCATGATTGGATCCAACCCCAGGGTAACCTCCATAGCCCTCCTCCCTAATGACTCTTCTGTCTTTGTTGAAAAGTCCTCAGGACTCACCACCTACAGCAATTAAAATAGCGAAACTATTTGAAGCGAAATTTGTCCTGGTTTCTGGGTATGGGTGAAGAGATGTGTCTTGTGTGGCAGTATCCCTGGGTTGAGGCAAACCGGCGGGGGCACCGCCGTAGCTCATGGTTGACGCAGCTCCACAGATACCTCTCCTGTCACTCTATTCCAAAATTCTCTTCAGAGCTGATATCCTGATGAATGACAGCACGAGATGAAGGTGTTCTTCGTCAGTACATGATCCCATCGAGTGAAACTGGAGAAGGCTGGGACATACATGATCCGCGGGCCTCCAGGGTAAAATCGCCCCAGGTCCTGGTGACTGTGAAAGAGTGATGCCACCGAAGTGGACGTCGCCTTTGTGACGGAAGTCCGTGCGAGCCATCGGAAGATGTGCCATCAAAGTCGAGGTGAGTAGACTCATTTTCAGGAGATGGTGGGCTAGTTTTATAATTAAGGTACTCCTCAATTTACCTTCTGCAGCCTATATACTCTCAATACTCTTCAGTGATTGCTCCATATTCATATCACATTACTGCACTTTGCCTATAGTTGCTAGAAACAGTGTTGGTTCATCCTGAAAAAGGTGTGGAACTTTGTTTTCACTTCCCACTCTTGGATAGTCAGGACATTCCGTGGAAATCAAATCTTCTACCACTTCAATCAGGGATGTTCTCCAACATAGTGAACCATGAAATCAACACAGAATTTGCTGATAGTTTAGCACTTCCCTAAACAATATGCTTAGAGAACAATAAGGGGTTAATCAGTGGTCAAGCGTGTTTTATCCACTGGTAATGCACGACTGGGGTTTTATTCAAGCGATGCACTCGGGCTGGCCCTCGTGCATCGCGTTACCCCGAGATGCATATCATGTGTTTAAAAACACATCAAAACCGTTGATTACTGCCCTGTTTATTCCTACAACGCGAATTTAGTGGGGATGTTGCATAAAATTAAACGACTCTCGAATTTACCACTTTATGAGAAAATCGGAACCCCTGAGCCATGCAAAGAGTCTTGTACATGCGCCATAAATTAACACACAATACGTGCGTTGCTCAATCTTCAATCTGGGAATATAAGCGCCCACGAAGCGCGTGGCTGAATGTCAACGCATACCCGTAAAAATAATTGTCTCAACCCAAACGCGTCCTCTGTGAGCAACCACATCAAATTGCGCATGAAACACATTCCAGTGCACGTGTTATTCCGATCTACTTGCGTAAATGATACATACAAGTCATTTTTAAAAGTTCTGAGTCGCTCGTTGGCTCTGGTAATCGCCGCCCAATATAAACATCGAATGCACAATGGATCCCTGTCCATAGCCAGTAAGTGATAGCGCGTATCATTTGATACGTTGTAAACATATGCGTGTGACACTTGCACAATCAAATTTCATACACCAGTTAATCGCCTGTGCCGATCTACCGTGCATTAACACCGGCACTGTGCATTAACACTAGCGTTAATGCATGGTCAGCTGACCTTTTTCAGCCATCAGAGGGGCGTATTTATCGGCAAGTATGAATGAACACCAGTTACATCATTCTTCGCTTTTTCTTCTCTTCAGCAATCGGCTGAGCGTTGTGTCATCAGCACCCCCTCCTCGACCTGATCCAGACCAAGGTCAACTACGTGGTCCAAGAGGCCATCGTGGTCATCAAGGATATCTTCCGTAAATACCCCTAACAAGTACGAGAGCATCATTGCCACCCTCTGTGAGAACCTGGACACTCTGGATGAGCCTGAGGCGAGGTGAGCACCAATAAATTTGGTAGTATATGTATAATTTATATACCGTATTCATTCTGATAGAAGCTCATGCCCTTATAGAAGCACACATGAAACTTTGCAAGATTGAAGATTTTTGTAACCCTAATAGAGGCACACTTCCAAAATTGTACACTGACAGAAATATATATGTAGGATATAAATGCAAGGGGTGATGTTGGGGGGGGGGGGGGGCGAGGGGCCAGTAGTTAGCCATGGTTGTTCTTAGATGATTGAAACGTAAATTCAGCACTCCAAGCTCGACTTCTGTGATATCTGTAGTAATGTAGCATCACTCAACACGTTTACCAGTTCCGCGAGACGACCGTCCTAATAAACGCGCATGTTTCCAAGATTGCGCGCTGTGTGCGTCTATTAGAATGAATACGGTATACATATTAAACTAGACATGTGCAGGTGGTTGAACCGCTGATGTGTTTATCTGCGCAGAAGTTGATAGGAAGCATATCATGTCATATCCATTTGACCTCCGGCGACCTGTTGTTTGAGACCAACTGTGGTCCACATTCTCAAAGTTTTAGTTTAAATAGAACAGAGCTGGAAAAATCACATGAATTATGTGGATTTGACCCCCTGTGACCTGAACATGCCTTTCATTCTGTCTAGGACTAACAACAGTCCACATCCACCAAGTTTTGTTCATAGCGGATGGAGTTAGCAGAAACAAAAAAAAACAGAAAGTTGACCTCTTGTGACCTTGAATTTACTGTCATGTTTCCAGGACCAACTTTTGTCTCCCCTCACCAAGTGAGTTCTGTGTAAATCGGACTAAC
Source organism: Sclerodactyla briareus (assembly GCA_026419785.1). Lineage (NCBI taxonomy): Eukaryota > Metazoa > Echinodermata > Holothuroidea > Dendrochirotida > Sclerodactylidae > Sclerodactyla > Sclerodactyla briareus. The sequence continues at coordinate 263,031 of JAODTK010005287.1, read as the reverse complement.
TGTGACCAATTGTAAATAAATGTGAAATTTGGATGATTGAGGGCAGCAGACATGGGAGTGCTGCAGCAAACTTTTGAGCTCATCCAAGATTTTACTAGGGTGGACATGTGTACTAAGTTTAATCCGACAGAGCTTTATCAATGTCAATGCGTTAAATGCATTAACGCCTGTAGTTCCCAGCCGTGGCTACCCCCCAAAACCAAAGAACCAGAATACTGGGAAATCGTTGCAGGGATATAATTAAGTATTTTTAGAGGTTGGCATTGTGTGTCGGGCGCCTTAGCAGCCAAGATAAATTAATGCACAACAGGATTTTTCCTGATATTGTGCATTAGGCATGAGATTCACAACTTTGTACAATAACTTTGCAACCACTGGATTCAATTTGCCTTTGTATTTTGAGACCCTTTGAACATGACCTTTATTAAACTCTTTGAACTTTATAGATTAAGTTGATCATATTATGTATTAATATTCATTCCTTGAGGGTTTCCATGATCTCAATCATCATTGAGTAGGCTGTGTTCAGCACAATAATAGTGCTTGCTGAATGTTCTGCTGAAAAATTGAGATCTCGATTTTGAAGTCTGATAAAATATACCAATCTCTCTTCACATTTCTTTAACAATTTTCACATCAACTTCATACAGAGCGTTCAATATCTGTATCCTTTGGTTGATACCTGAGCGTATTGACAATGCTGATGAACTCCTGGAGAGCTTTGTGGAAGGGTTCCAGGATGAGAACTCGCAGGTGCAGCTCCAACTGCTCACAGCTGTCGTCAAACTGTTCCTGAAGCGGCCTCAGAACACCCGTAACTGTCCCGAGTGTGTGACAACTTCAACTCAGGTCAGTGTGGGGACTAACCTCATTGCAAGGGGTGGGGGGGGGGGGTAATAAACCTCATTGTAGGTTTCTTAACTGATGCTTACTGCTACAAAAAATCAGTGGGCACTGTTTCCCTGAAGCTGTGAGATCCATATTATCCTGCCCTCCATGGGTCACAATTCCCTTAGCCAGTGAGACCAAGTACTTATCATGTTGTTAATGATGGAGACTGAATTGTTCATAGGTTCAGAGTGTTTTTCCACAACTCCTACATTGGTATTACATGATTTGTCCCGGATGACATGGAGGCGCATGATTGATAAACAATTTTAAACATTAATAAAAAAAATCAAATGTTTTCTTGATATACTCCTGGGCTTTCATGCCAACTGGTCAGTATATATATATGACTGGACTTTTTGTCTTTTCATTCATCACATTATGACAACCAAATCCACAGAAAAAATTTCAGCCACTCAAGTGTACCTCTTAGGCAGCAATCCGCTATTTCAAAATTTGGCCTGTGACAATCACAGGGGACGTGCAGGATCCCCCATAATACAAAGTCAATGTATAACCTGTACTTTTGAATTCTTGTACTAATGAACATAGATTTTGAGATCCCAGAGAAACCTATCATCAATCCCACACTATACCTAGAGAATAATCTCATTAATTTCTATGTAGATTTCTTTTTTCTTCTTCCTGTTATCATGGCACAGAAAATGCAGCATTTACTGTGTAGGACTTATGGGCGACTTTTGCTTTGTTCCCCCGTGATGTCATAATTCCTTGAATTTCTCAAAAAGAAATATCTCAACAAGGCAACATGCTAGAATCCCCAAATCGGGGTTGTGGGATTTTCATATGTCCTCTTTTCACCTGTGCTAGTTTAAAACAATCTGTTTACATGACCATTGGCCTTTAAGAACTTGTAACAAACTGTCAAATTGTGTGACTTACAGAATAGCGACAACCCTGACCTTCGTGAATCGTGGCTACAATCTATGGCGGTCTGCTGTCCACTGACCCAGCTGCCGCCAGAATGTTTCCTGGCAAGAACCACTGAATCTCCGAAGAGACTGACCTGATTGAACCAACGCTGCTGGATGAACTCATCTGCTACATCGGGAGTCTGGCCTCTGTTTACCACAAACCACCTACGCCTTCGTGGAGGGCCGTGCCAGCGCAAGGAGGGCACTCCTCATAGTCGCTGGGTAACTATCAGATCTTTAATGAAGGACTGTTTTGGCCATCCATAAATAAAAAGAAGTTTCACATTTGATATGATGATTGATTTTGATTTGATTTGAATTCTATGGGTTCAGGAAGCCAAGTAGCTCATCAAAAACCCTGGCCATATTGATCGAGAATGAGAAATCCGGTATCTAGGACTGGTTGATTTCTACGGTTCATGAAGCCAATTGAGGCTCATCTAGGAACCCTGGCCGTATCGGTCGTGGATGGGCACCGGCGATAACTCGCCTTCTCTTCTCAACTATTGCTCAGATGTTAACGAGGCAGGGGGTGTAAAACCAATCCCAACCTGCTCCCGGGATGGCCGTTTTACGTCCCCATTCGAAGGACTATCAGTGGACCTCCAGGACCCGACCACTTTCTCGAACTGGAAGAGCAGAAGTTCAACTGTGACTGCTCGCAGCCGGCAGACGAGACTTATTGCGGATATCCCGTTACAAACCCCAGAAAATCCAATGCATTACAGCGGAACCATGAAGTGAAGACCAAGACCTCGCCCATTGCATACCTGCAAGGTACAGCCACCCAGGGAAAATCGTCCGTTCTTCCTCTCTACCATTCTTCCGCCCTACTGTCGGGTGTTGGGATCATAAGCCGCCATCTGCAGTGTGTGCCCTAAAATCTCACTTCTTCCTTGCCCTATGGTTTCCCACTCATGACACCTAAAATATGACCCAAAGTTTTTTTTGGTTTTGTATTTGACTGCAATCATGTCTGGTATCTTCTCCAGGTCTGGGTCTGCCTCGCCAGAGCCCGCCTCTCCCCAGAAACAGCCCGAGACCACGGTGATCCAGACCAACCAAGGCACCCGAGAACGACCTGCTGGGAGACCTACTAAACCTGGACCTGGGCCCATCTAACCAGCAGTTCATGTCACCAGTCCCACAGGCCCCTCCCCAGCAGCAAGATTCATCATCCTTCGATCTCCTTGGTGGCGGCCTGGATAGCTTGGTGAGGAGTTATATATTTGCTGCTAGAGAATTATGGGACCTGTTTCAATACTTAGCCTGTGATTGTCACTCCAGCTCTGTATAAAGCTCGTATTTTCTTTTCTAAAGAAATTTGCATAACCGACCATCAGTCATTGTCAGGCTGATTCTGTGAGTCATTCCATTTCGTGACATTCCTGGTCCGAACATGTTCATGTGGAAAATGGTGGTAAAACATACAACAGCAACATTTGCGAACAATTTTGCGATGTTTTTTCATGCAGACGAAGAAATAATTATTATCAGGCACATCATGACTGACATATGCATCGAATAATGGAATATGTGCGAGTGTGGTTGCCTCGATTTAAGACTGGTTCTCAAACTGACTGATCGACCATGGACAAGCATGTTCCCGTAGAATTGCACTGCTCATATCGACACTCACTCTATTGTCATTCTAGAACTTAGATATCCCTCAAAATTAGTAAGCACCACTGCTGAGAATTTCCTCTGCATCTTGTGGAACCTGTGATCTCATATCCCGCTTCCATCACCGTACATCCTTAAACAATGTTTTTGAAAAAATATTTAGTAGTTGATCACCAAGCTTTCAGCTTCGTAGTGGTGTGGTAGATTCTCTAATACATGTTTCTGATAGATCTTGCACCCAATTCCATTGGGATGCCATCGATTTGTCTGTGCCTGTATCACCCTCGCGGTATCGTAATGGCTATCGGTGGGGCTGCCAACCCATACTAACACAATATATATTTTTACCACCTCACTAGCTCGAAACCCAGGCCCCTGCACAGTCTTCAACAGTTATGATGGTAAGATTATTTCAATTTTTTTTTCCTTATACTGTTACTCACCCAGTTGCTTTAACCACCTCCACCAACTTTTTTTGGCACCTCCAGGTACCATCCCCTAAATCAGTAAAGTCTCATGACCGGCTTAAATATTCTTGTAGACAACTTTTTTCACATTTTCAAAGAGAACGTGTGAAGACTCGTGTGAATTCAGTTCCAAAAGGAAGCTCATTCTCATGGCGCATTCACTGAGGCATTATGGCATGTGTGCACTGTCAACATGTTGTGCAACAAGTTGCCAGACACATGTTTCTGGACACAGGTTGCAGGCTACCTGAACACAATCCTTTGTACCTGTCAATTTAGAGCTGCCTTTTTTTTTCTTTCAACATAATGTTGCCAATAATTAGATTATGAATTGCCAAAAGTTTGCCACATATATCGCAACAAGTTGTATACAGTTCACATTTGGACACAAGGCGTTTGGGCAACATGATGCGAACTTGTTGAACAACATGTTGACAGTGTACACTCCGCTATGTAGGGGGTACCATACGTCTGTAGGGAGCCATATTGAACATCATTAAACATTGTGAGGCTATGGAGCCTACCCAGGGAAGGTGATCCCAACTTTACTAAGACGATGGAATGATTCCCAGAAAATTATGCTCATAAAATTCTTGTTGGGTTTATTGCCATAACCACAGTCCTTACTCTAGCCAATAACTCATCAATGCCTTGAATAAACTGCAGGGAAAGTCACTACGACTGTAGTCAGTCATAGGGTAAAAACATTCTCCTAGTAAAAATGGGACGCTATGGTAAAAAAACAAGAAAACACTGCAAGGCTGTACACTAAGTAATCCGATACCAACTCATGATCCTTACGGGACCTTCTTTACAAAATGTAGGTATCAAACATATCCTATGAATTGATGGTAAACCGTACCCCCGCTGTGCATGTATACACAGCGTTAGGGTGGATGTCATCCCAGTCTTTAGTATGCTTGGGTGGCAGAAAACCATATTCATTAGAAGCCATCTGGCAAAACAATGGTTATCTTTTGTGAATTCTCTAAGGCCAGCTTATTCTGTAGAAGCTCCAATGGGGATCCCATGCAGTTACGCATATTCAATGAAAAATTGGACAAAACGACTCTGCCGCACTAATCCATCTTCTTTTGATAATGTGGTGGAAATGGAGTGATCCATGTCCACAATTTAGATACGCCACAGCCTTTTGGGTGCACACTGCACGTCCATCTTTTGACGAACACACACTGAACATTTCATTGGTTGAGATATCCCCTGAATTGGGACCACATAGAACAATCATACCACTTGCATGATTCTGAATGGGGATGGAACCATGGAAGAAAGGATCCTGAACACATGCGCTGCAATAGCGTGGCTGTTGACACTGTTAGTAAGAATCAATGATCTGATGCCCCCAGTCTCTTCTTCTTTCGTCCGATAACTGAAAAGAAAAGTGGTGTACGCTGGGTTGCCAACTGCATTTCTCACCTTGGATATTGATTAAACCAGTTTTAGCAGGGAATCGCAAGCTCAGCATCAACCCCTCACCTCCCCCTCCCTCCACCCCCCCCCCAAAAAAAAAAAACTGCTCCTTTTTAGAGGATATTTATGATTGCTACGTATAATCGTAATCCACATGTTCCTGCAGAGAGATTTTCTGTGTTACATTATTAAGGAACCAGCTGTTACTGTCTTTTTCCATAGTAACTTCTAATACCCCAACCTTCCCTCCCCCCATTTGGAGAGGACTCCCCAGTTGTGTGTTTTTATTTTTCATTGTTTACATATATCCAAAAGGCCATGTTGGGTTCAATAGTTTTTTAAATGGACAAATACTTAAGAACATCCATTCAACAAAGCAGATTGCTCATCTCCCAGCCACACGAGTGGCTTTGGTTTTTTCCTATGGCCATGATGCTGTTCCAGCGGGACCGTTAAGTAGTTGAAGAAATTTTACTTACAGAACTACAATTCACAGGACCAGAGCTGACCTGTCCACAATGCGAGGGCAGATTTTTGTTTTGAAGTAATACTATGTAGCAGTTCTGGTGCGTCGGGTAATTTGTAAGTATATATTAATCAAAAGAACTAACACTTACTAACAAACTGTTTTCCTCCGATAGCTTGACACTCAGCCCCCTGCATCAGGATCTCATCCATTGGGGGTAATAGACACATGTAACTGCCCAGGCTTGCTGCTTGTCACCTACCCCACCCCACCCCCTAACGCCTGCAGCATCCTCCAGCAGCATGACACCTAGGATTACCTCCCTCTGGGGTAAATAGACACACGTAACTGCTCAGACCTGCTGCTTGTCACCTACCCCTCCCCCTTACCCCTGCTGCATCCTTCAGCAGCATGACACCCAGGATCACCTCCCACTGGGGTAAATAGACACACGTAACTGCTCAGACCTGCTGCTTGTCACCTACCCCATCCCACCCCCTAATGTCTGTAGCATCCTTCAGCAGCATGACACCTAGGATTACCTCCCTCTGGGGTAAATAGACACACGTAACTGCTCAGACCTGCTGCTTGTCACCTACCCCTCCCCCTTACCCCTGCTGCATCCTTCAGCAGCATGACACCCAGGATCACCTCCCACTGGGGTAAATAGACACACGTAACTGCTCAGACCTGCTGCTTGTCACCTACCCCTCCCCCTTACCCCTGCTGCATCCTTCAGCAGCATGACACCTAGGATTACCTCCCTCTGGGGTAAATAGACACACGTAACTGCTCAGACCTGCTGCTTGTCACCTACCCCTCCCCCTTACCCCTGCTGCATCCTTCAGCAGCATGACCCCCAGGATCACCTCCCACTGGGGTAAATAGACACACGTAACTGCTCAGACCTGCTGCTTGTCACCTACCCCTCCCCCTTACCCCTGCTGCATCCTTCAGCAGCATGACACCCAGGATCACCTCCCACTGGGGTAAATAGACCCACATACCTGCTCCGGCCTGCTGCTTGTCATCTACCCCTCCCTCTTACCCCTGCTGCATCCTTCAGCAGCATGACACCCAGGATCACCTCCCACTGGGGTAAATAGACACACGTAACTGCTCAGACCTGCTGCTTGTCACCTACCCACCCCCTAACCCATAATCACCTGCCTCTGTGGTAATTGGATGATCCATATGGTATGCCAGGCCTGCTGGTTGTCACTACAGAAGTGGTTCACCATGCCCTGCTACAGCTTCTCCCAGGACCCTGATACCCACAGTCACTAGGCGTACTCTGGGTTATTTTTTTGTATGGGGGCGGAAATAGCTGCGTCGGTAGAGCTCCGGACTTACGATCAATAATTTGTGAGTTCGAATCCAATGAAGGCCCGAGGGATTTCCGCAGTGCTGTTAGACAAGGCATGTCTCCTCGAATGTCTCACGCTACCCCACGTAAAAGTGGGCATTCTTAGAGTGGGGTCGCATTGTTTTGTTAAAAGTGGGTACCGCGAGGTAAAGGAAGTAGGCGCCGCTGGTTGGCTGCCAGGGGTCTAGTAGGTCGTGAGCGAACGTGCACCTGGGTGGTGCGGGGCAAGGTCTTCTCAGGTTACCATGACAGGGGATTAAGTCGCCAGTCGTGTGACGAGGCGCTGCCTTGATACAAGACTAAAACCGAGTATCAATCTTAATCTTATGTACCTCTCGGGTGAATTGATGCACCTTTCGCATGTATCTGGTGAGGCCTGCTGCTTGTCTTCCCTGTTGCCCCCTCCCAGGCATGAAGCCAACCAGTGATATAATGCCTGTTGCTCACCCTCCTCCTGAATAGATGCTCCCTAATCGTGTTGTTCAGTTGGCAGGTCGGTTGGGTGTTGTCACAACCTCTGCTATCCTCTTCCAGCATCATGACACTTATAGGCAGTCCAGCGAAATTTAACTCCTTGTGCATTCAAAGATCACTTGTTCTAGGTTTATAGAAATGTTCGGGGGGGATTGCGGAAGATTGCTTCTAAATTTCATATAATTTGGTGAATTTGGCAAACTGGCAACCTTTGTATGATGCCATTATCTACCAATTATAAGGGAAAGGTTACGACATCTCTTAACCGTTTCTTTAAAATTCGTTCATATGACAGACAATGTTGCCAATTTGCAAACTTGCCAACTTAGAAGTGAATTAATAATCTTTAAAAATTCTTACAATTCTTTATCACCGAACATGCTATGGACGTGAAACTTAATTCGATTGGCATAACTTTCAATGCCATCATATGACATTTAAATATTTTTGGCTGGACTTTAAGGTGATTGGTATTTTTCTCTCTTCCATTCGACCCATACCTCATTCTTCTCCCATAATCTTAATCCCAAACCCTCCACCCAGGCCACACTCTCACCTGACCTGACTTGTGTGTGTGCGTTAACCTCGAATGCAGCTTCTGCTATTTCTTGGCCACCTGCCACTTCTTGTTCGCTTCCCTCTTTAAATGTTTTTGGTGCTGGTGCCCGTTCTTGCTGGGCTTACAAGTCCAATGGTCCTATCGACGGCCTGCTTTTCCAGCTGGTCCTAAGGTCATAGTTAACCTCAGTTCACGTGCACATGTCATACATGTTTGGTATATTTTGAGAACCTGAAGTGAAATGGAGTGTTTGTGAATCCCGTTCTCGGTGTCCATATTTAGCTACTGCGTTGGCCTGTTTTGTGTATCCCCAGTATGCTTGAAACGATAAGACTATGACTTTAAATGTTCACGTAAATTATTCAAATTATTGCCTGTCCAAAAACCAAATTTTCGCCATCAGTTCTGCTCAGTAACAGTGATATCCTTACTGATGAGTTTTTTTACTTAGTAATGAGCACGCAGTTACTCCTGTGATATAGTAAAGTGCTATCACCCATAGTGAGAAAGGGTAGAGGGGAGGCACCCTGTCCAAGGAAAGCAGTGGTACACTGCTCTAATGAAAATACAATTATTGTCGATCGACGTAACAACATTTTCCTCCAATTCTCTACTGCTGTTGCTCTATGCATCCTAGTCCTACATGTCTCATGGAAGCTACAATACACCGTGAGCCTAGCTTCCTTCGCTCGTAAAACGTGCCCAAAGGGATGACTTGAACGTGTATGCCCATACTGATATTTCTTGCTATGAACGTCATCCATGTTGGCGGTTGCTCTTCTCCATAGCATTCTACTGTTTTCACGCTGTTGATGGTTTTTTCTGTGTCGTTTTCTATATCCTTTACAGTGTTGTGTTGCTATACCCAATAACTCGTCGATTTCAGCACAATGGATGTTTATCTTCATTCCACTGTGTGCATTGTGTTCCCTTATACCAATATGCCATGATGTTAATACTTATATTGTACTCGTACGTGATTCTCTCTTCACTGAAGCACACAAACAGGAATGTAAGGGTACCATATTCAGTATTCACAGGAACAGGGGCTATTAGCTCCCTGGAATGCATCAATACCCCTGGGCCCACAAGAAATTTCATGGACAGGGCATTTTTGGGCAAGTAGCCCCTAAATTCTTTGCCCGGTTTGGGGGGGGGGGGGGAGGCCCCCACACTGAAGTATCAGATGCACCATGCACCATTTCATTGTTTTGACAGCACACTGACACTATAGTGTATGTAATGGTTGACTTTAAAACCCTCATCCTTCTCAATGAATGAGAACGTCATCAATGCTCTGGTTTCATCGAATTAGCCCCTGGTCTCATGCCCTATCCATGACCCAGGGGCTAGTCTTTTGGAAAGTAGCCCCTGGTCACGGCCCCTTATTTCGACCCCTGTCAGTATCCATTCTATGGAAGTGTGCTGCACGAATGCAAACACGTATGCATCCATGTTTTCTAGAATACAGGGCTTGCACAGTATCATTATAGTATACATGCATAGTTGATGGCGCACTGTACCAACAGACGATCAGAGATATTCATGAAAATAAATAAACATGCCCATTTTTAAAGTTCCATTCAGCTCTTTGAATATTCAAATACCCTCATGACGGATATGGGAAATGAATGCCATCATTCGTATCTTGTCTGCAAGAAGAACTTTGTGATCAGTCAAGAAGAAAAAAAATGTTAAAAAAGTTGGCCAGCCCAACACATGTATGTCTTGTCTTCTGACCTAATGCTTCGTTTCAACAGATTTTTTTTCAATTGTAGTTTTTTATATCAGTCAATACATAGATTACTACAGTAAATGGGTAGCTTTGTGCTGGGAAATTGGACAACAACACGGCTGAATGGAACTTTTAATGGGACTTGCTTTTGTGGCCATCTGATCATGACAAATTTTCATTTCAGGTCTTAGTCCTGATTTTTACTGTGGCACAAAAATCACGTTTTGTCGAAAATGCTGGTGCGCTTCATAAGGGCATGAGCTATCGGAATGAGTTGTGTAACATTGTTATTTTCTCGCCAGTCATGCAGCATGTTTTTTGTATGTTTATATACATGGGGTTTTGGAATTCCAGATCCAGTATAGTAGGAAGACAGGCTGCACACTTGTGTGGAGCATGCCAGTTCAGCGGTTTGCCATTAGTGTGTACATTCACAGCTTGTGTACCAGCCATTCTGGCCACTCGCATTGAATTTGTACACAACCAGCGTAACCTGATCTCGCCACACACTTATTTCAATGAGGTTTTGCATCGACACTATTGTTTAACACTGAATTTGTTTGCAGTGATCGTCGATTTCTCCGTTACTTAATGCTGGTGGGCGACAATCTAATTCCATGAGTAGTCCCATACAACCAATTATATTTAACAGCTTGGCATTGGTCTATCACATTCAATACAATTTCAGACTGAGTCTTGCTCCGGTTTTTTTATGCAATTGTGAGGTGTTTGTTGGGGCGCAGTGTGGCCCCAGTTAATTAGTTTGAGCGTGGTACGATCATTGGCAGAAAAGCTGGGACAAAACATTGAAAAGCACACCCTAATTGTCTGCGAACCCCTCCCGGTAGTCAGTGTTGTATTCAATTGCACAGCCTAACTCCACCATTGAATGCGGGATCATAGTTCATCCACAGAGAGGGCCTTTTAAATTGTCCATGTGTATTTGCCATGGGTAACTGTAACTATACCAATAATTATGAAGTAAAGTCCCTGGATTCTGGAGAGGCTGTTACACTGAATTAACCATTCTGCTCTGGTCCACCAGGTTCACCTCTCAAGTTATCAGATACTCTATCACTCGCTTTTTTGTGACCAGTACCTTGGGTTTTTTGTGGTGAGCGTAGTGTCATCGTTACGATTGACCGCCCCTAGGATGCAATCACAGCTGCCTCCGTGTTCACATTTTCTCTGCATATCCCCAACAGACTCCTGCGTTGTAATTCTCGCTCTAATTGGGGAAGAGCAGCATGCATTTAATTGTATTTTACGCCATCACATGCCAAATTTATGGGTCAAGAATTGATTCCGTGGAAGAGCCCTGTATGTAGGCTTTTAGTGACTCTCTTGAAATTGAAATTGCAGTTTTTGTTTATGACACAATGTCACATAATAGAATGCCTCGACTATGATGAATGTAGCACTGTATTGATGTGTTTTAGTAACCACTGATGTGATTCCTCCCATCTGGAGTCCTGTACCTCCGGCAGTAGCCCACCACCAGCCGCTGCTCCTGTAGGCAATCTAGGGGTCCTTGTGATCTGTTTAGCGTCGCTCTGGTGGCAGGCCAATATTCGCACCAAAAGAGTGAGAGTTTCTAAAACTCTATTCCTGAATCTTTGAAAGGAAAACTGTCGCATGCTCCCTACTTAAGCCAAGCGGCATTTTATGGGCTGGCAGCAAATTAAAAGTGGATAATCATTCCGGTGAGTTGAGCACACGGTTGCCAACGGGATCATGAATTTGTCAAGAACAATAAAAACCCCCCCAACCAACCAAAAACAGTGACATACAGTGAGGTAGGGTATTCCAATCACGTATTGTCCCTCAACACAAAAGAATACTTGTAGCCGTCTTTGTCTTCATAGATATGCTGAAGTAAGTCGGAATGCCCATGTCGAGATTGACGCTGGACCAGCTGTAGAAGTTTCCCATAGGCCTGGAGAAGCTACGAATATAGCTATTTAAAAACATCCCTGTTGCTCACTTTCCTTCTACTTCGAAGGGTGTCTAGCCCTAGAGATCTAACCATCCAAAAACAGTGCACACCAGGAGTAGTAGTTTTGTGATCGTTCAAGATGAATGGCTCCGCACATTTGCCCTGAAATTTGGATCGTATTCTTTTGTTGTACGAGTTCCAAAACATCACCGAATGCTCAAGTGGGAGGTCTTTTGAATGATTTATAGTCAATTAGTTGTTTGACTGGTTACAAGAAAATAGCTTGTGCTAATGAATCCAATGATCTATTTACCTCCCCACTAATCAGCTGATTCATTAGTCACAGCATTCCCAGGTGCCTCCCAGGTAGAAAGGTCCCTGCCACAGATTACCCCTCTCATATAATCCTGCTGCGATTATAGCATTGTACATACTGTGTTCCCCATCCCCCTATATTGTCAACCCCACTCGGACTGCACCCCCATGATTACCAGCTGCAGTTCCATCAGGCAGTCAATAATAATGAACTAGACATGTGTAGGGGGGGGGGGGAACCGCCCACGTGTATTCCCTGCTTTGAGCAATCATTGGGAAGAATTATCTAACAACCCATGAAGATCTTCATTTTGGTCATAAACTAAGATACCTTCCATCCACCAAGTTCTGTTGTAATCCATGGAAGGTACAAAAAAGTCACATAATTTATGCAAGTTCGACCTCCGATGACCTTGAAATGACCTCCCCATTTTTTGGGATCATCTCGTCACTACCTACCAAGTTTGTTCAAATTTGACTTAACCCAAAATTTCCGAGTAAAGTGATCATTGGCAGTTGTGCCGCACTTTCGAACTCGTCCGAGATGTCACTAGTGCGTACATGTGTACCAAGTTTCAGATCAATCGTTTGTTAAGAGTTTTACGCAAACGCCTAAAGTTTCCGGCGGCTTTGGAGCCTGGGACTGCTGCGACGGCTACACTCCCAAACCATCCTATCCCCTTACACTTTACAGTGTCGGCAGGGATGTAATGACTTTAACCGAATCTGGATATTCCGATATATGTTCCACTATGTTAAGCATGCCGGAGTTTGTTCCTATTATCTAGTTGAGACGACTTGCGACAAACACCTTCAATATTCACCTGGAATTGCAAGACAATTTTGCCTCTTAAAAATTAACTACCGAGATCATTTCTTGAGATGTTTTTTGACTAGATATGCGAGAGTAAGGTAGTGATGGCCGAACAGTTATAATGCTTGCTGCAATGACTTCTGCCATGATGTCATGAAAACCTGCAGCGTTGATCATTCGACATGAAATTTTGAGGCAATTCCCCATCTTTGAACACTTCAACCCTCTCCTCCTAAGACTAGGCCCCACCTGCCCCACCACCATTCACAGCCCCTGCTGGCAATTCCAGGGTCCATTGGTGACCTGTTGGGTCAACTGAGCTCCAGTGCCAGTCAATATTGGACAGTCTATTGGAGGTGAGACCTTTTGGCTTTGAATTAACTGATTAAAAGTCATTTGAATCATAGTCCAACCTGCACCTTAGTAGGGAAAAAGTAATAGTAGCCCACAATTGGAAAAAAGACTGTGAGCCTCCTTCTAATAGAAAGAGGCTGAAAGTTAGAAAAAAAAATTTGGGCTGTAGACAAAGAGTTCCTCTCTCCATTTTGCAGGTTTGGTAGAAGCCCCCAAGTGCAAGGGTATTGAGTGAAGGGAACGTTGCCAAGAGGAACAAAATTTACTACATGGACATGACGTTCACGAATAAGGAAGGCAACAGATGTCTTGGCTTTGCCATACACTCAACAAAAACAGTACGGTATGTGATACATGGCATGCAGAGATGTCCTTAACAGGTCACTATGGTGTCAGTAGGAGGAACGTATCCTTCAGATGTTTTAAGAGATGACTGAAGGGAAGACCTATATCAACTTGTGCAAAACCTGGTCAGCTTTGAGTCGGTGTTCAAAACTGCATGAACCTAGGCATGTTGTCTGGCTATGGATAACTACAATGGTGAGGCTGATTATCCTTTCTTGGAAATGGTGGAACATTGCCTTCCTCCAGGAGCCACACCTCCTTGGTTTATTGAAAGTAAGACACGCGGCAAAAAACTGTACAGATGTACAGTTCTTGAGTTTCTGCAGTTCTCCTCAATCAAAACAAACGAACAAAACCACTAGGGTGACCACCTCCAACCGCAATTCGAAGTACCCCCAGAGAGCAAAACCTCATTTTGTATGCATGACATAGCTGGCAAAAAGTGCAAGAGGTACTGAGGTCTGCACCCTTGTCGGCCTGTATGGGTTCTCAACTTTCTGTTTGAAAAGTATCACACGAAAAAAACACTGCCGGCTTGTGTACATTCAGTGCCTGGTAAAAAACATAAAAAAAAGACATAAAAAAAGGGAAACCATAATCTGAATAATGCTGTAATATGTAACTATAACTGTATCAGGCCTAATTCCTGAAAACACCTTGGTTGAATACCAACTTGTGGGGGCATTTTTGAGCCTGTCCAAAGCCCAAACCACCCCCCAACCAAGCTAATTAGGATAGAGATTCTTTATTTATTTTATTTATTTAAAAACGATTCACCTGCAGCCAAAGCTGAATTATGTGAAGATACAAAGAAACATGAAAATTGGAAAGGAATAATAAGACATCAAGTATAATAAAAAAGATAACCAGATAACACAGATAAAAAAAATCAAGATCGGAGTAAAACTACGACCAGGGCAAGGAGAAGACGCATAGAGTCGGAGATCACACAGCTGGGCAGCGTTAGAGGCCGTTTGTCAGATAAGGTTGGGCTTTTATATCTCCTGTTTTTCTTTCTACCACCGTGGTGTCAAGAAAGAAAGGGGCGGCGGCCTGCGTAATTTTATGTGGGTAGCGCAGCGTTCTCTCTTTACCAATCTTGAGTACCTCTAAGATAACACACAAGAACTGGCAAACTTATAACACCAAGCCTGAGGGAATCGCTGCTCAACACTTTTCATATTGAACCTCCAAGGCATTGTGGTAGCTATCATTGTCTGGAGGCGGAGGATTGGATTATTTTAATGCCGTTTGGATGCTCTCTAGAGCAAAGGATTGGAACAGTAAGTCCGGGTGCAACACACCACAAAATGCCAAAGTGTGTCGGCATGCATACTGTGGCCTGCTTAAGGATCGGTTCTTTCTTCTCAGTTTTGGTCTGATGCCAGCACACGAATGAGCACCAAGTCCATTGAACGCCAACCAGCAGATAGACGTGTGTCGCTTGCAGCTGGTGATCAGCGCGGGGCCAAATAGCAGAGAAAGGACCCACTCATGAACCTACAGGTGGCCATCAAAGAAAACATCGACGTCTTCTACTTCAGCTGCGCTGGTGACGATGTATCTGTTCTTATGCCGCCGAGGGAAACATGGAGTGAGAAAATGAACTGTCGGGGTGGACGAGAGCCTGCGCAGGTGTTGGGGTGGGGAGGTGGAGGGGGGAGGCTAAGGGTGAGGAGGAGGAAGAATGGAGAGTGGTATCAGTGACCACTTTAGAACCACAATATTCCAGGTTCGAATCCCAACGGTCACCGGACGATTTCCCTAGGTGGCCATACCTGCAGTCGGATGGGCGAGGTCTTGGTCCTGACTTCATGGTACGCTTTGATTGCAGTGGATTTTTCGGGCGTTAATGGGATATGTTAACGGGGATAATTTGAAATAAGGATCGGGCGGTGAGCAGTCACGTTGAAACTGGAAACTTACGCTCCTCAGGTTCTGAGATTTGGGTGGGGTCCTGCAGTTCACTGAGTTGTCCTTTCGGGGGGATGGGGACGTAAAAATGCAGTTGGGAGCGGTTGGGAGTGGTTTAACCCCTGCCTCGTTACATCTGAGGCACTAGGCGCGGAAGAGAAGGCGAGTTATCGCCGGTGCTCATCCATGATCAATAGGGCCAGAGTTCCTTGATGCGCCTTAATTAGCTTCCTGAACTCGTACAAATCAAAATCAAACAAACATCGGGGATAGTTGATAGATGGGACTCATATATCTTGAACTCCCCTTATGAGATAATGAACCCTCCTTATGAACCTTAAAGTGGTATCAAAAAAACATTGATATGACTTCAGCATTTGTTCCATGTCACATAGGTTAACATGGGTCTCAAAGGCCAATAGTAGTGAACAGATTTGCTCTAAACTAGCACAGGTGAAAATGGCACATATCAAAACCCCGAAATCTAGAGGTATAGCATGTTGCCTAGTTGAAATTTGAGTAGGTATGACCTCATGAGGAAGGGGGAGGAAGGAGTGATTGATAAGGTGTCCATAGACCTTACAAGTAAAAGATGCATTTAAGTGCCACGTAACGGAAGGACGAAGGGAGGTATTCACTTAGAAATAAATTAGATTATCTCTATTAATTTTGTGAACAATTTTGTAGGTTTCCTATCATATCCTGTCTATAGTTGTTCGGTACAAGATTTCCAAAAGTACATGTCCAACATGACTTTGGATTATGGGGGATTGTGTGATTCCCCCCGTGATGTCGCAAGGCAAATTTTGCGATAGCCGATTTTGCCTTATCAGTGCACTCAAATCGGCTGAAACTCGGTCTGGAGTCTAGGCTTTCATGATATAATAGATAGAAAGCATCAAAAGTCCAGGTCATATCACATGACCTTCGTCTTTGAGAGTCTGTGGGGGAAGGGGTGAATCATACTGGGACTGTGATTCTGAATTATGTAATTCTGTCAATTCATGTAATGCTGTTGTATGTAACAGCAGAATAACTCTTCATCTCAGCTCTGTGGTCATGATTCATACTACGTTTTCATCTTTTACGATTCACATCCCTGAATACCAATACTCCCATGGCCTGTCTGTGGGTTGTAGTTGCCATTCAGTTTCTTTGTAATTCGTATAAACTATGCGCCATCAGTATATCAGCCTCTCAGGTTTTGTGGATTTTTTTTTCACTTTCGACCAGAGGTACTTCCTCCAGAGTTGGAAAGACATCCCTTCCCAGAATGAATGCAATTCGTAATCAACAACGTCAACATGACTACCGGTAAGTCCAGACGGTAGCGAGATTTTCGCGGAACCCCACAAATCTTATTGCACAAGGGTCAGTGGGCCATTGTGCTGACGTATTTTCGCAGTACACTCAAAGTAGTCTCGATTGGCTTACCTGGTTCTCAGTGTAATCAGGGAGGCAGATTCACTACCATTTGGGGGTCTGATTACAGTGCAGAAGTTCAGTCTTTTTCAACATCTGCAGAAATAATGACAGAAGAGACGAAGTTTGATATATTTATTTTTATCATACTCTTACTATAGCTGTGATGGTGCACTTGCCTCACAGGATGGTATATATAGTGATTGGGCCGATTATCGGTTTACCACCTATTGGTAATCGTCCGATATGTGGCGTTATGGCCTGATATCGGTATCGGTAAAATTTGTGCATTTGCCGATCACACCAACCGATATCCACCCATCAATATATTACGTGCTTACATCAGCTACGTTTTGCATCCACTTGGGTCCTCCACATCGCACAACAAACTGACCTAGTGCATCCCGCGAATGTATACATTGATCACAGCCTTCGCCACTGCGCATCTCTGTTTCAAACACTGCAATACATCTCTCGCTAACATCAGCTTCGCTAGCCAAGGCATCCCACGTGTTCTTTGCAGTCGCACAAACCTGACCGGCGGTGCCTTCAACGATCACCAGAATTTACAGTCTGCACCCACTGCACTGCCATAGTGGCGGGCTGTACTACTACATGCACCTCGCTCTGAAGGGAGTAGCGTATCATTGTATGTGGACTGGGGTTTCTCTAATTTCCATTGCTATCGTGTGCGTGTTTGGGGGTGAGCCTTGTTAACGTTTCTGTATTGACATTTCGCACATGAACTGTGGGACTGTATTGGATTGTTTAATATATGTGAGTAGGGTATATGCCGGGTTTGCTAAGATATGTACTCCTCAATTATTTAGCAATAATGCGGGTTATCGCGACTGACATGCAGAGCTACACAAATCATGTCACACAATGCCGGGCATTCTTTGTTCGCATGCTGAACAAACAAAGTGTGTGTACACTGCTTTCTGTTTCTCATAGGCTGTGCGATAGTACTACTGCTGCTTACGCGAGGGTTAATCGAAGTGCAATCATTTTTCCTCTTGTTGTGGGACACGATATAACTGAATTTTCGCAACTTGTCAAAACTTTTTTTTTATTTTTTTTTATTTGGGGAATTTAGTTGCCTTTGTGACATCACGAAACCTTGTAACTCATCAGTAATGAATCGAAGGTAGTATGATAATCTACTAGCGGTGTTTTCGCGACCATATTAGAACGAATCACTTCATACGCAAATTACTGTGTTAAAAAAATTGGTATCGCCGATACTTGAACAATTTTTAATCGGATATCAAGTGAAACGCGCTACTGCGTTATCGGCCCACCACTAGTAAGTGAATATCCTATCTGATACCATCAGTGAGGGGGGGGGGTGTATTTCTTTGAGGGGTGGGGGTGAGAGGGGGTGTTGGGGGGTGGGTGGAAGTGGAAAGGCGGTGTCATCCAACTTTTGGATATAAAATCTACAAGGAGCATTGAGCACTCGGTGATGGATCATTATTTATCACCATCAGTCATTGCTGATATCACCTCTTACTGGTTTTTAATGACCATATTTTGACAGATGAATTCAAGAGAAGCTGTCTAAGAACACTGTCTACACCGTTGCCAGCGCCACGTGGATGGACAGGAACATGCTCAGATCATCTATAACGCTGGTCCACAATGTAGAGATCCTGGCAGAGCTCAAGGTGCCAACCCGGCAACCCCACCCGAATGTAAGTTGACACTAGTGGCTTGTTTTTTACCTCTGCCTGTTTATGCCCAAGTATACCATTGGCCTGTTGTCTGCTGTAAGTATACCATTGGCCTGTATTATGCTGTAAGTAGCACCATTGGCCTGTAGCATTCTGTAAGTATACCCTTGGCCTTTAGTATGCCGGTAGTACACATTGGCCTGTAGCATGCCGTAAGTCTACCATTGGCCTGTAGCATGCCGTAAGTCTACCATTGGCCTGTAGCATGCTGTAAGTATACCATTGGCTGTAGTATGCTGTAAGTATACCATTGGCCTGTAGCATGCTGTAAGTACACCAGTGGCCTGTTGTATGCCCTGAGTATACCATTGGCCTGTAGCATGCTGTAAGTAAACCATTGGCCTGCAGTATGCCGTAAGTATACCATTGGCCTGTAGCATGCCGTAAGTCTACCATTGGCCTGTAGCATGCTGTAAGTATACCATTGGCTGTAGTATGCTGTAAGTACACCATTGGCCTGTAGTATGCTGTAAGTACACCAGTGGCCTGTTGTATGCCCTGAGTATACCATTGGCCTGTAGTATGCCGTAAGTATACCATTGGCTGTAGTATGCTGTAAGTATACCATTGGCCTGTAGTATGCTGTAAGTACACCATTGGCCTGTAGCATGCTGTAAGTATACCATTGGCTGTAGTATGCTGTAAGTACACCATTGGCCTGTAGCATGCTGTAAGTAAACCATTGGCCTGCAGTATGCCGTAAGTATACCATTGGCCTGTAGTAGCCGTAAGTATACCATTGGCCTGTAGTATGCTGTAAGTATACCATTGGCCTGTAAGCCTGCTGTAAGTATACCATTGGCCTGTAGCATGCCGTAAGTCTACCATTGGCCTGTAGTATGCCGTAAGTATACCATTGGCCTGTAGTATGCCGTAAGTATACCATGGCCTGTAGTATGCTGTAAGTATACCATTGGCCTGTAGTATGCCGTAAGTATACCATTGGCCTGTAGCATGCTGTAAGTATACCATTGGCCTGTAGATGCTGTAAGACACCATTAGCATGTAGAATGCTGTAAGTACACCATTGGCCTGTAGTATGCTGTAAGTACGTGAGTGGCCTGTAGTATGCTGTAAGTATACCATTGGCCTGTAGTATGCTGTAAGTATACCATCGGCCTGTAAGTATGCTGTAAGTACACCAGTGGCCTGTAGTTTGCTGTTAAGTACACCAATGGCCTGTTGTATGCCCTGAGTATACCATTGGCCTGTAGTATGCTGCTCGGAGCTGGAGTTTTATTGTTAGTCCATTATCCCAGAGTGTATGTTATGGCAGGCATATTAATCAATCTAGCCATATTGTCAGAGGGAATCGTATTGTCCTGAGTGAGATTTTTAGTTGAAGGATCGTTTTTGATTATGTCTTGAATATTTTTTGAGTTACAATTTCTTTTAACCTGTCAAAAAAGGGAACAGATCCTGTCCACTCCTGGGCTGATATCACAAAAGCCACTGACCAAAATGATGCAACCGTCACACACACACTCACACGCACGTGCACACACACACAGGTGTTGCTGTACATGACCCCCATACCAACTTTCAAATTAGTGAGTGATAAACCATCTTGCAGTGGTAATAATATTGTTGCAAAGGTGTGAACAGATTTAAAAACAGTATCAATAACATTTTGTCAAAGCCAATTCTAAAAAAAAATGATATTCTACTCTCATGCGGGTATTACCCCCATACATCAGTGTTGTAGTCAAGACTGGTCCCAAAACTTTGAATTTCTCGGTTATGGGGGTCAGAACCCCTGATACATAGTGTTTTAAGTTTGTTACATTTCCTGATAATAGAAAAGGGGGTCTGCCCAATGAAGACTGCACCACACGGCTACAGGTTCTTTTTATTTATTTATGTAATTGTATTTTGCATTATTGCTCCAATTCCTCACAAACCTCCTCGTATTTGAGGGTGCCTGGTTTCTATATCACTTCCTCCATGCTCTGTTCCTTTCTCTTTAGACATTGCATGGCACATACGTGTTGATGTGTCAGTAAACGTTATTTACTTCGTTTAATTCATATAAGAACTCTCACAGCCACGGGGTCAACACAGGTAATTCATGGTCAGCTCACACTAATGGACCAATCACATTTCAGAATCATCATAAAATATGAATAAACAATCATTCATCTAATTGACCTTGAAGCCATGCCTCCTTCCGTCAGCTGACTATTGTATTTTTATTTCCTCCTTTTGTTTGCAGCTTGCTATCAAGTCCAAAGTAGTCGACGTAGCAGTCAGCGTCCACCATAGCTTCAATCTCATCCTGCTTGGTTAGAAGTCTGAGAGTGCTGAGGGGAGTGGGGGGGGGGGGAGAATAGTACTTGTGGCACGGCGCGACACTTCCGTCATAAACAATGGTATTGGTGGCTGACTAAAACAAGTAGGACGACACATAGGCTATTGAACCCACTTCTATGCTCAACAGAACTATATCAGATAGGTTTTCATACAGGAGAGTATTACTTCTTCTGTGTGGGACAATGTGCGTGATGCATACATATCACCGTATTGACTGTCTGGTAGAGGTTTATAGTCTGTTTGGAATTCAGCCAGTTGGTTCATGAACGTAGTGACACATGCGAACGTGTGATATATTGACACATTCATAGTAGGTCAAGTATCCTTGAATCATGTGATCTGAGAG
This sequence comes from Sclerodactyla briareus, assembly GCA_026419785.1. Taxonomy (NCBI): domain Eukaryota; kingdom Metazoa; phylum Echinodermata; class Holothuroidea; order Dendrochirotida; family Sclerodactylidae; genus Sclerodactyla; species Sclerodactyla briareus. The sequence continues at coordinate 241,598 of JAODTK010005287.1, read as the reverse complement.
GCTGTATCATGGAGTTGAACGTTATGAGCATTCATTCGGTTGTCTATATGATATTGTTCAATCACATGGGTGGAGATTTGGTAATATTTCTGACAATTTTGGAATACTGCAGAGTGTAGGTAGGCCCCTCTCTCAATGTTACAAGGAAATGTCTTCGAAGATTAGTGACGGCTGTAACTGATAGTGACAGCTCGGGTTACTGTTACATGAACAACTCCACAAATTGACTATTATGAAAGTGCACCACTGCTAGCCCTAATGTACTGCCAAATATAAAACATATCTAGTGGGGATAATCTCTCAAAATACATTCTCCGATGTTTGGTTTGAAGCTGAGTGGCTTCTGAACTGAAAATAGTCCTCCACTAGATTCACATTGTATAAGAGCGAGTAATATCAGCTTAGTCTAAACTCTCAGTCAGTAGACATGCAACTTCACCTGCAAAAAAAAATCCATTTCAGAAGTCTATTGGCAGGATTAATAAGCCAAGAGGTCTTCATATCTGCAGTGCAGGAAGTGTATGGCACATATTTTTTTTTTTCGAGGTTAACCAATTTGATGAGCTATCACTCACAATTTGTTATTAATAATTATACTGACTCCTTGTAATGCATTATCCAACTTGATCATTGTTGAATTTATGTCTTAATTTTTAACAATCTAGCAACTGGGATGTGTTACTTCTGGATAAAGAAAACGGTTTGCGAGCTGATAAATCAAAACATTGCACATTTTTATTATTGCTTGTTTAGGACCTGCATACACAGAACAAGTGGTTACATTTGATGTGGGCCGTGATTGTTGCATGTCTAGAGAAGTTCCTTTAAATATGATGCAGTAATGTGTGCGAATAGTATTCACAAATTACATAATGAATGAGGAATTAATCCTATCCAAGGAGTTACAACAAATTGTAGTGTCTCTGGGGATAAGCCAGCCATTGCTTTATCTTTATAGGGTTGTCTTGTACAGAAATAGTGACCTTTTTGCTCTGGTGAAAAAGTAGACCATGTTCACCTTTGTATTGTGTACCTGTGAGTGTGTTGATGTCACTCCCTCATTCTACCTATCCCAATTAATGTGGTGCCTTTCATCAAAGAGGTAGAACAGAGAGATCATTCTTTGCAATATTCTCAGCAGTTTCAAAAATGTAGACGATTTACAGGAAATTCGTCTAGAGCCGATACCGGCCACAGCACAAACTGTAGAGCAGTCATCATCGCGCCCACAGCAATAGAATACAATTTCTGAGCGCTTGATTTGCCCTGGAACTGGGACATTCGCCCCAATGTCTCCGCCCCATGTTAGCCGCCCAAACGATTCGTTTGAGGGTGGTTATTTCAAAATTGGCAACCCATAGCAGATGTTTCAATGCCATACAGCAAGAGTGACTTGAGCAAGTCCTAACATTCATAAAGACAATGTTTTGCATGAAACTCCAATCCAACCTGAAACTTACACAAGAAAATCCCATCAAGGATTTTGTTACCAAAATAACGAGTGGTTGGCACAGTTTGGTAAAAAAGCGTTGGCCTTCCACCGGGAGACCGGGGTCGATTCCCGGTCGGGTCATACCAATACTTTAAAAATGGTACCTGTTTGCCTTCTCGCTGGAGACTCCGCAGTGAGGGTATTGGAGGCAGGGATGAACGAGGGCAGCAATTTGCAAGTTTCCGTCGCGTGATTACCCCCCCCCCACAGTGTTAGGTGTTGTGTTTACGTGGGGGGGGTCAAAGAGGCAGTGCCTTATTCGTGTATCAGTGAGGGATCCGCAGCTGGCATAGTGCTTATCCGGGTCTGCATCCTTGCTGGAACCTTTACTAGTCTTCTTCCTGCCTCGCAAGCATCCCATAAAAAATGTACTATACTACTCTTGGCATCCCCAGTTATCAATCATTTATGCTCACTCTCACATCATTATCGTTACCATGGCTGGTTTGTGGAGAGAGTGAATGAGTGTGGGTTGTTGGAAGGGGGGGGGGAGGATGTTTCAGATTCCTGGGATTGAGCTCCTGGGTGGTGTTTGTTATAAATGTCTCCACAACAGCATTGATCATGGAAAAATAGAATATCATTCCATACTTTGCAAAATCCTTGTATTTGAATGATTCCAGTGATGATTTCTTCTAGCTCACCCCAGCGATGTGGCTGAGTGAGCTATTTTGATTGTGCATGTCTATTTATCTATCAATTCATATATCTGTTCTCAGTTGAGTAAATTAACTACTTCCTACCTCCTTTGAGAGATCATGATGATCTTGGTCACACTGATGACCAAGTGGAGGGGTCATCCGAGGCCCTAAACAATGCTTATCTTGTACAGTTCCAATTGGTTGAACATTATTACCATTGACCAATGCAATATGGGAATGTTCATGAATTCTGAGGTCAAAGGTCTATGGGGTAATCTGGTTTGAGCGGTCAAGTGATTCCCACTATGGGAAAGATCGGATGGATGATATTATTTATCTTCGATGGATAGTATCATTTATATTAGACCAATGGTGCATATGGTGTTCATAGGGATTTGCGGTCAAAGGTCATCTGGAGTCAATTCCTGCAGGTTAGCCTGGTCTGTGAAGCCTTCCTCTCACATGAATTAGTCATGAATATCCATAGACTAGCCAGTACATAAGTAGTCTTGAATGAAATATAAATTGCTGCGTTTTGCATAACTAAGGCAGACTTTGCCTAATGTTCAAGATAGCTGATGGATATCATTTGAACAAATTGAAAGTAACCCATACATCACATTTTCTACTTACTTCGAATTGATAGGTGAGGCTACAAACCAAAAAACAGCAATTCCAGAGGGCGTTAGTCGCAGCAGCTGATGCAGCGCCACATTGTTTCAACTTCTCATAGCATAGTCCCCATTTATCACCGTTGGTAGAGCAGAGCGATTGTGATGGGAAACGTCGCTATGACTGAGGTCTTAGCCGCTGAAATTGAAAGTGACTTTATCTGTGCGAACACATGAGCCCACATATCTGCCTCTCATAGCAGATCTCTTTTATCTGTGGTCCACTATAGGCCACCAGGTTCTTCCACCCACGATATTGACAACCTAAAGTGGCCGGTCACACTATAACGATTTTTATCGTTCTGCTACACAATCTTTTAAGATTTCAGGCTGAACAGGAAGGAGAGGGTCTGTGTGGTAACAATCGTCATGAATACTGGTACATTATCACAAAACCTTCCTCAAGATGCGAAAGTGTTCGAAAAAAACTCATCAGAAATGACGCATATCGAAAAATGGTAGGAGTCGTACGAATAAACGTTGAGCACCGGCGAACTATAATAGGAATATGTGATTATCAAAACCCCGGGAAGGGCTTTTCCACATTGGAATGGTTTGGCAAATAGCGAATCAAGTCCTCCATCCATGTGGCATGGTGTTCCAGCCTTCATATTAATAAGCCCGGTATTAATCGGCCCTGAACCAATAATATCGGATCGTTGCACGACACGATATCGTTATAGTGTGACCGGCCCTTCAGACAGAGTATTGATTCTGTTCGCCGGAAATATGGCGTCGATGCCCCCTTATGTAACCTCGTGGAGATTTTCAGTTTTTGAAAGACTATACTAGACTGGTCATCCCTTTCTAATCACCAGACTGCCCGACCCCGAATCCTGTAGGAAACGACCGAACTGACTGCCGACTTTGCACTTGACCAAATGGTTACTACCCCTACTCGTGGCGATTCCATTCTTGACCTCCTGACAAACAAACCGACTCTGTTACTACTACTATCACGACTGATCCCGGGGTAAGCACAGTGAATGACATAACATCAACCTTGCGGACATTCTCTGTACCATTCCCATTATCAGGAACCCCCCCCCCCGGAATTAACACCTCTCTCGTGACACCAGGTCCAACTCCAAAAATGTGGTCTGTCCGTGTCAAGCCGCTGGGGCTCCTAAATTCCAAGGACCTTGCGTAAATGGAACAACCTCCCCCAAACATTGCTGGTCTGGTAAGTGAAAATGTATTCAAGTGGGCAGTGGACACCGGTTGAGCCGATAGTATAGTCTTCCCTTCACACCAACTATCCCCCTTCAAATGCCCTTTGGGGGCGCTCTAGAGTACATCAATAAAGATGAAGATGAAGAGGGAAACCAGAAATGCCGATCATTCCTTCGGATCAGCCTTCTCAGCTCTACGGACTAGTTACTCCAATCTCTAAAGCAGGAGTCCTAGTCAATCAGCTAATGTAACAGCTGGAGAAGTTATCAGCCTGTGTTCCAGTTTTTCAATTGAAAAAAAAAAAAAAAAACTGTTAGTGAACACAAAACGTGAGTGGGTGCTGCAATTTGTTATATGTCACAAATGGAATACACGTTCAGCATGACTGAGGGAACATCAGAATGGGCAATCATACTTGTGATCAGAAATTTCACCTTCGCGCTCTACGGACTGGTTAAATACCCTTAATCTCCAGTGGCGTAGATTTGTTTCTGGCATGGGGGGGGGGGTGAACTGGTGTGAATAATATCGAAACGGAGCGCCACCACTGGTTGGTGCGGAGCGAGCCAGAAAAATTTAGCATTTCAAGACCCTTCAGATGGCCGGAAAAGGCACTTGTCGGGTGTTTTGAGTGCATTTAATCAGCCTTGAAATATGTATAGCATGTCTGCAATTAGCAGACTGGTGTGAATAATATCGAAACGGAGCGCCACCACTGGTTGGTGCGGAGCGAGCCAGAAAAATTTAGCATTTCAAGACCCTTCAGATGGCCGGAAAAGGCACTTGTCGGGGGTTGTGTAGTGCACTTTAATCAGCTTTGGAGAGTATCGCATGTCTGCAAGTTAGCAGCTATAGAAATGTTGATACATATCCGATGAGTCGAGATGATACAAGGAATCTATTTACTATCATCCTTTACATTATCCCATCTGCCAAGTTCTATACTAGCTGTCCATCAGCCATCCATATAGGCCTACATGTCTGTAATTGAAATAATAGAAAGCGCAACTATTTGGTAAACCTGTGACATCGTCGATCTGGGGCGGCAATACGTGTTAAGGATGAGAAGGGGGACATCTAGATTAGTGCTATCTAAGTCGAACGCCACCATCAGTTGGGGCGGAGCTTACAAGAAAATGTTTCGTTGTACCAGCCCCCCCCCCCCCCCCAGATGGCAGGAAATTGCACTTGCAGCCTGATAGCGCAATGAGCAGCATCATCGAAATTGACAATGAATTTCTGAAATCTCATCTTGTTTCTTCCTTACGATTCTTATCGTGGCTATTACTGCCCAACTCTATTTCAGAGGTATTATGCTGCACATCGGACCCTTCCAATTGCGTTAGAGGTGTGGGTTGCCAGCATCTTGGAAATTTGATCGAACTTCACTGTCGTGGAAAATGGGTGCATTTTCGGCTCGATGGCTACAAAAATCGAGCCTCCGCGGCATATTATAGTGCCAAACGTCATCACGTCAACCCCCCATACTGGACGTGCACGAGCCCCTGCCTTGTGTCTTCGTCGCATATAGCTTTCATAAAGAGGCAGCATGTCAGGTCGTTATAAGCATAATCATGGGCGTCGATTCTTTTCCAAAAAGTGGGGGAGGGGGGGGGGATCAAATCGAATACAAATTTACCATCTGAGCGGAGCGCACAATCGGTTGGCGCGAATCGACAACCAGAAAGATCAGCTCTCATACCTCAGATCGCAGGAACGCACTCGCCAGGCTCAATAGCACCATTACATGTGTGATTTGAGTAAAAGGCAACAAATAAGTTGTCATTGACATATGAAAATGATTTACCGAAATATCACACATGGTACTTTTTTATTCCCTTTTCTAGGTGGCTTGTTGCATAGGAACCAGGGGTATACCGAACGGTCCCTGGTGCGATCGGAGGGAAAGCCATAGGCGTACGGGACCATTCCAATTTTTTGGTTGAACATTTGCCCGAATTGTACAGGTCAGCCATCGGAATCTACCAGCGCGCGCGAAGAGCGCGAAAAATTTGTGCATGTTTTTTTCGGGCCATTTATCGACAAGTCGGGCAACTCCGCAGAAAATTCAGCTTTCACGACATCTCAAACATGGGGGGGGGGCAGCCTCCCCAAAGGTCTGCAAATTATTTGAGTGAACACAATTTTCGAAGCATTACATTGCATATTTGCAAACGCTGGTCAAGAAAAACGCCATGGCGCGTGAAACACTGGAAAACATTCACTTCCGGCTATTCGATTTAAAATTCGGGCGACTCTGTAAAAAAAACATGGGTAATCATTCAAATTCGGCCCTAGTGGGGTCAAGATCTTCACCTGGGATCACACCTGGAATCAGTGGACTTTAGACAACTCACGCGATATGTTCGGTAGACAAAAATAAATCAGTTTAGATGATCATCAAATTATGATATCACTGTGGAACCACTGCACACCCGCTATAATAAAATGACAAGGGCACGGTAAAGTGCAAGGTCTCAGTAGTGTGCGCAAACCAACTTACCCAGACTCAAAAGGTTAGTGGATTTCATGGCAGTTTATATGCACAACACGGTCTGAATGCTTTGTTTGCGTGGGATCAGGGTATATTGAACGGTCCTGGTGGGGACGAGAGAAAGCCATAGCGTATGGGACCATTCCAATTTGGGTGAACAATGTGCCCGAATTGTAAAAGTCAGTCATCGGAAAACTATAGCGCGCGCCAAAGCGCGCGAAAAGTGTTGCATGTTTTTCGGCCTTTTATCGGAAATTCGGACAAGTCAGCAGAAAAACTCAGGCTCTTTTCCACTTCATCTCATAAGATGGGGGGGGGGGGCAGCTCCCCCAAGGTTTGAAAATTATTTGAGTGAAGTGGAAGTTCAGTGAAAACACAATGATTCGAAGCATCACTTCGCATATTTAGCAACGCCCTGGTAAAGGAAGAAAAGCGCCATTGCGCGTGAAACACTGAGAAATCATGCACTTTCGGCTATTCGATTTAAATCGGACTCGTAAGGGACAACATGGGTAATCCTTCGAATTTACCCCGAGTGGAAGTCCAGATCGTCACCTGGGATCCGCCACCTGGAATCAGTGGACTTCAGACAATTTAACGCGATTATTGTTCGGTTAGGACAAAATTGAATCAGTAAGACGATCATCAAAGTATGATTATCACTGTGAACCATCTCCACACCCGCATAATAAAAGACAAGGGTGCACAGTACACGTTCACAGGTTCAGTAGCTTGAGGCAGAACAACTACCCAGACTCAAAAGGGTGAGCGATTTCATTGCAGTTTATATGCACAACACGGACTTAATTCAGTACCGATGGGCGCAATTTGTTTGTGTTTTTTCTTGTGTGGTTGTTCGGAATATTTAATTAGCGATATTCGGACAATAAGTCATAATAAGAGAACTTTTCATTTTTACTTGCCAAATTTTCCCATATTTTCCGATTTTTTTTTATTTTTCGTTCGTGTTCACTCTCAAAATTCCTGCACCCCCCGACCAGTCTCAGATATGATATCTGATTTGACCCAAGTTGGTTATGTACGCATCCGTTACCATCTTAATATATTGGGCATAGATTACAAGCGCACCTAACTTGGTTGAAAAGCCCGCACATGCCCGAGGTTGTATAAAGTTTGCCAATTAGCGATATGCGGTGTATCTGCTAGGACTATTTCCAAGGGCGCAGTCTGGTTGAGGGGGGAGTCGGGGTCATAATCCCCAACTTTTTGGAAGTCCTCCGGACATGTGTTTCACTCTTGACCACCCCCAACTTTCAGCAGGAGATTGCGCCTTGACCTATTACGGCAAAGCCAAGGTGATGCCAGTGCAAGGCTTGTTTGAACATCACCCCCCCCATGTGACCAATTTAATCCTCATGCAATCGTAGGCGATGTAGAAAAATAAATTCGAAAGGAGAAAAAAAATGTGATGGCTGGCATAAAGCCGTGGAAACCCTCCCAAATTGGGGCCGAAATAGTTTTTGGCCTAAATCTTAAAGTTAGAACGACAGAAAAAGCCGCACCGAGCGAGAAGGCGCGCGTAAAAATTTAGCATGTTTTTTCGGCATCTTATCGAAGTTCGGGGCAAGTGAGCAGAAAATTCAGCCTCTTCTTTTCACTTTGTCTTTTTATGTAAAATTTCCCCGATTTTTTTTCATTTTTGCCGAATTTCTTTCTCTTAGAAAAAAATGCGATACGCGATTTGGTAGGTCATGAACAAGAAGTCAAAGCAGTTCGGATTACAATTGGTTAAATTATGAACAAACCCATGGACGCGCTCCAAATCTTTTTGCATTATCGTTCGGAAAATGGGCCACCTACTATTTTGTGCACGATATATATATTCAAATTGGAGGGCAATCGATATCGATGCCTTCGGCTAGAGCCATCGTGCCCGGGTTACAATACCGGCAGCGAACAACTAAAGGATACCGAAACGGGCGAATTTTGCAAATTTCTTGAACATCGATAAAAAGGAGAGGGTTCGGGGGAGACGGGAAGGATCGCTATTTCAGCCCTGATGAGGCCCTCCTTATTTGTTTTACTATTTGTGCCGTATTTCAGTTGCAAATATATTTTTAAACCTGCAAAGTCACATTTCCGGGAGTTGGAGGAGCAGGGAAACCCACCCCTTACCGACCCCATCAGTTCTGCCGCTATGTCGAGAAGCTCAAGTGAGCTTGCGTGAGTTGCACGTTGCTTAGTGGATATGTTCTGGAATGTATTTCTAATTTGACATTCGAAGAAGCTCGGCAATGATTAATTTAGGCATAACGCATAAGCTAAACTTGTGCGAGAGTCATCAGCAACGAAAATGAAACCTTGTTGAGAAGTAATACGGCGTTTGCCGGGAACATGTGAAAAAAAATATGTTAAAAGACTGAAGGCGTTTAAAGGGAAATAAATATTTTCCAGGCAGCGCCTATTACAACCTTAGGCAATTTGGCCAAAGCCACAACGTCAAACTGCAAATTGGCAAACGTTTGCTCATTCATCGGGCTTTCAACAGAGAAATCGGCTGTGAAATTGTGGGCAATTTATCCACTTTGACATTGTTTCTGCATGAATGGTGTCTATTTTATTTTACCCAAGCGGTTGTTCCTCGATCTGCAAGTTGCTTCAACTTCATAATGTTTTAGAGAAGTAGAGCAGTATGACTCCTCATTCCGCCAAGCATCTGCCAAGCCGCTTCGTGTTATATCAATGGATATTTTTTATCATTTTGAATCTACCCATTGCTTAAAAAAATAGAATCGTCTCACTTATGTTTCTGAATGAGAAAACTTGCATAAAGCGTCATATTGACAGAAATGCTTCAGAATGCATCACTCACAACACTATAGAAACAACAGCCACAGGTTGTGCGGAAATTTTTGACATCAGGTCGGAAGGAAAGGCAGCTGTGGTTGAGGGAGGCTGTTTTCTAAATATTTTTCTATCCCACACAGCCACTTAACGAATACGGTGTAAAACGGATATGGAAATTCATCAAGAACCAAAAAAGTGGGGCCCCGGGGGGGGGGGTGTTATATGATTCCCCCACTTCGAAGTGGGGGGGGGGAGGACGTTGTCCCCGTCCCCAGGATCGTCGCCATGGCAATAAGGATCGGAAGTAGGCTAAACTCTAGCCATTGGTATGTGTTATGTATTAGGAAAACGGTAGGAAAAAAAACTTAAAATGGAAGAAAAAAGCACATAATGCCAATATCGACGCTTTGCTACTGTATTATTTAAGTGTCAGAAAAAATAGAAAACAGCGCGGAATTATTTTGCATTTTGGCGCCTCGACATGAAATGGGCAAGTTATTGAGAATATGGGTTATGTGTTATGGCCGGACTGTACTTCGTTGATACCCTCCATCTTGTTTTTTTTCCACATTAATTGGGAGATGCAATGCCTGATCATTGGGGGGGGGGGGGGGGAGGTGGATCAGTTAGGCCATCCCCCAACATCATTAATATTGGGGGATGTATCCCCAATCCCCCCCCCCCCCCCTTCGCGACTACTCCTATGTCCGGTTTATTGCCAGTCGTTCAGAAACACTGACTGCTTCTCGGTAACAAGTTAGTGTTGTGTTTTGCATAGAATGGTCCGACACGTTGACCAAATATTCCAACTGCGTCGGGCTCATCCTAAAATACTCTGGGCGAATCTCCTCCATCGAGCTTCAGTTCCGGCACCAATCAGTGAAACCCACCAAATTGTTTCCTCGATGGGAGTATTGGATGTACCCAGAACCCTCTATTGTTTGTTCGTCGCTTTCGGCGTGCGAATAAAGCATGCACAAAAGCAACAACTCGCCTAACCGTTCAGGAATCCGAGATCTCTCTCGCCATGCTTGATTAGTCACTGATACTTGGAATACGTGTATACCCCTCGCTGAACTGCACAGTGCTGCAAAATACAGCACGGTGCGGCGCAGTGTGGCGTGGCGTTCGGTGTGGCCGCCCTTAGGCAAGAGTGTGAACGATGAGCAATAATAATCTCCGTCTGATTAGCCTTTGTGTCAATTGGTGGCGCTCTTTTCTCTCCGAATCGCGTGAAACATCTGACGATTCTGCAGAAAATATCACATATATATGCGACAAATTTCAGGATTAATAGTCGTTCGTCGCAGTAGAATATATTGTTATTTCCAAATTGCGGATTAGAAGGATGGACCTTAATTGCTCAAATTATTGGGGGGGGGGGGGGGGGAGGGGGGCGAATTGCACTTTGTCCCCCAACTAAGATTTTGGAAGAGACGGCGTCTCCCACCACGTACCCCCATGATTGCCGCCTTTGATGGTATAAAACAATAATTCCTATGATTATGACCCTCAGAAACAATGGACGTTATATATGTTTAGGACCATGATTAGTATAGAGCGCAGTTATCACTAAACCTGTCCATTGATTAAAAGACTTACATCCCCAAACATATTCACCTTCGCTGATCAAGCCTCACTATCTCAGCACTGGTACCGGTTGTGCGAATTGCATCGACCCCAGGCACGACTATTTTTAGCCTTGGGAATACCCAGACCACTGGTAAAGCACTAGTAAGTAAGTAAAGTAGTATCCCTCATCTGTCTTCTCACATCAGCCCATTTCTTCGCAACTCTCTAGGTTCTGGTGAATGTCATTACAGTCACTGACTGTCTGTCGGTTTGCTTTGCTCCTGTTTGCTTTGCCAAAACACAGGCCTAACTGATACAGCCTTACAGTACCTTAGGCTTAGGCTGAATGTTATTGTAATTGTAGTCTAACGTTGCAGGCGGAGGCCTAGCGTTAGGAAACGTCGTCAATCCGCTAGTCATCGGAACAATTACGGAATACCCCACCACAAGAAGAGTTGGCAATGCAAAATAACACACAATATGTGCATGAATGGCATAGAGTATGGGCCTAGGCTAGGCTAACTTGTTGGAATCCATTTTAGACCTACCTAGGCCTACATTTAGAAACATGGGGGCTATGAGCCGGACATCGGGTAATTAACCCATTATTTTGTTAGCAAATGCCTATCCACCTGGATTAGATGTTGCTATTAACCAATCAGCCCTGCCCGCGAAAGGGCCTGGGAGCACGCTGCATGTGAGCAACATTATGCAGCTGTCAATAGTGTTCAACGATTAGCCAATACGGATGTACAGATACCGATTTACGCTACCAATACCAATTATTGAAGTCAGCACAATTCACGTTTACATGTCATTGCATTAAGAAGCAACTTCCGGAGTTGAATCCCATCAATTGACCTACAGGGGTAGCCATATTTCAGCTTTAGTTGCAAGTCAATACTTATAAGATTCCATCTTTTTATTGCATGCATATGGTTGGCTCCCGGTGAAGGAAACAAAATAATATACGCCAGCTTTCGAAATGGATTCGGAAACTCCGACACTCTTGTGAATATCTAAAGGTCGGTTGCGCGGCCGGCTACACGAGAAGCCTGAAAATATTTTCCGTGCATACACCGTACACAAACAACAGTGAGTACACAATTGTAGTGCGGTAACTTCACATCAACGTTCGATCATCTCTCCGCACACACTTAATGTCTATGGGGTTTTCGCATAGGACCCTGTGGTTAAGACGATCGAGCGGTAGCGGCCGCCGATTCACCAAAATGTTGCTGTGGCCTGTGACTCGCGTCGACTACGTTACGCAATGCACATGATGAAGGGGTTGGTTTAATTCACCAATTCTCACTGGGTACAACGATGATAATTATTAGTTTTCACAATGATTTTTGCACATTCACAATCAAATTCCAGGCCGTGTCTTGCTTCGGTATAGATGCCAAATCGGGGCAATGGCATTGGTTATGTGGTAGCATATAGGCCAGTCGTAGTTTGAGTGTGTCTCATGTCATAAGTGCAGTGTATAGCCGATGCCACAGCAATAACCTGTTATGTTCGGCTGAATGAATGATCGTTTGTGAAGTTTAATTATCAGGAAGGGCGGGTTTCAGAGGGGGTTGGGGGGATGCCAACGCATGTGGAAATTGCAAGACATTTTCGCTTCAACGGTGTGTGATATTTTTAATGTGTGTTTACTACATAGTGTTCCAATTTTGAGCGGAAAATGTTGAAATTTCTGCTGCCCATGTGTTATGGGTAAATCGGATCTCGTGATCGGAACTAGATGAGCAGTTTACCGATTCCGATACCGATCCGTTTTTATGCATAATCGGGCCCGTTATTCTGATACCGATAATCATTTGAACACTAGCTGTCAATTGTAATCCCCGCCTACTTTCAGACCCCCAGGAAAGGTGCATCATTGTAGCGTCATTTACCAGGAATTCCTGATGCAGGGGTACTGTCACTTTCCACCAGATATCCGATACAATCAGAAGAATAGTGCGTCATGGACCGCACTTTACTGGAATGGCCGACCCTTCACACACGAGTCAATGAAATCACTGACGAAGCCGGCAGGCTGATATATATATAGTTTTCTATTTCATAAAAAATCAATTCCTCTAATAGGATAAGATAAGAAGCAAATACACCTGTGTCCTGTCTGTGGAATTCCCCTCATCAACCCTGAAGATATCGCTATATATCAATTCAAATCAAATTGCTGTGAGAAAATTCCGAAATTTGAGGCAGACTAAAGCACTGTATTTTCTGTTCCGTCAAGAGCACAATTTATACATGGGAATTTTCTGCAAAATATACATCAACGTTCATCAGCGATGTGGAGCCACGTCAAATTTCACGTTCGGTGGGGCAGCTTGTCTCGTCCTATGGTTAATTTGAAAATCCTAATATCACAACAGTGCTCTGATAGGTTGTCAGTCAGAATTTAGATTAGGCCTACAAGGTTACCATACCAGTTCTGCCAAATGGAAGGCTTTCATCATAGATTAATACAGACTTGAAAGAACGTGGTAATTGCATTGTGTACAAGCCTCAAGGGTGTGTAACAAGTCACATGCACAACACATGATCGCCAGCACTCGCACATTAGCTATAATGTAATAAATGACTAACACTATTGTTGAGCCCACTTGCCGTGCGAGAACAAAGTACATGTTCAAAGCTGATAGAAAACCAGTTTATAGGAGACAAGAATGTTTTTCTGCAAAGTTTTGTAATAATTTTTTTAAGAACTTCAGTGCACGAAAGAATAATTTTTTGAAGATAAAACAGGTGTGGCCTTCCAAGATCATTCATGAAGGTGTTTATTGTACGACAACTGATTTATCATAATTTATAAAATTTTGAGAGAGAGTTTATTCACGAAAGTGCAGCGCAGCAAGCCACAACCCAAATTATGAGAAATTCATGGTAAAGCAGATCACTGTTGCATGTCCCAGGAACATTCGGACAAATAAAAAAGCACAGAATGCTACAAGTACATGAGCATGGTGGTTTCCTGGGCTATGAAAAATTGGGTAATTGCTGTAGACTTTATAATATTCTCCCAAAGCCATGACTTGACCCCAGCGTGCACTGCTCACTATTCGTCACTGACTTTAAAGAATTTTTGTGTCTTGCGGTTGTGCTTCCGAGTCATGTGTTTAGTTTTGGAACAAATGGCAGAACCAGGTGTCGCATGATATTCGTTTCTTTCTAATTTGAGGTGTGTTAATAGGACTGTCACTTTCAAGCGTTTTGTACGTCATTTTTCTAATATTTGGTGTGTCACTTTCAGGCAATTGTAAGTCACATTTTTGTGATCATGATGATTTTTTTCCATCATTTCCCGAGAAGTGTGGATGACATCGGTAAGTGTCGCACCTCTCCTGGGGGTCTTAAGGTGGGATTACAAATGACAGCTGCATAATGAACGTAGGCTAGACTTGGCTTTGCTCCGAACCCTTTATTCATCGTGCTGCCCTTTGAAGGGCAGCGGCGTCAGTGAACTTCCACTACAAACCGTGATGAAAGGGAAAGGTGTAGGGGGTGTCAACCCCAACTCCCCTTGACTACAGCTTCGGTAAGGGATGCCAACCCCTTGAAGGAGGACTATGGGGGGAACCGATTTGACGGGAAACTGATCCTGCTACCCTAGTAGTGTTTACCAAGGGTATTATTTTAGGGGAAATAGTGAGCCAGTTTTAGCCTAATTCAGATCTACCCCACCTCACCTATGGATGAGGCTCATACTTGGGTATTGGGGTTTCCCCATGATGAGGAAAGGAAATAACAATGCTCATTGGCCTGGTCAGGATGAAGATCAGTCAGGAAGTCACTTATCTCGATTCAGATTCTGCTAGGATTATTTGATAACAAGCAAAGTACTCTCCTTCGACCTTTTAGATCAGCATGGTTGAACAGGGAAACTAATACTGATTGTGAACAGGCGAGATTTGCAGTTTTAGGACTTAATTGTTAGAGGAGTAACATAATTGTGGGTGACCAGTAATGATGGCCCTAGCATGACCCTTAAGTCTCAACTGTCAACTCTAAGTTGCTATCAAACCTTTAAATGTGCATTGTGCCACTGTAACACTGGATTGGGCCTTCTTTTATATAATGTGTACTCAAATTGTAAAAAGAATTAGTACCACTCTCCTGTCACTGAATTCCCTCCTTATAGAGGGGTTTGGCTTGATGTTCATTGTCTCGAGGTAGAAGGAAACCTATTATTTTGAAGAGACTTTTCTACTCTTTCAGAATTCTTCTGAACATGGATGTTAAGCAAGTGATCAACGTCACGCAGAAGGTTGTTGGGAAGGCCTTTCCTGAAGGTGAAGTGGCAGGGACTCTACCTGACGAACAAAGACTGCAGGGCAGTGAGGAGCACGAACCTCCTGCAGTTACTAGAGTTGACATCGATGTGAGCGACTCCAAGAGTTCACTCGTGGACGTTCGTGAGGGCTATGAAAAAACAGCCTCGACCATCATCGCTCAGAAGCCTGTGACCAATACGCAGTTCCGTAAGAGACAGAGACCTAAAGATATCACAGATGATTCGGGAGGGTAAGAAGTCCAGTTTCTACCAGCCTGCCTCGGATGCCTCTGTCCCACTGGATCAGGATCGTGCATGTTCGGTGGATGTCGCTGCCACCACAGTGAAAGGTAGTCAAGGGTTTCGTTAAATATAGGAAAGCAGCGAAACTGCAGCGGAGAAGAAGAAGAACATCCGAGACCAATGAGGTGAGTTGAAGATGCCAAATCCTTTTCCAAGGAACCACAAATGAAGCTGCAAAATGAGCAATTTTCTCAGGAAGGATCACCATTGAGAGAGAAGGGTTCTGCAGTGAAAATTAACAGGGAAGCTATTTCTGCCTACTTAACATCACCAAAGTCTGAATGAAAGAAATGACTCTGTGGGAGCATCTCGTGAGAGCGATGCATCATCAGGACTGGAGCCAGCAGAGTGTAAAGCCAGTTCTGGGAAACGGCCAGCGAAGAGGAGTCTCGTACAGTCCCGACTGGGTGAGACGAGCGAGAAGAGGAGGAAGCATGGAGATGGTTGGATCAGAGTGATGAGGGCCGAAAACCTCAACTGCGTCTACCATGCGCGCTTCTACTCTCCGAGGGAGGCCAGCGAACTGTGCGAGAATGCGAGGATTCGCTGGATTACCTGAAGGGAGACCTGGCCATGATCAAGATATATGGAAGATCCATTCGATCCAAGAAAACAAGTAGGTGATTGGAGGGCACTTCCTCCAGTATAATACTTGATTTCCTGAATTATTGATTATTTTCTGGTGCGGGTAAGTAACATTTCCTGATTTTTGCTCATAATGATTGGTGCGTAGAGGTAGAGCTATGCAAGATACATCATCCACATATTGTTTATATACATGAATGTTGGTCTTAGGGCTGATATAATGCAGGTTTATGTGTGTGTGTGTTCAGTGAATGCAGTTGCTTGTGAATTACTGACAATTCAAATTCAGATGAGTGATTTGAACAAAGAAACTAGTTAATCTGCTCTCGTAAAAGGGGTCAGCGGCTAACAGTACCTGACCTTGTTGTTGCCCTTTGGTCCGAAATGAAATCGATTTAAGGCTGAAAAGAAAGATTTCAGATGGATGCAGGAGTTTCTTCTTTAAAATCGGAATTGGACAGATGAGTGAAAGGCATCCTGAAACATTCTCGAAGCCCTACATTTGTTAAACTGAAGTTGTCATTCTGATTTTTCCAGGTTGCATTTGGTGACGATGGACTGACATACACCTACTCTGGAATCACAGTACCAGCCAAGCCCTGGACTCCCGTCCTGGAACAAGTCCGCAGCAAGATTGAGGAAGCCACAAATTACCGCTTCAACTTTGTTCTTATCAATCGGTATTTGTCCTACAACTGTTTATCATGCGTCATATCAGTAGTGTACATCCACTGGGTGGTTGTGAACCCTCCCTCAATTTTCTGATGGCTTCCAATTCCATCATACTGGTTGGCCCAACGAACATTGTTCTCCGCTTTGGACCACCTAACTTGCCTTAGACTGTCCCCCAGCAGCTCTTAGCATGTGGTTTCCCCTTGCATGTGAGGCAATGAAATTTAGGACATCTTGCAACATTGTGAAACACGCCTGTGTTCTTGTGTTTGAACAGATATTCATAATTTGGCTCAATACTTGGGGACATCCATCTCTTTTTTTCCGACGTCTCTATGTTTTGAAGTCCACATCTTCCACCTCTCGATGTTCAACATCCCGTCATACGACACATCTCTATGTTCGACACCCAACGTCTCTGTGTTCCGACGTCTCTATATTCCGACATCTCTATGTTTCGACAATAGTGTACGTTGGTACTGATACAAATGTACTTTGATGCCGATAAATGTACTTGCCCTGATAAAAATGTTTCGGCGGCAAAGAACTATGTTTCGGTGCCAAAGTACATCTACAATCGGTGACATCTGTACCAAAGTACAGTCTTTGGAAATAGAGATAGAGATGTCCCTGAACATAGAGAAATTTATATATAGAGTTGTTGGGACATAGAGGTGTCGAAATGAAGATACCTAAAATAGAGTATCTTCATTCTGACATCTATATTCCGACAAAAATGTTTACTTGGTGCCGACATGGTCGGAGATGTAACGTTATCCTTACTGTAGGAAATTTAACCCCATGGAATCGTGATAATATGTAGATAGATATTGTCATGCCCCAATCAAAGTGCACAGTCTGCATTTTTTCATGAACTTTTCATGAAAATCAGGCTAAAGGTCTAAAACAAAGTTTTCTTGAAATTTGGGTATCTGACGACCAAGAATTTGATCAATGATTACATTCAAATGGGGGGTTGTCCTCTCTTATGTCCATGTATATATTTTCTGCTCGGATTTGTTCCATTGGTGAAATGTACATGTACTAGCTCAAGGAATCAATGTCCCGATAAACGTGCATGCCTAATTGTATGTTTGTACAGTGCATGTGCTTCTGTTAGAATGGATCTGGTACATAGCAATCGCTAATACTCAATCGCCAGTTCTCCATGAGAAGTGCTCATTTCTGGGATACTATTCCCCAAGGGGTCTTGATGGGAAGCTCTATACCATCGTTTTGAGCTGCAGCCTTCTATTGGATTTTCCCCTTGTGTTGGCTCAGAGAACCCTTTGATGAGTATGTATGGATTCTCACAGTCAGCTTGCTATAGCGCTCGTGCTTTTTAACTTGCTCTCTCTTCCCTGTTGTTTTAATTTGTACAGTAGTCTCACAACCATACAAGTGTGTATGTTTAATACTGACGCGAGCACCAAACAGCCTGCCCCTAGTAAATAGGATAATGTTCTACCTGCTAGCCAACATTGGCAGTAGCTCTCTGAACTTCTTCCGAGCACATCTTTGACCTACTCTTACTTGGCAGACTCTGTCACTCGTTCGCCCCACCTCAGCTCTAGAACCTGCCCCGCTTGCTGAATTACCACGATCACTAAAGAACTATACACCTGAAGTGAGCCGAATACATGAATTCCTAGTTAACTGTCCATGTTTAAGAGATGAATTGTGATGTCCACAATCGAAAGCTTGGCAACTCATGTAAATGTCTCAAATTTGATTTGCCTGGACCTAATACACCAATCGATAGTCATGCATGCCCGTCTGATCTGATCATGTAAATGCAACTTCAAATGGATCGGCGCATTCAACATTTCTTGATTTGAAAGTTGTTCATGCAACCAAACAAGCAACTATCTGATTGTTGAGTTATTCTGTTTCTATTTGCATAATGGATATCTGGGGATTGTAGAATGCATGCTATTTATCATTAGGTCTACTTGGCCACCTTCACCTGTGATTTGGATTGCTCATCAATTAGATTGCTATTGCTTCCACAAGTTTTTCATGACACTCAGCAATACTTCTGTGGCCCAATTACATTATTCAAACCAAGAAAATATGCTTCATCCTTCCTACACATTTCCATCTAGATGTCTGAAGAACTTTGAATAATGAAATACTTCTTTCATCGTAGATGTATGCGTGTTACTGGAGGTTGTATTTATACTGATCAAATGATGGCATCATGAATGTCTTTATTCGAAAGAGTCATGGCTTTGATGCAATCAACTGTCGCTCTAGTCGTAGGTCTATGTTCATTGTTACTTTCAGTTACAAGGACGGCTATGACTCAATCGGTGAACATCGTGACGATGAGAGGGACCTGGACGAGAGACATCCAATAGCGTCGCTCTCTCTCGGACAGACCAGGGATTTCCGGTTAAGGCACGGGGATGCCCGGAAGAAGAAAGTCAGAGACATAGAGCCGATAGAGCTGGACCTGGAACACGGCAGTCTGCTGATGATGAACTACCCCACCAACCAGTACTGGTATCACTCGCTGCCGAGACGTCCCCACCAGTCGGCGCGTCAGGATTATATGACATTCCGGAAGATACTGCGCCATCCCGGATGGTAGGGCATGTCGCTGTGGCCAATCAGTTTGAGGTGAAGACTGTTAATGTGCAATGACAATGAAACAATAAATTTCCTAAAGATTCCCTGCCCTATCGACCTAGGGTCGTATTCACTAACCATGACTTGCACAGTTCTTCGTACTTGGCATACCTTATGGCAGTTGACTTCATGTGACATTGCGCAGCGTTAATTTGTTTACAGCACCGTCATAGCTACTGACACCACAATGCCATTCATGCAACATTTCAAGAGAGAAATATTACCAAGAACTGGTGAAATTTGCTCACTTTTGCCTCGCCTGAAAATGTTCCGAAAGAGCCTTTGGTGTGGGTGTGTCACACTTTCGCTTGAGAAGATTAGGCCTACCCCAGAACTGTCAACTGATTTTGATGAAATTTTGTATGTGGTATCAGGGATTGAGTTAACACAATCTGAATAGATTTTGAGCACAAGCCACTGAATAGGTAGAGTTATTAGCCTAATCTATGTATTTTATTGTCTGAACTCATTAGCAAGGAAATGGACACACCATAGGAGATGTTGGCTTAGAGATACATGATATTAGTGGATTTCCATGGAACCCAGGGGATGTAGTCTGCCTTTAGTTCTGAGCAGTTCAAAATGTGAGTTGAGGTCATTGAAGGTCATCCAAAGTGTCTATAAATTTGGATTTTCAATGCAAATTCATTTGTGAATGTGAATGTGGCTACCTAGGTCCTGAAATATTTCGAGTTAGAGAATGGGTCCCTGGAGAACACATCATGTCTATCTTAACCCCGTAAATCGGCTGATTGCAAGGGTATTCCCAGTCTGGCTCACCGCATGTAAGTGTAAGCTTAAGACCTACTGTATTCTGTGTTACCGCTCTTTTTGTGTTTGTTGTTTGTTGTAAAGCGCTACAATCTCGAAGTAGCAGCGCTTTAGAAATGCTCACTTTATTATTATTATCTTCGAATAATTTCTGATTTATTCACAACACTTGATAGAGATGGTCAGTAGCCACCAAATTTGAAAGTGGGACTGCTAGAGCCACCTCTAAGCTGCTCTTAAATTCTGCTGTTATCACTTATCATCTGCTAACTAGCCAATCCCTCTTTTTTGACCTCAGGGTGGATGAAACCAACTGAATACTTTCACAGAAATAGCCACTGATCTCAAAACAAGCGAGACTAGCAATTTGAGGACCTACCCTTCGGATATGTGGTAAAAGCACTTCTCACTATTGAGGACTCTGACATCTTAAGAGCCAATTTTCCAGGCCAGGCAGTTGTGTAGTCCTTTGTATGACCATGGCGAATTGAATCCAGGCACAGGTATTCTCATGTTTAGACTGTCATGGATCAATATCTTCGCAAAATTTGACATCTTGGTTTTCGATCAGCTGGCTGTGTAAGTTGTCAGTGGATAGGAAATATTCCAACACTGATAGCCCTGAATTTACTGGAATATTTTGGTGATTGGTCCAATAATATTGGGAGAAGATCCCTACAAATTTTCTCATAATTGTTTTATAAAATCTTCTGGGCACCTAACAATTCAATAAATTACCGAAAGGTTGAAGTTTTCAAGAATGGTGAGCTGAACTGTACAGAATTAGCAGTGCAGCTGTAGGCTTGAGTAACAACAAGCACCACACTCACGTTCGAAAAAATCTGATGGCCTAAAATTGAAAATGAAGGTACAAGAATTATTTAAATTTAGTTAATATTTGGCTCGAAGTTAGCTAATCAGCTTTAGACATATCAACACATATATAATTTTCTGTTAGGCGTGAGGATTGGTCGTAATTCCAGAAATGAAGAACTGTTCGATCGCGGAATATTTTTCAAAGTGCGATTTGGCAGGAAATCAATAACCTTTGTGGTATTCAAGTAAATATTATAGCATTTCAGTATGTTGGCTAGTGTGATGTTGATATGTTTCTGATTACCCTGCTGGCTTTCATCTTGCTCTCAACAGTTCTCTGCTGCCTCATTTGTAGATGCTGTATACTGTGTAAAGATTTTTTTAACCTCAATTTCTTAGCACATTACTCTCAACAAGAAACAATTGACTCAGATAAATATATTAATAGTTATCAGTTGATTATAAATTTTGGAGATGATTTTATTATTATTTCTAGTAACGCTGCTAAATATTCCAAAATTATTCAGGAATTTTCATCAGCTTTGCTCATTTATATATGTATGAAACTTTGCCAAGCAATTGGAAAAATGACTTCACATACAAGCACAACAAGGCTCATTTAAAGAATGAAATGAACATTATACTGTGGGTCTGAAATGCAAGTTGTATATATGGCTTGCATTCACCCATGTCAAAATTTGCTCAGCATTTGGAGGAGCGAGATACTTCGACTGGGGTTGAAGTGAAAACCTGCAGCTCGATGGTATGTAACTGTTTTACCTGTCATCCTTACAGTGTGACTCAAATGTATTAATGCTTTGTATGGTAATCTCTTGCCCTGAAAGTGACACCAATGTATTCTATCATATTTTTTTTAAACAAGTGGATTTTCTATTTGCTCGCATCTTCATAGTGTATTCATTAATATTAAGTAGAAGACAGACTCATGAGAGTAATGTACTTCCGTCATCCAGATGGAGATTTTCCTCTTAGCAGATTTTGTTCACTAGTGTAAATACAAGAGACTGAGTTGGCTAGTTTTCAAGTTTTCCTTTGGAGGATCCCTCCCTACATACAGTACTGCATTGTTCAGCAATACTGGCACAAAGTCACTTTTTTCCCTACATGCAATCAACATTAAAATAGGGCAGTTTTGTCACTGATTATATGGCTATTCTGGTTGTGGGATCACCAGTGGCATCACCAATGAGATATGTGATTTCCGAAAAATAACCTGTAGTCAGTTATTGACTACCAGTTTGATATAGATCTGGCTTATTTGTATTTTTTCCCTGCCCCTCTTCGAAAACCATGTGCCCCCTGCCCCCCCCCCCCCCTACAAATGAGATTTGTGATTCCCAGGGCAAAAAAAATAAACAACTGTAGTCGGCGTATTCGACTATCAGCTTGATATAGATCTGGGTAATTTGTTTTGCTCTTATCACAGAAAACACAGTATCTGTGCCAAATTTGCCACTATAATGCCCTAAAACGTGTACAAATTCATGCTTCGCACGTGGTACTACTAGTGGTGGAATTATTCCGGTTGCTCTCCTGTCATCTCTGCAAACTCTATGGGAATTTTTGCCCCATTGGCCCCCTAGCTTATACATATTATTTGTTTGACCTTGAAAACTACAATAAACTTCTTTGATTACTGAAGCCTTTGGTCTGGCCAAAAAGTTTAAGTCGGGGCAGCCATAGGACCGAGTTCCGACAAGATCATAAAATGCCCATGCTTGAAGCTTGGAACATGCAGCCTAAAACATGTGGGGAAGGTCATTTCCGGCTATCTGGGGGGCTTCCACAACCCCCACATCCTAATCCTATGTCCGCACCAGCCGATGGTGGCGCCCGATCAGATAGTATTCCTTGGCGCCCCTTGCAAATTTCTGTGCCCCCCGTAATTTTGCTGGTGACCGGTTCTTTAAAGATGTGCCCAGAAAAAATGTGTGCACTTCGCATGCACTGGTGGATGACAGAATGGAGCAGCAAATGTTGAACGGTCTGGCCAAAAAGTTCAAGTGAGGCACGATAGACAGAGTTTCCGACAAAATTCCAATTTCTCACTGGTTACAGCATTCAAGACCATAAAATGCCCATGCTTGAAGCTTGGAGACATGCACCTAAAACATGTTGGAAAGGTCTTTCCGGCTATCGGGGGGCTTCCACAACCCCCACATGCTATGCTCCGCACCACCGATTGGTGGCGCCCCGATTTGGTAGTATTCCTTGCACCCATTGCAATTTCTGTGCCCCCCTCCCCGAATGAAAAGTCTGCTGAGCCACTGAGGAGTCCCCTACTTCTTGACCCATCCACTGTTTGCGACATTCTTCATCATGGATTCTTTATAGCCGCAAGTAGCTGTTTTGATGTACTCCTGATGAGCTTTGAAACTGTGGCACGGGGGGGGGGGTTCAGGAGTAATGAGGGGCCCTTCTTCATGGAAGGTGGCCCCTGGCCATCTAGAGAAACATGTTAACATACATAAATACTGTGTGTAGCTTTCATACCTATATTTGACCCCGGAACGTTGGGCCTCCACCTGAAAAACATTGTCTGACTTTTGTGCCACTTTCTTGTAAAAGGGCGATTGTGTGGTGAAACCTGACTATCATCCAACTTGGAAATCTAAACGTGAATAATGCAGATTGCCCAAGGAATTTGGTAGTATCGCATGATTTTTTCCCTCCCATCGTAAAGGATCCATATCACAATGCTACTATCTCATACATGTTTTGCACTTGTCAATTTATGGACCCACCTCTGTACCCCAGATAGGTGGTCACACATCTCTATTTTCTACACATCTGGGTAAAATGACGCACCCGGGTCAGCTTTGTGGATACCACTCAGGGAAGTGGTGCACATTTAGTGATGTCGGTCTGACGATGACCCACATTGGACTGCCAGCCCAGGGTCCTGTAGGGTGGACGGAGGTGGGGGGCCATCATACAATTTTACAATTGCATACGAAGGTGGTCAGATGGTTCATGTAAATGCCTCTTGCTAGCACGACATTAATGGGTGGACGAGAAACCACACAGAACACCTGTGTGTTTCGTTTATTTCGCAACAGACCTACACCTGCTATACCTGAGAAACTTTCATTCGTCAATGTAGTCCTGCAATCTGTGTTCGTGGGGGGTCACAGCATCAAGGGGAAGGGTTTCCACATATAAACGCCAAATTCTTTCATTCTCAGATTTAGTTCATAATCCTTATGAAAGACACAAGTTTCTCCCAAATGAAGAATGTTTTAATGCATATGGTGAGTTCCAGATCATACTAGCCCATGATCCAGTACTTCCTCATTTCAACCTTTATTTTGGCGATTTTTGATAGCAATATAAAGCAAATTTTTTTTGTAGTCATTGTCACATTATTCATTTATTTTTATTCTCAATAAGCAGTTCACGGTTTCAAGTGTACTTGCTCCATAAATCATCATACGAGAACTCACTAGATGCTGACTAACTGGCAATTGGCTCTCCTGGTATCATCATGTTGATTGGTTGATATCCAGTCTTGACTGAATTTTTTTTTTTTTGTAGTCACTTGTTAATTCTTTATACCCTAAACGGAAGAACATTATTCTAAAGGCACACTTTGTATTGATTACATGTGGCCTATATGTTAACAGTGAGGTATGGATACATCAATTGTTGGTTGCCACAACAAATGCCCACAAAACTGCAATTGACCCTCTGTTATATAAATAAGGTACATCTCTGTGGTTCGTACTTGTAAGCTCACAGGACAACGCCACCCTTGATGTGCAATCAAAACTTTCTTCATGAAAATATAGAAGATGCTCATTTTGGCCTAATTGAATGAATTGTTCTTCTAATTTCATATTCAGAGTACTAGAATTTTCTGACTTGTTCGGCATTAAAAGTAGTTAACTCACGCTGTTTCCTACTTACAGCTCTTTGTCCGAAGAGATCTTTGTATGCATTGCAACCTAGTTATAGCACAGCCGTTTTACCGGTGTTGACAGCCACGTCATGTGCAACTCCGAATTGCATTAGGCCACTAGGAGTCTGACTACTCATCTTGGTAAAATTAACATTTTCCTTTATGTTGGAGAGAGAAATGATCTACAGATGTTTTTCAAACTCACAGATGTCGTCACAGTGATGTTTTCACAATTTGATTCAAGGATGGATGGCCCATCCAAGCTATGGCTCAAGGCCATCTTTTTTAGACAAGATTTGTAAAGAGGCCACTCTACGCACTTTAGAATGAACATTCTGAGGGGGGCCAATTCCCATTACCTATGATACCCATTATTATCATACCATTACTATAATGCTACACTACATATAACATTATCATAAGCTCAGCTATGAACTGGTTTATTGTAACACAACCACAGTAATGGTAGTAACTGAATTCGTTTCACATGTTAATCAATTTCCGTCACCACACATTCAGCTGGTGGCAATTGACGAACAGTCAACCATTGGTTTGGCAGTCACAGCTACATTATGGCAAGTTTTTCTAAGCCCCCTGCCAAGTGAGGGAGACCTTCTCCGCTATTACACTTGGAGAATCGAGTGCTGGGGGGGGTCAGTCTTATGCCAGATTTTGTTACCATATATGGGCGCGCGAGCAACAACATCATGGCTTTATGTTCCACATTTGGGCACTGGTATGTTATGTTCATGCAAACACCCACCCAATGGCGAAGTCTTGATATGACTAACCAGCAACTACTCATAGGAAAAGAAAGGGAAGTTGGGGGGGGGGGTGGACTCACAAGCGCGCCTAGCTGCGGGGGCGTTAATGATCCCAACAGTGTTGTGGCCCTAGCCTACCATGCTTTTAATGTCCAGACGACGGGCCAGTACTCTGCCTGACAGCAGTTTCCTCCCCCATTGTGGGGGGTGCGACAACCGAGGAAACTCATTACAACTGAGTGGGCTGGGACGCGTCAGCAGCCAGAATTACCTGGCGCGATGAAGGTAGTTAGAGTTCGCGCCCGACCGAACTTTCCTAAGCATAGTTGGGTATTAATATGACTTCAACCAAGTAATACAACCATACAGAATTATGACGCCTCTTAGGAATTCGATCACAACTGACAGCCAGGTGTCCTTGGTGTCAATGGTATGACTACCTCAGTGATTATACCTTAGAGAAAAGCGTAGAGCCGAACATATGGGTCGAAGAATGGCAGAGTGGTATCAGTACGCTTTGTCAGCAAAACATCCTTGGTTCAAAACGTGAAGTCCTTGTACGTTTTTTCCCTAGGGACGTACTTGCACTTGTGAAGGCGAGGTCTTGTCCTTCACTCCATGGTTCCCCTATTGTGTTTCATCACTTCATGTTCCACTGTAAGGCAGAGGTTGTATTATTCGGGAAGGTGTTTCAGACATTCAACCATATATCCGCCACCTTGCACAGGCCACAAATTGGGCCCATTGCAAATGACACCGTTTGGAGCTACAAGCTCTTACATGTCATCATACTCTGTGAGACGTCCTTTCTGCACCAAGTACGAGGCCAGTTGATTGATATTAGAAGAGCTCTAACAAAATTTCGGATTGGTTTGTGTTGTAACTTTCAGACATCCGTTTCGACTACCTGATAGGAATTAACACCTGCCGTGCAGTAGAATCTCTGGGGTTTTTTAGGGGATATTCACAAGCAAGTAGATTCTTTTTGTACACCTGTGTCTAGTCCATGGCCTCTCAGGGTAAATTGGATAGGAAATAAAGAAAACCTGAACTACCAACCGCATTCAATGAGGTTACAATGATATTCGTGCATTACAAGTATGGAACTACACTATGACTTGTACATATATACATACTATATTGGCAGGCCGCTTGCGGAAGGTTGGCCTTCCAGACTTTCGACCGTCCACAACCCATCCTACATTCACAGGAGGACTCCCTCCTTGAATTATGGATTGACGAAGCACCATCTGGTGAATGTACATATTTGGTTTAAAAAAGCAAAGTCCTACAACTTTTCATACTTCACCATGTACCCCCCATATTACACCAATTATGAAGTGATAATAAAATGGCCCCATTAAACATAATCGGTATGCTGAACCCAGCTCATGAATACCCAATTACAAGACGGTTTTTCACAGAAGCAACTTTAGTACATTAGTAACATAATATGATCCGTTCTATCAAACTTAGGGTTGCTGGCCCCATTCTGAATGGAAAATGCACATGAATGCAGAAATTTGCTCATATATTTGCCTAGAATGTTAAAAATGTATCAATACTCACATGTTCTACCTCACTATAGTTTTGGTATCATTTCAAAGATAATTGGAAAAGCTCTCAGCCAAATATGCTACTAGTTAAAACCAAAGCACAATGCTTATTTGATTCGCTGCCTGTCCTTATATCTTTGACCTCAGATGACCTCTGACCTGATCCCACAACAGTCGGGACAATAAACTCCATTATGGAGAACCCACAAACCAAGCAGTACTTCATCCATCCCGGGGTTCAGATTGCGGTGGTCACAAAAAGGGCACCACAATGAGGTCAGTCATGGTCAACTATGGAACTATGGATCATGTACATATCTCATCTGTATTTGTTAGGACTTTGACCCAGTAGTACTCCATATGTGTAATGGTTTTTTGAACTTTGACAGACCCTATCTGTTAGTACAGCTTGCATGTATCATTAATGTAGTAGTGCTGTGAATCACATTCTCTAATAATCTTCCCTACTTATTCTCACAGTGTGCCTATCGAAAAAAATACCTATTTGTTGATGTTTCTCATAGTCTTTTCAACTAACAAACCTGGTAGTGTACCATTGTCATTACCATGACACCATACTGAGCACATTTTTGAGAGAGTGTTTGCAATTTGAGATGGGGGGGTCGATACAAGCAGACGGCAGCATGCCTACTCATAGAAAAGTGCTCGCAATCATGTTCAAAAGGTTCCTAACCTCCTACCTCTGTAGATGACCTTTGACCTGATCCCCACAAAATAGGAGATCACTACTATAATGAGGAGCCCATACCAAGTGTGAGCTTAACCCATCCATTAGGTTGCGTTATCACGGTCACAAGCCAGGCGTCACATACCTTACAAACATACATACATACAATCATACTCTCCAGACTGCATAGATTCATCTGCCTGTCCAATCAATAAATCAAAATTGGCTTGAGTCATTGAATCAAGTGCCTCCTTCAGCTTTGGTTATGGAAGATTTCTCATCTTAAACAGCTCACTGGCCATCATGCGTTCTTTACGGACTCACCTCCACCATTAAGGGGACGCTGTCACCTGACACTGCGCTATACAGAAGGAAGCATTTGTTTCCAACAAAAACCAAATGAAGTTTTGTCATAGCAACTCGCCTTTTCCTCAGTAGTCCAGTTCTGTGATATCTGAGTTACGTAGTTCAGGTTGCACCCTTCTGGCGTTTTGTCTTCCAAATCTTGCGGTCGGAGGAATCTGGCCCTGATGGAGAATTGAGAATGAAGCAATATTACCAAAATATAAGCAATGTAATACGATTACATTCCTTGCACCAAGGGTTATATGTGAGCTAAAGGGTTTTTTTTTTTTTTATTGACACATTCCATGAACATCATGAACATACTTGAATAGAATGTGAGCATGAGACATAGTATATTGGTGTGCGTGCAAAGCCAATCGCATGTAAGGAGTTTTTTTGTCTCGCCTGAATGAATTCAGGAGGAGACTTATGGTCACTATGGCGTGTGTATGTGTGTGTGTGTATTCCACTTTTCTTCTTGTTACAGGATAATCTTTCGAACGGTAAGTGCATTGCCACAAATTTTCCAGTACATCGGGGTTGTGTGAACACATCTGATTTTGGCACAAAAGATCACTAAGTAAGTAAGGTCATTAGCCGATTTTATGTCATTTATTGTTTAGTATGCGCCTCGTTAGCAAATTACGGATGAACCGTAAGGTGCTATATATTGACTTGGTGGTTGGCACGAAGAGATGCGGGATATAAGGTAGATGACTTGATTAGATTTTCAAGCGTAAAATAAGTGGTTAAAAAATTAAGGTCATCTAATTTTTGCATAATTTATGCAAAATTCAGAAGTTTGTCGGATTTTTTCACAGAACTTGGTGAATATGGTCTAACCTCCATTCCGCAAAAACTTTTACCAAGATTCATTGGTCAATGGAGGTCATTTCAACTACTATTTGCAGTAATTCAAGTGACTTTCTCCACAGTTCGTGGATTTTCAAATGAAACCTGGTGAGTATGGTTTTACCTTGAGTTTTCCAATTTTTTTTATCATTGGTTCAGGATCACTGGAGTTTCACTTTTGCATGATTTTTGCATAATTTCAATTTTGCCGGATTTTCGTGAACTTGGCAAATAGCGCTAATTTGCATAATTTAAGTATTTTAGAGGTCACTTTTCCACAGACTATTAGGGCTGTTTTCTGTTAGATGCTAATGCCGAAATCTTTAAGCGACACATGGAATGCCTTGTAACCGTTTGCATGGTGACTAATAGAAGTAAACACTGATCGCACAACCAAGCGAGACACTGCATGGGGGCGATCGCCTTGTTATGTTATGTGAACTACGCAAACACCACATGATGTACAAATCACGCACACACATGATGCTCGTGCACAGAATATGGCAATGTCACTTCAGGGGGGGTAACTGAAGGGTGGGGCTAATTGAAGGGTGGGGGTGATTGAAGGGTGGGGGTAATCACAAGCAGTTGGCAACATGCCAATTCTCTAATGCTGAATGAATGTCAAGTGAGAAGGCAACAGGCACCATTTCTCAAGTCTTTGGTGTGACCCGACTTTAACCCCGATGATAACCCTCATCCCGGATGATAGGCAGATGCTCTACCAACTGTGCTTACCACTTTCTGTGAACGAGCTTCAGCAGATTCAGTGAAATTCTGACAATTCTCAGTATGAATGTTTTGCTGTTTGTCAACCTATTCAGGAATTTACAAATTTCAACCATAACTGCATGGTTTGAAATTGCAGCACCATGATACTGACCTGCTGACAAGCCAGTACTGTGAAGCTAGCTTCCAACGCTCCGGCTGCTCCAAGGAGGTGGCCAGTGGAACCTTTTGTTGATGATACTGCAATCTTGTCACCATGGGGACCAAAAACAGATCGGATTGCATGGCTCTCAATCTCGTCACCTAAGAGCATTAGGAAATTGAAAGTACATTAAATTAATGATAATAACAATGGAAATTTGATAATGTGCACATATCCACCAAAAGTTGCATAAAATAAGAAGCAAGGAAGAAAAACAAATTAGAGCTGTCACCACAGGGCTGCGACAATTCTCGTACAAAGCATAAAAGATTCAAGAAGGGCAAATGAGAACTAAGAGGAGCAAAACCCATGTTTAATATGTAATGGGGCGATGAATGAAACAGAAGCAGCATTACTATTTCCAGTAGAACACAACTAAATCTGTTTGCTATTATGTAAGAGCTATATGACACAATGGACATTACAAATTGATGGTAATGAATAAATCCCATAGCCAATTGGCTTGTGAGTCGGGGTGGTAGAATTGGTCTGGAGTATTATCCACCCATCTTGAAAGTAGACCAAAATCAGGGAGGCCTGGCTGCAATTTTGATGTGAGGTCATTATAAAAAATATGTTCTGTCCACCTAGCTCCATAGCGCGATGGCTGCTGGACACAGTAATAAATTGATATGGTTATGCTGCTGATGTCAATCCATGTTTCATTATTCATTTATTTTCTATTCTTCACTTCATATGTGAAACATATATAGATACATGATGCAGTTATCATTACATAAGTACATTTGTACAATAGCAAATGAAGTGAAAGGAAGTGGACTAAAATAAACTGGCGAGTAGCCCACTCCCTCGAGTAAGGAGTGCAGGTTGTAAAGTATATACAAAAATCATCTCAATACCCCCCCCCCCCCCTTCTCCTCCAATACAGGAAACCCAACAAATACACCCCACAGACCCTTAACATTCCAATAGATGCAATTCACCCACAGAAGTTAATAGCTAGATACAAAGTACTTAGTCATACGTTTTCTGAAAGTGACGATAGAATTGCAGGATTTTATTTCATTTGGTAGACTATTCCAAATTGAGCAGATCTATATTTGAGGCTGTGCTTATTTTTGTCTTCTTCACATTGCCAACTCATATGTCTGTTGCATGGCGTGTGTTGTAGCTATGAACAGACTGATTAAATACGTAGAAGGTGACAAAGCGAGATGGCAGAGACTGTTTTGATAGCGATAGATAGATGTGGCAATATTTAAACTGAATATGTCGTTCAGTTTTAGGATGTTTAGCTTGGCGAAATTATGTGATGTTGCAAAACGATAATTCGCCATAGCAATAGTACGTAAAGCACGATTTTGTAAAACATGAAGCCTGTTCAGATTCTTCTTAGTTGTTCCCAACCAAATAGTTGAGCAGTATTTCAGATATGGATATACTAAACTCAAATAAATAGATCTCATTATATTCTGTGGTAACATGAATTTCAATTTGGTCATGATACTAATACCCTTTGATACTAGCTGGGAACATAATGGATATGTTCATTCCAGGTTAGACGAGAATCTATGTAAACCCCAAGGAACTTGGTACTGTCGACTTTATTTATAGGTTTCCCATTCATGTGAATACTGAATGCACGATTGCATGAAGTGAAAGCAATAAAATTTGTTTTGTCAATATGTCTAGTGATAGTTTGTTTGCATTAAACCAGTTTCTGGATTTTACCTAATTCTTCACAAACTACTTTTCTCAATTCCTCAAGGATTCTCCTGTGAAAAATATATTTGTATCATCTGCAAAGATGACTAGTGACATTTCCTTGACAACCTACATACATCATTAAACATCTATTATAATGGAAAAAAAAAAAAAAAAAAAAAAAAAAAAAGTAGCGTCCTAATACGGAACCCTGGGGAACACCACATTTGGACTATTGAGTTCCTACAGATTAACACTATTCACAAGGTGAATTGCTTCCATTTGATAAATAACTGCAACACATGAAAGTGGATCTTCTCGTAATCCCGGATGTGAGATTTAATATATTATTATCATTCATTGTGCCAAAGCTTTGGATTATCCACCAGAAACACCAATGGAATGACAATCTTTCTCGATTGCGCTGTAACAGTTGATCAGTTCCATCTGCGAGGGCCCTTCATGTGTAGTGGTCGGCCGGAAAACCATATTGACATTTGCTCAAACAAATATATGAGAGCCGGAAAGTATCAAGGCTATTGACAAAGCCTTTTTTTATCTTTGATAACCATGTATAGGAAATTGGACAGTATGTCTAATTTTTTGTTGTCTCCGTTCTGTGCATAGAATACCTTAGCAGTCTTTAGTTGGTCTGGAAAAATTCCAGACTTCTTGAGTTATCAAAATATGGG
Source organism: Sclerodactyla briareus (assembly GCA_026419785.1). Taxonomy (NCBI): domain Eukaryota; kingdom Metazoa; phylum Echinodermata; class Holothuroidea; order Dendrochirotida; family Sclerodactylidae; genus Sclerodactyla; species Sclerodactyla briareus. The sequence goes on along the minus strand of JAODTK010005287.1, from coordinate 209,269 downwards.
TTAAAGTTTTAATATGGGGAATACTTGTTCAAAATACTTAGTTGATGTTGTCAGAGCCATCAATGCTTGTCTTCTCGATCCGTACTTTCAATGCCACCGAAATGCCACTTCATGCTCTAAGTTGGGAACCAGGGAAAATGGAAATGGGTTTGGGTCATCGATATATTCAAAGCAGATGGCCGTGAATAATCCGATCTTCTAATGACGGGGCCAGTTTGTGAATAGTGTATGAAAGCACTTGCAATTGCTTGATTATTACTTAACTTTTTAACTTTTTTCACCGTCATCGAGATGAAATGTATCTGGTGAACGATTAACGCTCCCCCCTTTCCCGTAATACCATTTATAACTCTCCACGTGCCTTTAATGTTTATTCTTGTTATCACTAAACTGATAGAATAATACTTCTTTTGAATACAGATAAATGATTTGAGTCTGTTTCTAAACTTCAATAGGTTGACTTTGTTTCGATAGTGGAATTCCGGAGATATCTTCTATACAACTTTGTTTTTCGTTTTATTGATCCTAGAATAGCTGGAGTAATCCAAGGCATGCATTAGCTTCCTCTTTTATTCATTGGTACTAAGAAGGGAAGCCTTCATTATCATCTACTCAAATCCCGTTTATAAAACACCTAACTATTTTAAATTGGTTATCACAGCCTTATGTGTAGAGGTGTTGCCAATCTGTTTTCTGTTATTCTGGAGACGAAACGCTTTATAATTACGCTTGCAAAAGTTCGTGTCAGCCTACTTTTGTTGTGCTGCTCTCCTCAACTGAAAAGAGTGTTTTAAAAAATAAGAACGTGATCACTGAAATCTGTGGTGAGCAACCCTGAAGAGGTAATCTGCATGTAGCCAAGAGCTTGCAATTTTGTGAAAATATTGTCTATCAGTGAGCAGTTTTTGTTCGATTTTGGTAGGTTTTTGTATACTGGTACTAACCCATGAGATGCAAAAATATCCAGAATTCTTATATTGTTTCCTTAGAATATCCTATGTTGAAATCACCAATAACTAGCAACCCTTCTTTTCATCAGACTGGAACTTTCCTTCGTCCACCGAACTGAATCTCTCTTTAACTTGCTACGGTGCTTTTGTTGTTTGCGTCTGTTGGAAATATAACTGAGAAGTATTGGCATTGAGGTTGCCATTTGGGTTGCTCTTTCGCTAGTTTACTGAAGTCATAAATAGCTCAAGCATTCGTTGCAACAGTATGAGGACACAAATTGTCCTGCATCCCAAAAACAGTCAGTAGCATTCGTGATATTAAGAATGGATATTACAATCATCAGCTAATCTGGCAGCAGTGGTGCAGTAGCTAGCTCATACCACAATTCATACAACAACAGTTTAGCTAGTAGAAGACGCTCAAACTACAATGGCCACATAAAACACTTTCATATTTGGTTGGTGATGGTGGATGTGCACATTCTCAGAGGAATTTCTTATACTAACACTAATCCCGGATTGCCAATCTTAACGAAGAATATAATTGCTACAATCAGATACCACTAGTCAATCAGAAAACACCTACCAAAGCAGTGTGCATTAGCTATTATAATAACCCATGTATGCCCCAAAAAATTGCAACGAGCCAGCCTCAGTGCAGTACATACGGGATTTATTTTTTTTGGCAGAAGGGGCACATGTTACATCACAAAAGGTTTTTCTGCTATTTGTCCCACGGATCGTTCTGGTGGATCAGTACTGAAAATGCACGGCCAGTAAGGAATGTAAGAAGCTGTCAGTAAGTTATTTTGGATGTGTGCCACAAATTGTATGTACATGCGAGGAATCGGTGTGAAATGACCATAAACCCACAAAATAAACTATTTCTCTTCTCTAAGGTATGTATGTGAAATGGGCTGGGTGTCATGGGTACCAACCACCGGTCAATGATACAGGGTTCCTGCAGATTGTAGGCAATCATTTCCATGACTTTTCCATGACGGAAATACAGGATTTCCATGACTTCTCTATTAACATTTGCACAAATTCTCTACAGTACTTCATTACCATGTAGTGAGGTTGCTGAAGCATTAACATACCGAGCTCTTCCACATTGACCTTGAGCGTCTCGCAAAGCACCCTTCATACAGAGCTGCCCCCCTAGCCGTCTGTTCGGGGGGCGGTGAGGTGACTGGCGTCACCTTCGAAGAAAAATGAGAAAAAATCCATATAGTCAATGAAAATGATACCTGAGTAGGAGGGATGAGGCACTTTAAGTAAATTGTCTTGCTGGAATACCAGAAGTCATGGGTAGACAATTTGTTGTGGAATCAGACCTCTTTTCTAAAAGTTCCAAGAGAGGTTAAAGATTTCTGCCTAAATTCTGAGCTACTGGTTAGCCTCCACAGCATTCTGTCCACTAGATTGTTCAGAGAGTTTTGGATTCTAGGCTGTTCCCAGTACCCTTGTGGAGTGCAGGTCAGTGCTGGAGTGGAGTCCCCCTCTCAATCCGAGTCCGAGTAGCACAGAGGTGGTTTCAAAGTTATTTGGAAAATCGTCCTCTCTATGTACAATTTGGAAATGACGTTTCTACAACTTCGTATTGCAACATAGGCGTGCCCCAAGGATCTATTTTAGGGCCATTACTTTTTATTCTTTATATCACTGATATACCTAATTGTTCTGAATTATCCAATTTTATACTGTTTGCAGATGATACCCAGTTTTTTTACCAGAATAGAAACCTGAACGACACCCTGAACGACCTAACTAGAATTTATGCATATCTCAAACTGGCTAGAATTAACAGATTATCACTGAATGTCCTAAAAACAAACTTATGATATTGGATAATAGAATAATGATACTAGTGGCATATCGGTCGTATTTGATGGCCAACAGATAATTGCTTCACCTCATGCAACCTTTCTAGGAATCACAATCGATGAAAAATTGACTGGGCTATGCATGGCCCGTAATATTATCATTAAACTCTCAAGGACTATACGGCGTATTAATCGGCTGAAGACATATGTTGCCCCGTAGTACTCCTCTTTAAACTCTCTATAACGCACTTGTGTTGCCTTACCTGAATTATAGTCTTCTTCTGTGGGGTCGTACAAATCAAACCAACCTCAATAGCCTATATATTCTACCGAAACGTGTGATAACGCAACTTGTTATGTAAACGTGATTAATACTTATGCAACTGCACGTCTTTTTAGTGAACTCAATGTCCTCACGATATAACCGACTTTATGCTATCAATTAGGAATATTTATGTATAATTTCACAGAGGTGCTCTACCTGAGGTTTTCAGTGGTTATATTCTAACAACTCAAGCTTTCACAACAATTTAAAATACCCGATACAGACATTATCTGAGCTACACCTATTCCAGGACAGTTCGAAAAAATGCATGTACGTAGCTCTGTGTTCACTTGTGGAATTCTCTCGATATGAAAAAAATACTCTCGATACTTAAAAAACGCGAGTTCAGTAAATGTATTCAAACGGAAATTTAGGTAGCATCCTCTTAGCAAACCTATTGACCCATAATGATAATTAAGTCTTATCTCACTTCTCCATCCCACTTGATTTGTTGGATTTGCTTTTCCCTTTTCTTTACTTCTTTTGTATATAGGTAGCATATGACTTATCTAGTTGTTATATTCAGTCTCTTTCTTTTTAGGGCCAGTCTCGAAAAGTTTTTAACTTATTTCTGGTCCTTCCACTCTTAATTTTGCATATATGAACCTAATGTATTGTATTTGAGTTATTGTATAGGCCTGGTGAGCACATACAGGCACATTCAATGTTTTTTTTTAAAATATTTTTTTATATTTATTTTCAGAAATTTGTAAAATGTTGATTTCCATGCATTATCTAGCATTGATAAGCATGGAGGAATGAATTGCTCTCTTCCACATTCATCTCTTTTTTTATTTTTATGGAAGTTTCCTTCCTTATTGAACCCATCCCTCCCCTCCCTGTGAATCCTTCTTTTAATTCACATACATTATCCTACAGGGAATTTTCTAGCCAAATTCTATGTGTGCCGGCTTGAAAAATTCCTTTTAATTGCAATCAATGTTTTGATCAGGTGACAATAATGGCATTTGACTGTTGTTTTGAGGGGTTGAAATGATGACTGTATTTTTCATGCTGGTTGGAAAGCCCTGAATTTGCTGTGAGTGCTGATTGCTCAGGCTGAGTGCTGGCTTCCACCAACCAGCGTAGCTACATCCCTGATTATCTACTGCCACATGAATAAAACGAGTTGACGCATATCGATCAAGAAATATCGAAAGTGTTACGCAAATGTTGACAGAACAAAACAGTGATTGCACCTCAATAAATCACGGAGAATTACATCCCTGCCAGTAACTTCCCCCATGATCTATATCACACTTGATTAATTAACCTGTACGCGAGAAGTGGAGTACCCACTGCCATTACGATATCAAATTATGACAAGGCGATCGCCAAAAGTGCCTCGCCTGGTTGCCTGGTCACTACACAACAACCAACTAGTTCATGCAGACCATTGTCATGTCTAACAAACATCACATATTTTCACATAATACACTAAAAATTCTAAAATAACTGACCAATAAGTTTGAATCTTAATACAAAAGTCCCTTAATTGTTTTTTTTCCTCCATGCCCCCCCCTTTTTTCCCATAAATACCAAATTGAATAGATTTTTATCTCTCAGCCAACCCTCCTTCTTTGACCCAAAATCCAACTTGAAATGTACTAAATCCCCTTAGCAGCCTGGGCTTCTTTGCCTTTTAAAATCAAAATTTCCTTTTCTTCATTTTCATTGCCTTTATTTTCCCAGCAACAGGGAATTCCACCAGGGGTCCAGGCAGCCGCCCCCCCCCCCCCTTGCCAGGCAGCAAATATATATAATATATATATATATAATATATATATATATCAAACATCAAACACGTCAGATTCAGAAAAATGTTAACGGACCATACCTACTGATTTTGGTGAAATCCTTACCAAGTTGAATTGGAATAAATTATGCAAATTAGGGCACATACAATGACCTCTACTGACCCAGCTGTACTTCAAAATTATCAAGATCAAAAGTTGGATCACATTCTCCCATGTTTTGTTGAAATCAACAAAAACTTTCCAAAAATGCAAATTAGACCAATAAATGACCTCCAGTGACCCCGACTTCAGAGGGGAGAGGGGAAGTTATTTTTATTTTGCCTTAAGAGTCAAGTTCACCTGAGAGTCCATAGCCCAGTACCTCTGCCAGAATGTCAGCTCTCTCCTCTTTGCATGTTCCATCTCCTGGGGAAAATAAAAACGAAAAGGAAACATTCGCAAAAGCTGTTATGGCAATATTGGTCATTCAGCTAGTTCACTTTTACCACTGCACAGGTGCAAGATCAAGTTTAACCAGACATCTGGTGGCAGGCAAACCATTACCGTTTATATCCTCACTATAATTCTATTTACCAGGAGGAGAGATGTCCTAAAATGTCTGACACACGCCAGAAGTTCTCAAGCGCATGAATTCTGGGATTCCTGAATACTCTGCATGTACCAAAAGTCAATAATAAAAACCATATTTCAGTACCATACATGCCATATAAATCAACTGGAGAAGTTGTAGAAGGAACATTTTTCTGCTTGACCCATGTTTTGTGAAGACCACTGGTGGCATCTGACATCGAAATTCTGTACTTGGCCATGATATAATGGACACAATTAAACTTCACCTTTAGCAAGCAAACATAGCTCTTGCAAAATGGTTGAAATAGCTTTTCAACTTACCTCTATTCCAGCGAAGAGCGAGGGGTAGGAAATTTGCAAGTTGGCGTCTGGGTGTGATTACCTCCACCCCACAGGTAAGGTACTGCCACAGAGGCAGCGCTTATTCGGTGTACCTGGTTAAGGATTTCGTCAGCTGACAATGATGTGTCAAGTATTCGGTCTGCACCCTCGCTGGGCCTTGAATATGATTATCATCCCGCTCAGCACGTATACCATGAAAAAAAAAATCCAACATGACCCTTCACACTGTGGGTAGGTATGGCCCCCATCCCTGCCATAGCCGACTTTTTAGTTCTTAGAGTCTGTTTTGACTCAGGCCAACGGTCAACACAGTGACGGGTTCCGGTCAAACATCGCCGCTATGCATACGACCATCGACAGATTGCCAGATACTGACTGATACATATCTTTCTCTTCATCTCCTTCCATTAACGCATTGGTTTGATCGAGCCATGGCATGAAAAGGCCTCGCATCTGCTCTCGTCGTCCCTTCATGGGATCTATGGAGGGTTCGGTGGTGTTGACTGAAAGGTCCATAAGTGAGCAAGACGCTATTGGCTCGAGAGGAGGACCAGCTAGGAAACTTGTCCGATACCCTCCGAAGATCTCATACAGGGACGAGAGAGCGGATGACATATACATTACCTCCAAGACAAGCACGGCAGCTCCCTCAGCTATGACTAATGGACTTATACTGGCTTCTGACCCTCCAGCTACCATTACTTTGGCATCACCATTGCGTATGAACCTCATCACATAATCAATAGCATGAGCTCCCAATTGTTACCTTCATCATTACCCAATGACTATACCTTGCAAAGCCAGCTATGACTAATGGACTTATACTGGCTTCTGACCCTCCAGCTACCATTACTTTGGCATCACCATTGCGTATGAACCTCATCACAGAATCAATAGAATGAGCTCCAATGGTGATACAATATACATTCATTACACAATTGGACTATACCTTGCAAAGCCAGCTATGACTAATGGACTTATACTGGCTTCTGACCCTCCAGCTACCATTACTTTGGCATCACCATTGCGTATGGAACCTCATCGCAATCCCCCCATAGCATGAGCACCAGTGGTACATGCTGTTGAGGCACATGATTAAGGACCTGTGAAAAAATAAGAATCATCAATAGGAGATCTGCATTTTACAATTTTGCACCAGATATGAATGTATCCTTTAGCCAAAGCTGTATAATCTAACTTAATGTGAAAGGGACTGAGATCTAACATTCTTCAGTGTTTGAAGTCATCTGGAGTAAAATTTTGGAGTCTGTCATAAACACTGACAGCTTTAAATATGACATTTTCACATTTCCGGGATTTTCAGTACACATCATTGTACAAATTCTTTTGTCATAAACATTCAATTTTGTGAAGATGTTAACTTAGTCAAAACTAAAATTGTTGAATTTTCCCTCATTGTTATTAACAATTTCAATGTAATCCAAAAACTTCCAAAATCTCCATAGTTATGCAAATTAGCAGTCTCGTCATGTGGGGACGTCTTGTGGTGGAACATAAGTCCCAGGTTGAATAAACAATGTGTAAAGTTCCCTGGTGGTGATAGCTACGTACCCAAAACCATATTATTGCCTATACTTGTGTCCTGGGGATATGTATACTGTCACCTGATACATGGTTTACTGATAACTGGTTTAGACAAAGTAATGCTATATGTGGCAAGAGTTACATAGACATGGGTGTGATGCTGCAAGCCCTTCACAACCTATCGTACTATTATTTGAAATCGTGCGATGGTGAAAACTAGGCTGGGTTACAACCAGTCGGAAGCTCATCGCTACAATCTCTGGAGCCGTCGCAAGCCATGACTGCTCTTAAGACTGGTGGTAGGTCATTGTATGATTAGTGGTACGCTTAGTCGTGCGTTCACCAACAATTGTCGGATATCACCTGCTAAAGCAATCGTTAGGTCATCGTACCACCTGTAATGGGGACCAGCGACCAACCGTACGGTCAATCGTGGCGACAAGCGACTGTTCGTACGATCAATCGTGGTGACATGCGACCACTCGTACAATCAATCGCTGTCGGTCGCGATCAGTCGTGCGGTCAATCCCACAATCAGAATGAAAGGTTTCCGATATGGCATTCGCAAAGCCGTTCGTGAAACATGCATGGTTCTATGCGCATAGTAGTTGATAAAATAAATTAATTATTTCATCAGGTTTTTTGGAATTCCCGAGAAAATACGTCTGCCTCCTCTTCCGAGGACGAATCCAGTATCTATGCCTGTTCCGTTTTGCGCTGGTTCCTTTGTCCAACTAGTGTGTCGGCGCAGCCCCCAGCACTCAGCTGTTGTTGTTTTTGCTTCCATCTGCAACAAGACAAATCGCATCATATGCTCAACCTCTTCCTCTCCGCCGTACATATACACCCGCTATTTTAATATGCGCTCTTCGAGTACCATGTTTAAAGCTGGCGAGGCACGAACCAGGAAATTCCACATCCGAACATTCCTAGTGATCGAGGAGCTGGGGGTACCACCGTTGTAACATCGTACGACGAGTCAAGACTGGGTCGTGCTACGCACGGGTGTCGGTTGTTATACGAAAGATGGCACCACCAGTCTTCATGTGGCAAGATCAGTTGCTCGATCAGTCGTACGACTGAATTAACAATGATCATGCACGACTGGTGGTGCAACCATGTACGACTGGTGGTACGACCACTTAGGACCTGTATGAGATCACTTACGATTTGAAATTGCAGGTCAGAAGTCATTGAAAATTTTGACCATCCAACCTCGCTACGACTGATTTTGGTCGTACACTCACCCACGACCTCTGCGACCAATCGTACCTTTGTCTAAGATTGAACCGCGATTCCAATTTTTCATTTTTTCAGGTCACAGATAGGTTGTAACCTGGTCGCAAGCATGGTGTGACTGGGGCTTCAGGGTTCCTGCAGATTCTGGGCAATCCATTTCCAAATAAAGGATTTCCATGACCTTCCCTATGAATCTCGCACGAAATTCCAAACTGAACCATCCAAAAAAAAACGCCGGAAGCAACTACAGCAAATAGCTGTGAGAAAGGACAAATCACTTTTCTGAAAATGTCCAGACTTCTCAGGACTAACAAACACTTTTCACAGAATTTCAAAACTCAAACATCCAGGACCTGGATTTCAATCTTATTTTTATTTCCATGACCGACGGGAACCCTGATGTTTGGGGGATTGTGATTTTCATGGGGAGAGTCTAAGGTAAGTTGGAACATTCTAGAAGCAATTTGGAGCTATGTTCAAGTCAAATTTTGGGATTATTATTTCTACGGCTAATTATGAGAAAATAGAGTTGTCAATTTCGTTGAAACAAAATTTACATGAAAGAAGTTTCTAACAAATGTAACCTCTTATTTCGAGTAGGTCAGGCTACTAGCTCCTTGGTTCATCTATTAATCATGATTAAGTGGCAAAAACTGGTCCATCAAAAGTGAAAGTAAACAATTAAGGACAAAATAGGATTTGACAGCTTGAAATGTTCCCATATGAGTTATTCAGAATCCCTGTTTTCCTGAGTTGCCTACGGACTCATCCCCTAACAACATAAGAGGCCATTGACAACTTTACATGTAATGTGGGAAGCGCTTACATTAGAGGACAACTGCCATGGCTTGGATACACCAGATGTTATATCTTGGAGAATGGAAAACTGAAATCTATAGGTTCAAACCCCATTTCAATACTATACCGTGGTTCCGATGTGGAGTTATTGGCCACCAAAGATTGGTACATCATGCAGAGAAATTGGGGAGAATACCAACTGCGCAGTAACGCATGACGTCACACTTAAACAATCGAAAGTATGGTCAAGTATTTCATTTTGTTGAATAGTCACATTTTAGCATAAAGTTCTTGTTGTTCTTTTCTCTGATCAAAGTACCATCAACTACCAACCCACTACAGCAATCTTCTCCCATAGACTAAATGCTTTTCAAAATGAAAATAATGTGTGAATTTCAATAGAAAACAAAGAGTGTTTACAGGGTTGTGCAAGTATGACACATTTATTATTAAATGATGAGATGCTTTTCGATCTTGCGCAATACACCTGCACACACTTCAAAGGACGGTACCCGTAACGGAAAGTCCGTTGAACTCGGGTTTGGACTAATACATTCAGTTTTTCTCCATTTAATATATTAGCCTTTTTATAATTCATCCTGCCGTTGTCCTTCACTTCAAATTAGTTGCTGATGGGGGCCCATAACTTGGTTGCTGATGAACAACAATTGAAATATCCGATCACACTCCTCTCTCTTCGCTCAGAGATTTTTTCTTCATTCTATTCCCATTCTTCCCACCTTTTTTTTTGCCAACGGGACAGAAATTTGCCAGCGATGGCCAAACCATTAGGGGTGTGATACCCCCCCCATAGGCCTCTCCGATCGCTACAAACATCCCTAGACATAGAGATGTGTAACATCCAGCGGGCCATTAGTGCACTCACCATGAAGCCATACCGTATGGCTAGGTGTCCAGCAGTCAGGTTGGGCAGAATTCTGGGCACAAAAAATGGGCTGACCTTGCGGTACCCCTGTAGGATTCAAAACAAGAGATTGAATACATGTGACAAGTTTTTACAGTTGATCTTCAGATACTGGGAATTTTCTATATTGATTGACAACAAGGGTACCGGACAAAGTCTGTATGAAATCGACGGCAACTGAATGATTTGGTCTCCATGTAACTCCAGCAAGAGGTCTCCTGGTTGGCTGCCCAAATCAGACAGAATACATTGCCTGTGCTGCTAGGTAAGACGATTTCTACTAGGTATTAGAAACTCCCGAGATGGCACATTGGAATATTCAACTGATCGAACCATCTAAACAAACAGCCATGTTCGAAGAAGTACAACACCTGCTTACTGAATAACTAACAAAAATTTGTTAGCAGTACTGAATGGGACCCTGTGAGGTGCACAATCAGGCAGTGTGTCACATGCTGCCGTTTACTCCTCAAGACTGTTGGCAGGTATGTCGTTCCTTTGATCATGCGATTCTCAGTATCCATACAATTAATCAGTGATTCAGAACAGACTCCAATGGGGTTTCTGTACTCGACTGGTAAATTTTCACTTTTCCACAGAATATCAGCTCTTCCCATTCATTCAAAGAGATGACTAAGAGGGAACGCACTGTGTAACGTATATACAGTGAAATGTCATTACTGAATCAACCAATCAACCAATCAATCAAGTGAACTGGTAATAAACTTACCCTTGTTTCAAGGGTATTCCCGGTGTCAACAATTTCCTGGAGATCAGGTAGAGCAACACCAATCGTTGTACCCTACAAACAAGAAGAAACAACACAGACAAGACACACATAAATGATGTTCTACAGTCAATAAATGCACCAGATAGACATATAAGTTTTCAGAACGCATCACCGCATAATCACATACAAGACATATATTATGATATTTTATTCATCTTTGATCCGAACCAAGTTACTTTTTTGTTCGTTTAAAACAATAGGTTGAGATGAAGGAACATCATGACGATGCCATTATGGTAAACTTCAGTCAGTTGTTGATCAGTAATACAGATATGAGTCAGTGAGTGACTTTATTGACTGAATACTTGAAGACACTGCAGGATGAACTATACAGAGGCTAATATATCAGCTGGAGAGAAACTGAATGCGTCAGGCCAAACCCCAAGTTCATACGACTTTCCGTTACAAAGTTACAGTCTTTTGAAGTTTGTGCATGCGTATTGTGCAAGACCGAAAAACATCCATCATGCAATAATAAATGTTGTCATTCTTGCACAACCCTGCAACAATCTTTGTTTTCCTCATTGTAAATTTACACATTTGTTTCACTTTGAAAAGCATTTAGTCAGTGGAGAGAAATTGCTGTAGTGGGTTGGTAGGTGTTGATGGATACTTTAATGAGAGAAGGACAAAAGAAATTCTGGTAAATGTTCATTCATTCAACAAAATGAAACAGTGAAATACATGACTTACCTACCCGGGTTGTCCAATGTGACATCATGCGTTATTGTGGCATTGGGATTCCGCCATTGCTCTGCATAATGGAGCAAAAACATCGAAAGGCCATAACTCCACATAGGAACACAATATTGAAATGGGGTTTGTACCTATGAATAGAGTCATCCATTCTCCAAGATATAACCTCTATTGTATCCAAACCTTGCAGTTGTTCCTCAACTACAACAATGGCTACTAACCAGTGCAATCCCCTCATGTGGGATCAGTATTTGTTTCATCAGTTACCACTCAAATAACCAAAGGCATTCCTCAATGTAACTAATGTATACAACATGCACAAACACATACACACACAGCAAAGTGACCACTATGTCTCCCTGATTTCTTGTTTATTCATTCATTGAAGTTCATCCATTTTTTTAGGAGGTATCCAGATTGTATTTTTATTCTTTGGCAAATTTATCCCTTTCATGTGAGATCGGCATTCTCATTGAGCCAGCAGGTTTGGCCCCCCAGCTTCATTTAATTCCAGTAGTACAATAATATCCAATGAATACCAATGATGTGCTGTTTGATTTTAATGTCAAGTATATTTTATTACCTCAGCAGTTAGACTTCATTTCGTTTTTGAAATACCTTTGTATGGTCTCTAGCAATCAGACTTCACCCAAATCTGCATCTAAGGTTATATGATGAATTATGCAAAATACACAGACTTGGTGACTGCAGTGATCCTGGATTACCCCCAAAACTTCTCATGGTCAGGGGAAGACCACAAGTACAAACTATCAAGAAATCTGCATGAACAATGCGAACTAGTCACAGTACATATTCCCCAGTGACCAAGACACTAGTGTTACATTTATAGGGTTTGATGGTAGCCCACATCCACATAATTCAGCTACTTTGGAAAAAATGCACAGATTATGCACATGACACTACTTTGTTAGCATATATACTATACCTATTAAAACATAATCAGTTCCTATACTCTACATAGCTGTCATGTACACTGAACTGCATCATCAATACAACTACCAATCTCAAAATATCTTGTACACAAGCTTTTTCAGCTACTTTTCCAATAATATGACTGACTAGTGTTACATTTATAGGGTTTGATGGTAGCCCACATCCACCAAATTCAGCTACTTTGGGGAAAAATGCACAGATTATGCACATGACACTACTTTGTTAGCATATATACTATACCTATTAAAACATAATCAGTTCCTATACACTACATAGCTGTCATGTACACCGAACTGCATCATCAATACAACTACCAATCTCAAAATATCTTGTACACAAGCTTTTTCAGCTACTTTCCAATAATATGACTTGACCTTACACCTCAACACAATATTTCAGCCTGAGGGCACTCATGGTTCAGGGGGTATTCTGCATACGTACAGACAGATAGACACACACAACGAGGTGACCACTATGTCTCCTTTTAACATAGTCCAGGCGAGACAGAAACCCATAATTTATGCTTGTTCCAAGCTTTCATGTCTCCTGATGGTTACCTGTGAATATGAAAGGAAGGAAAGTTTGGGGCACGTGCTGCAAACAGCGCCTAGCTGTGGGGGCCTATGATTCTGACACCTCGGCTCTAGTCTACCGCCTTTATAGTCCAGATGAAAGGGCCAGTGCTGCCTGGAGAGCAGTTCATGACCCAGTTAGAGACCAGTAACTCATCACAGCTGAGTGGGCTGGCACGCACCAGCAGCCAGAATTGACCGGCGCGATGATTGATAGTTCTCGCCCAATCAAACTTTCCTGATTTCTCGTACCACATGGCATCCGAATTTCTATTCTTCCAACCTACAGGAGAAACCTACACGCCTTCTCTGGGATTCGAACCCACAACCTTTGGGTTCCGAGCATCACTACCAGACCACTAGACCACATTTGCTTGACATGTGAATATGACCACAAATAAAATCTCTGTAAATTGCACTGGTGTCCAAACCAGCAGAGGATCAGTAGTGAAACTATTAACATATGCTGATGAAACGCAGCTCCTCCGTATTTGGCCAACGGCCTTGCTCATCCTCTGCAACTTCACTTGAAGGTGAGACTGAACTAAATAGGGACTGAGCTTGGTATACGTACAGTTTAAATCTTATCTACCTTTTTATTCTTAATGAAAATGAGGGGCAACATAAAGAGGGGCAACATAAATGACTAAGAAACATGGGAAAGATGCAGCCTATTAATTCTGCACTTAACAGCTGGTCAAAGCAGTAGAGTATGTATTGTAGACAAACTACCGGCCTTCGGACTTGAAGCCTGAGGATGCAGATGGGCCTGAGCATTCAGTATAGATATATGCATGGTCCCACTGGGGTAGGATCATAAGAGCCTTGGGTATATCCACTAATGCTAATGCCAATGATGTGACCCTTTGTATATGACCTTTAGCCTAATGGATGGACCCTGTACCAAGAGATTTGTCTTGGGGGTGGGGGGGGGGTGGGGGGTGGGGGGTGGGGGGTCAAGATCAGACCATAGGGAGATGTGCCCTCATTTATGGCCCTACCTTCTCTATTGGCAAATAAATGCAATTTATGGGCCCTTGGACACATGCAAGTTTTGATGAACTACGGCCATAAAACGTATACTGAACAGTGAAATGAGTGGTTTTGCATTGAAAATTTATTGGTTACATGAGTCATGGTGAGGGGTTCTGATCCCCAAACCCCTCTGTGCGTACGCCACTGTCTACACTCCCCCTATCCGTGTGTATCGATGGCCTGAAGACTTGGATGCATGCTATCAAGTTTCCTGGAGCTGAAGGAGGCCAAAACTGATTTTCCTCTGTTTTTATTTTTGTGGCTGCCACCTGACACCCAAAACATATTATGGTGCAAGTGTCACACTTGGACAACACAGGAAACTATGGTATGTATTTCATTGCTTCATTTTGTTGAATAAGTCAACATTTAGCAGAAGTTCTCTTGTCTTTTTCTTACCAAAGTACCATCAACACCTACCAACCCACAACAGCAATCCTCTCCCATTGATTAAATGCTTTTCGAAGTGAATTAACATGTGAATTTCAATAGAAAACAAGATGATTGCAGGTTTGTGCAAGTATGACATCAAATATTATTGCATGATGGGATGCTTTCGATCTTGCACATTACACATGAACAAACTTCAAAGGACTGTAACTCTGTGATGGAAAGTCGTATGAACTACGGGTTTGGACTGACGCATTCATTTTTCTTCAGCTAATATCTTAGCCTCTTTATAATTTCTCCTGCCAGTTTCCTTTCAATAGGAGAATTATTCCAATCAGGTCAATACAAGGTTCAACATCATGGAAAAAGCTGTAGATCATTTCGGCGAATGATTTTCTATTCGGGGGTTTAGCATTTGCAACAATTTTTGGGAAAGCCACAATTGTTGCCTTACATCCATATGTAGCAGGGAAATCACAACCTTTGTGGTATTGGAAATAAGTATATCAGTGTAGTGGCTTAGTGTATCTCCTATCTGAAAGTGAAGAGCCTTGGTGAGGGGGGGGGGGCTTCAGTCAATTTCTAACCTATAGATTGAATGCATTCGTCAATTGCCCATGCACTATATCCAGTCATCGTAGGGTCATTGTCCAATGGCAGTGACGTCATAAGTGGCCACTGCACAGTCGCTGTGTTAATTTCTATCATATGACAGGGATCATAACATTTAGCAGGCAGGGTGGTATCATTGACACTTTAGAACCAAACATCCCAGGTTTGAATTCCAGCTGAACGTTTTTTTTTCTCTAGTTGGCTGTGTTTGCAGTTGCGATGGGCTAGGACTTGGTCTTCACTTCATAGTTTTCTGCTGTAATGCAGTGGACTTTCTTAGGTTACTGGGTTTTTTAGGAGATATTCGCATAAGTCTATCATCGGCTGTCAGCAGTTATACTGGACATGGTTCCGAAAAAGCGGTCGGGTCCTGGAGGTCGCTGATTGATCCTTCGGATGGGGCGTAAAGTGATGGTCCTGGGAGAGGTTGGGATTATGTTACACCCCTGCACTTGATCTCCTCAGAAGATTGGACACTAATTTGAGAAGATAGCGATTTATCACCCGGTGCTCATCCTTCATGAGCCTTAATTTGAGTCCCTAAACCTGTGGAGTTCATATAATTATCAAATAAAACTCACTGTAGAACCCTATCTCTTCAGAGTTTGTCTCCAGTCTGGCATGTTAAAACGCTTCCTCCGCAGCAACGAGGGCAAACTGGGTCACCAATTTGATCGTCTTCAACCCTCCTGTTCCAGCCCACATGAAATGTGAAAGCGACCTTGATTACTGTCCTGGACCCCTGGTGTAGCACTAGGGAGGTGGAGCTGGGGTGTAGCAGTGGTTAGAGAGGGGGATCTTGCTATTTACCAATGACATGGTGTTTCTACAGTAAGTTGAAGTAATGGTACCTATTGCTTTCAGGAGACTGCAACAAGGGGGAAAAATAGGTAGGCATTTTTCCACTTACTCGTAACTACCCCCCCCCGTCCCCCTTTCCCAGGTTCACACTAAGGTACTGATAAGCAGACATGACTTTATCCCATGTAACCTAGTGCAGGATCTCCAGCTGACAATCAGTGGGATATCAGAGTCATGGATCATGATCATATGATGAATCCCTAATCGCAAGGGCGCCCCCAGTGGGGGAGGGCATGCATTGTGGAATTTTTTGCCATCTTGTTGCTAGTCTGCTGTTATCCGCACACTGGGTGTATTGACAAGACGAGATAGCTTTTGCAACCTTATCTTCGTAAAGTTTGGTTGAAGTTGGACTGAGTTTCTAGAAGGTAAAGAATGCTGCTATCGGCCAGGGATGAGGGTAAGGTCATGTTTTCGGTGTTGGGGGCATGAGAGTGATGAGATGCTTACCACCCCTCTCATCAGGATACCCGCCCTCAGAGATGGCGACAGGAATTGGGCAAACCCTGGCAGCATCTCTGCATAAATTGCAATTGCAATATTTACCACATCTCCAGGAGATTCCGCATACTCACCGATTTGGTCAGGGAGCTAGCATTGAACTCCTCCCCCTCCCTATCAACCTTTGGGCAATTCCCAGCTGCAACACAACCAGAGAATTGGTTAATATTCTGGATCTTGAAGTGACTGTCAGTTGAATGCTATCTATCCTAAACTTTCTGTTAATAATACGGGACAACCAGCTTGTCACTTCATCACCAAAAAGAAAAAATGGGTCTTGAAGCATTTCACAGCTGTTAGCAACCTAATGACTCCAAATATCGTCTCCCAGGAGGTTTCAGGGGAAAAAATGATTTGTTTTTTACATGTTAAAGGTAATTACATTACCTTCCTGACTGTCAAATAGCAGCGACATGTGAAGGACAATATACTATGTATGTATAGCTGTCTATCAATGACTGGATGGAGCGGAAATAGAATCAAACAGAAATCCACAACTTAAAGAGGTGTTGTTGTCTGTTAATATCTGGCCAAAAGGGACAGAAATTTTTGCATGACGTCATAACAAAAATCACATCTCACGATATTGGGACTAATCTTACATTGACATTTAACTGTAATGATATATCGTATTGATATCAGTTTACAATTGGACAAATTTTACCTTTGTGAAGTCCCACAAACTTTGTCATCGCTTTTTTGCCAGTTGCCCCCAGACAATAATCCCACTTCAAGAATTCCAGTCAATAGCACAATATTTAAATGCTAATGGTCATGTAACAGATTCGCTTCAGACTAGCACAGGTGAAAAGAGGGGGGCAAAAAAAAATACTTCAACCCTACACCGCCAAATTTGGAGGCTTTTAGCATGAGGAATCCATGACATCATGGGGGGGGGGGGGGAACGATGTATAAGGTTGCCAATAGACCCTACACAGTGAATGCTGAGTTTTTGTGCCATGATAACAGGAAAACGATTAGGGCATTTGCATAAAAATTGATGAGATTCTCCTTGATATTCTGTGAATGATTCTGTAGGTTTTTATCTGGATTCCATTATAGTTCGACGTTCGTTTAGTACAATATTTTCACATATATATTTGCACGTTTCACATTGACTTTGTATTATCGGGGACTTGCAGTTCCCCCCGTGGCCCTGTGATGTCACAAGGCAAATATGCAATAGCTGATTGTGCCTCATCGGTACATTTGAATCGGCTGAAATTTTAATCTGGAGTTTCGGCTGTCATAATGTACAAAGAGAAAGCACCAAAAGTGCAGTCAGATTCACATGACCATTGGTCTTTGACATGTACACATTACTGTGTGATAGTATGACTGTATCAACTACACTCAAGCAATTTTCATATTACATTAATGACAGGATTCACTCATGATAATGCTGACACAAAATGCATATGAACAGTATCGCAAGCCACAGTTCTACAGCAACGTCTGTTAACGGTCGATACAAAACATTCTATCATGAGGTGCTGAAGCAGCTGAACATCTTGCTCTGAAGGCATGCACCTTGGTCTCACCTACTTTACTTGGTATTTGTTGAAATTCTTCACCACGCAGGAGCTTCAGTCCAGAGTGTCCTTTCAGGAGCTTTGGCCAACATTTCTGACTCCAACACCCAATGGACACACAACACCTGCAAGTGTAACAAGTCAAATCAGTTTGATGTCAGTTGAATTTGGTGTCTGACAAAACTGCCACATCAGAATTCATTTAGACTCCTTCTGTAGGATGATTTCACAACAGTAGGGTTGCCATCTTGCTCTTGCATGTCTGTCTCCTACCTTTCCAGTGCCTTTATATCATCATTGTAGCAATAACATACACGTCTCCTTCTAGCCTACATCCTCTGCCCTGACTTCCCAACATAACAGTGTTTCGAAGCTTCCGTAGAGAGCTGGACAGATCTATTAGGCAAGCATATAGATCGGATCTCCATAACATTACTTGTAGCAGCCTTGAGAGTAATAACAATAAGCCTTTTTGGAAATTTATCAAGTCAAAGCGTAACTACAAGCCAAACATTGGTACTCTAATCAAGGGGAATATTACTGCCAACTTTCCTATTGAGAAAGCTGAAATGCTACTTCTGCTCAGTTTTTACCAAGGAGAATACTGACATATTGCCATCCTTATCAACTCCTGTGAGTCCTGTGGGACCATTCAATCTCAGACATTGAAATCACGCAACATGGTGTGAAGAAGCTTTTAGAATAACCTTCAAGTGAACAAAGCAAGTGGTCCTGATGATGTTTCTCCTAACTCTGAAATTGTGCTCCGCTTCAATTGCCCCATTCCCTTAGTGGTCATCTATCAGAAATGCTAATTAATACTGGTCATCTGCCTTCAGATTGGAAGGCTGCTGTTGTTACTCCCCTTTTTAAGAAGGGGAACCCTTCAGACCCCAACAATACAGGCCTGATTTGGTCATCCGACTAAGATGCACTTACAGGTAATTGACTGCTGCGCCAATTCCCCAGGCGCTTTGTCTTAGTCGGGTTGAGCTTGGCACCGTTAGCCAACTGAAAATTATCCAAAAATCATCATTTAAGTTAGAAAAATCTTAATTCAATAGAGAATTTCTGAAATTTTTCATGGAAGTAGAATACCAAGAACAAAATATCACCTACTATTCCTACAAATTAGTGAAATATCGTATTTTTTCTGGCTTGTTCTATTGACTGGTACTGGTACTGGTAGTGGTAGGCCGCACGTTACCTACATTTCGTGGAATGGGTACCAGTGATTTAGAAATAGAGATAAATGAAATACAGAAGCTGATCGAATTACCAATAGATGGAATTTATTCCAATATGCTCACCAATTCCGGTAACAACAACTCGCAATTTTTCATGAAGTTTTGCCATCGCTTCATGGATTTTTTGGCGTTTTTACTTCAAACAGCTTGTTTCTTATTTTGAGGCACTAGGTTGCCAGATGTGTAGTTTTTCACTGAATCGATAAAATTTAATATTCCTCGCTGAAAAAAATAATGTTTAGAAATGCGAAAGACCCACATAAACTACGGGTACTGAATTGAAGAATGTAGGGTAATATTCATATACAAGATATAATTGCATGGTTTTAATCCTAAACTGCGCCTGTCGTATTTAATTGGACAAGTGATACTGTGTTAGCCGGGGGGGGGGGGGGGGATGTGTTAAACATTTTTTTTGGGGGGGGGGGCGGAGGACATAAGTGCGAGAGTGAACAGGATCGTGGGAGACGAAGAAGTGGTGGTTGTTGAAATAACGGACCTCCGGGGGGGGGGGGGGGTTGCCAGGATGTCCTCAGATCCCGATTTGAAGATTTGCTATGCAAGCTAAGGTTTACTAGGTCTAAAGTCGCGATTTGTGGTATTCTCCTCAAGTTTGACGGTTGGGTTGCTGATAGAAAGATAGCGCGGTCCAACGGGTGGTTGGAGTTGGAGTGCGCTGGGCAGGGAATGCAGGTTGTAGACGTGTTGTGTTTCTGGGAAAGGAGGGATCTTTTCGTTAAGGATGGTCTTCACCCAATGGTTCAGGAGCCTTGTTCGTAAAGTATCAGGTTTCACTACTGAACAGGGTGTGTGAATAGTACTGGTCCACGCGCAGTGGTACTAGGCCGGGCAAGCTAGATACTATTTGCGATAGCCATATTAGCGAGCTGTATTTTTCTATGGTAATGTTCAAAGAATCAGGAACAAATTTGATGAGTTCCGAATTTTTTGGTCCAGGAACGCAAGCCTGAGTTGAAACTACGGAGTCTTGGCTAAACAGTGAATTTTTCTCTGCTGAATTCACGTTCCATGTTATGTTGCTTATAGGTAAGATCGAACAGATACTCTTCGTGACATTGTGGTGGAGTTTTGTTGTATGTGAGGTCTGACATGAATAGCATTGAGAAAACAGATATTGATGTTAGTTACGTCAATTCTGTTTGGTGTGATATTCCCAGATCCTTTATGGTCGGTGTTGTATATCGTTCTCCCAGCATCTCTTAAAGCAATAACTCTCTTCTTCTCGACATGCTATTCAACGTTTCCGGTAAGCGGACGATGATCTGGGTGATTTCAATTATCCCGATTTTTCCTGGTCCTGATGGTAGTTGTGCAATAGGTAGGCAAAATCTGCCTTTTTTAATGTCCACCCAAATTTTTTGGCAATCAGGGAACGTCCTTGAGTGAATAACGTGAAGCATGTATAATTCAATATTCAAAGCTAGTATGCACCACATAAGGGTGAATACAACTCAATAACGAAAACTTCTCATCATATACACTATAACGATCCTGTTCATTTCTAAACGCAATCCCCTCACAAGTCAAATGCATAACGCTTGAAGGCTTCCTCCTTCGCTGGGCCCGTCGTGTCAGAACGTCATTTGACGGGGCATACCTATTCCCCGCTGGAACTGACATCCTCACCACTGATCGCTGGCTAGCCTCCCTTCCTCCCGGTCGGCCTACCCCACTATCCTGTAAAAGCTCATCAACCTCTCTACTACTGGGGTGTCCTTTTCCATCGGACACCTAACAGCATCAAACCAACCGGGTTTAAAGTGCCGCCCGTATCGGCTTCAGCCTATTATGGTGAACTAAACTCCGCTTAGCCTGTGGCTCACCTGGACCTGTACGTTACGTCCGATATCCGCTTCAGGACCTTGCACTGACCTTTCCAACGGCGCTCCAGCTTAGGGTCTCTCCCTTCCTTCCTAGAATGGCTCGACAACCATACAGAATCGAATCTCCTTCATATACAAATGGCTAGTCGAGTTTTATCGTAACTCTTACTCTGGTGTTCTCCCGCTCGTTTTTAGATACTTGCGAGCGTTCTCAAACGTTACCTGCAGTTTGTGTTCTACTCTTGCACATACTCCGCTAGCGTTGTCTCTGTCTCAAGGGTTTATGAGAGCAATCATCCTATCTACAGTGGAGGTCTTTCTCCTAACCTAACATTATCCAGTGGGAGCATAGTTATTGGCTCTCAATGTGTAGCCGTCCTATATCAGCATCACAAAGGGCAACCATCATCCCCAATCTCTCTGCGTTGGGGCAACATACATTACAACATGGCCTCACTCGGTCCTATTTAAACGTTCTAACTACATGCCGTCCGACTGTGGGTGAAACGGCGTTGTACGTGTCTTTTCAATATTCTGCAATTTACACATTTCCTGAAATACTGCCTGGCCTCAAACCTGCCGCCCTTGATAGTGTGTACTCAATAGGTATAACCATAGTGCGACAGATAACTCCTTAACTAGTAACATCGGCCACTGTGGACTGCTTCCGATTCGGATAGCATAATGCCTCAGCCCCAGTTTAGAGAATGTCCGCCCACGACTATTATGGTACTTATTGCCCTATCAGATACTGGCAGGGGCCCCATTATATCCATTGCAACACCTAGGCCATCGGCTTCCCCCACCATGTATCGCTCATTGCGGGCCCTTCGCCCTTTTCGGTGGCTCTTTGGCGCGAAACGCACATAGGTTCGCACGACCGGAATGACGCTCTACGTCTCCTATATCCACTCCAGTAATACTTATTCCAACGTTCAATTGTCTTTCAACCATGAAAGGACCTGCCAGGTTGGTGACTATGCCCATGTGAACAGTACCTTTTCTCGTAGAGACCTGTACCAGTGTCTGCCATAACACCTTGTCCCCAGTACGCGACTCGAACCTAACGTTGCAAAACCCCTTCGCGGACTTCCAGGCTGTCGAACTGTAGCCAATAGTCCCGAAGCTCAGGGTTTCACCACAACTTTTCCCAGTCTTGTCGTTTCCGTTACGCGCTTCCAGGAAAGCACCTTCTGTACCGCAGAATCTTCCCCCTGTAACGTTCTTGTAGGTCCTGCAGTGACCATACTTCCAACCACGACTGTTGTGGACCTTGTTGACCACGGTAGGAGTAGTACTAGTCGATAGCACCACCTCGTATCCACTTGGGCGGTTCGTCACTACTACGTGTCAGGCGTTCTTGTGCAACCGCCCTATGCCAACCACGCTGGTGTCCTTATGCTCTGCGATCACAATGACTGCAATCAGACAGGTATGGCCGCCTAGATAACCCGTCTGCATTCAAATGCTTCAACCCTGCCCTATGCTCTCTATATCAAAGTCGTGAGTGCCTAAGAATTTATCCACGAGCTACCTGCCCCTCTGGATTCTTGAAGTTCAACAGCCAGCGCAGCGCGCCATGGTCTTCCGAACTAGAAATTTCCTACCATACAAATAATGGTGGAAATGCTTAACTGATGCTACAATAGCCAACAGTTCCTTCCTAGTTCCACAATAATTCCGCTCTGTCTTACTTAAGGTCTTAACATAAGAGGCGATTACTACTTACTACTGCTTCTTTTCCTCCATTCCTGCACTTGGGACAATACGCTTCCCAGCGCAAAATTACTACAATATCCGTGTCTAGCACGAATGGGTCTTCCCTAGTCGGTATCCTAATATTGCCTCTGGATGCCAGTGCTGTCTGCACCTTTCAAGGCAGCACTAGTTGTCATCAGTCAGTCAAAAACTCTATTTGCCTCCGTTAACCTGTGCAATGGCTTCGCGATTTCGGTGAAGCCCCTGTATGAACCTACGATAGTATGTGCATAATCCAACAAAGCTGCTGCGCACGTCGTTACGCTTTGCGGATAGCCCAATTTAACGCACTGCGTCGACCGTTCTGTGGATCAATCCGACACGCCCGTTCTCGACACCTTGTGCCCAAGAACTCAACCTCCTTACGAAAGCGGTACACTTCTTAGGGTTAGTTAGACCTGCCTCTCTCAATATCGCTTTAACCCAGTCTGCAGCGACAACGTGCTCGTCGTAATGTCGGCGCATACCAATTATGTCATCTATGTAGACTAACATGTTTCCCACTGCAGCCCATGCAAAAGGCGTTCCATAGTCGCTCAAAGCTACTGGGTGCGTTACAGAGGCCAAATGCCATGACGTTGAACTGATATAGTCCATGACTAGTGATGAACGCAAGTTTTTTCTCCTTCATCCGCGTCATCACAACCTCTATCTGCCAATATCCACTCGCTAAGTCTAACGTCGAAAACCATTTCGACCCCTAAGCATTCTAACGAATCGTCAATTCGAGGGAGGGGATAGGAATCCTTAATCGTCATCATCAGTAAGCTTTCCTATAGTCTACCCAAAACCTCAATGAAGAAATCCGTCTTACTACACTAAGACTATAGGGGACGCCCAAGGACGATGTGACACGGTTCTATCACAACCATTGGTAACAGTTGTTCTATTGCTGGTTCTCCTCCTATACTTATGATAGGCATCGCCGAGCACGCTGCGTATTGTTACTCTCCCCAGGTTGATTTTGTGTGTTTTGTTGTTTTGTTCACTTATCGGTCTACCCAAATCAGTCTAATGTCTTGCGAATAAATGCTGGTTGGCAGCCAACAATACTCGTAGGGCCTCGTTTTGCTCACACTCAGTAGCTGTTGCTGACGACTTCGTACATCCTTCAAGGTGCTCTGGCACAGTTGTCGGTCTATTTACAACCAGATTGGCAGTCATCCACTGCACCTACTAATTCTGTTAATCTCTACCGGCTCCTCACATGTTGCTAGGCTGGTGTTCTTATATATACCATGACTGGCCACTAGATAGTTCACTACCCTATTGGCACATACCGGCACTCAGGTCTACAGCGCCCTAGCTATAACAATGTTTCGTGGCTTGAACGACTCTATGGGCCTAATATAACCCCTTCAAACCCTGACTGTACCTCAGTACTAGGTAGCACACCTCTAATACTCATTTCACTATTAGCGGGTACCAGAGTGTTCGTTCGGCAACCACTCCTGGCGTACTACCCCTGATGATCAAACTAAACCCTGTTAAGCTTTTCCACTATACACAGGCTTCCCTCGCAAACCAACAACCATGTGCCTTTACTAATATCGATAACACATCTACCCTTACGAAGGAAAAGCTAGGCCACCCCCATCATACTCGATGTCTGCAATCCAATATCCATATGTACCTCCAGGTTTGCACCTATCTCAATACACACGAATAAACCCAACATTGTATACGTTTGTGCCTCATCGGACGTAACCTATACATGTTATCAAGCAATGGGGGTCGAACATTATCAGGGATACTCCCAATATACCATACCTCACTTTTCTTCATCATACTGTTACATTAGCCCCAGTGTCTAAATAAACAATTAACAGTTCAGCCCTTTACTCCTACCTTTAAATGTGAGAACCGGTCATTACTTGACACATTCCTATACGTCGATCTTCGGCTTCTCCGTCGACCCTCTGTTTGGCATCCGACCGCAATCCGGGGCTCACTTCCGGTCCCTTGTCGTTTGACGTCGCGTTTCGCGTCATCTCGCTCGGACAATTACGCGCGTAATGGTCCTGCTCTGCCACAAGTTGAAACAGCGGCGGTTCCGTCGCCGTCTCCTCGATCAGAGCGGTATCGCGGCGCGGACTACCCGAACCTGACTTGTTTTGCACTTTGGTCCCGTATTTGATTGCATCATCGTACTTCGTAATTTCTTTCTCCATCGCTTCGTTAACGTTCAATAAAGCAAAAAATGTTGTTTGCAGTTCATCATTTCTATGGGTCAGTATTAGGTTCATTCTTGGCCCGCTGCCCTGGGGTGGTAGGTGACACGGGCATAACCCTTTCGTCTGATGTCGTTGCTTGCTCTCCTCTGCGGTTGTGGAAGGCCGATTTCTCGTGCAGAAGTCAAACGCATGCTCGAGGTTGATGGGACGAGCATGGGTATACCCCCAGTCGTAGATCAGAATCGGTCAAAACTGCCGTATCGATGAAGTGGTCACGCGACAGATTTCAAGCAGGTGGTAAGGTGCGTTAGGGTACGCCTGACGTGTCATTCTGCGCACCGATTTGCGCAGTTGGGCAATGTTTCATTTTCGTTTACGTGCAATTTTTTCACCTGTATACGGTGCAGTTCATGTTGGTGTGCCGGTTTAAATCGTTGCTGCAGGGAGCCCCCAAAAGCATGTTGAAATCTCGTTTCGTTTCATAGTCAGATCGTCCAATACAGCTTGTGCCTCACAACCTCGGAGACTAGCGGCCAGGTACATGGCGGATGTACGCTGGTCCCAGTTATTTAGTTCTGCAATCGTTCAATTGACTAACATAGTCATCAAACATCGTTGTGCCATCATAGGTATCAGGTTTTACGTTCGGTCTACTCCCGGTCGGAACAAACGGCCTCGCGGCGCGGGGTCTGTAGAATGTGGTGGCGGGTTCGGTCACGCAGGGTATCGTCGTTACTACGCAACGCCAGGACTTCGCGTCGCGGGGTCTGCAAGGGGACTCGTCGCTGCACTCATCGGTACTTCTCGGCTACGCTCAGGTTCCCTCTCCCAGGTGACCCGCCGTCATCCGATGTGTGGTAGGGGCTCTCGGTAATTTGAACGGTAATCTCACATTACCTTATCATTCCTAGCATTACCTATACTATTAGGCTCATTCACATTGCTACCTACTGCGTTTACTACGGAATCAGAACGTTCCTTCTCTCCGCCATCCTCATGCAATAACAGTACACAGTGGGTTCTATTATTCAATGTCGGGAAAGTAATCCCCCGCTGCCACCAATGTAACGTCGAGCCGAACGGGGCTGTGCCCAGTCTCTCGGAATGCGTATGCAAGTTATCATGAACACTGTATTAGCTGTCCGAACACGCGAATGAAGGCGACCCGTTCTGAATCGGGTATATAGGAGATTATAATTGCGGGTAGCTCACTCTTCAACATATGGTTATACAATAAGCAATCATATGACGATATCCACTAGCTAATACTTAAAACTGGTACTACGTCTCCGCGGCTACACATACCACGACCTTATACACTTAACCTATGCCTCAGGCGCTATTCCAATATTCCGACTCAGGCTCTTATACCAATAACTTTCACAGCGCATAATATCCCGCACTGCCCTACCCGCTTATTAACCGCCGCTACTTACAGTCGGAGAATACACACACTCTTTCTCGACGCTTACACTACTGGGGGTACTCCCTAAAAGTTTCCTTATCTACAGCATTACCCTCGGTCTATACACAACTTCCATTGGTTCAATGTTCATCAGCGCTATATCACTCATGCCAGGGCACCTCATACACGCTCCCCCCACACTGATGTACGGTAATTGAGTTTGTACACAGACTTTTCCCTATTCTTCACTATTACTCCATGTTGGCATATTGTCCTGGTACCTAGAACATATATCCTAACTACTGCATAGTAAATTGAGTTTTGTGTGCGAATTGTCTCTCCTATGACCTTGTCACGTATCTTACAGTGTAGGTACGGCAATTGATTTTGTTTGTTTGACCAAATCCTCCTCGTACCCACAGGCACGTAACTACACCTGTAATACGGCCAATTGACTGTGTGTTAAACCAATCCTCCCGTACCCCACAGCCGTACTACAACACACTGTATTACGGCAACTGCTTAGTGTGTGGCTTAATCCTCCCGCACCCACAGCATCCAGCACGCACTACACACTGTAAGTACGGTAGCCGAGTTTGGGTGCGGCCAAGTCTCTCCTCCTCTCCTCGCACCTTATTACGGTCTCCTGCCTGCATTGTAGGATGGCTATTCTTGTGCACCATAGAGCTATTGGCAATATCGCATAGCGACATCATATGCCAATCTACCCAATGCGCTCGCCACACTATCTGTATGGAGCAGATCCTATTGTTTTAACTGTAGGCGGGATGAGGTCATTGCGTCCCGTGCACGGAATCACTGTTTATCTTTAAACCTTTTTTTTTTTTTTTTCGCTGCTCAAGGCACGGTGATAATCGCGACACCGGCATTGGGATGACTGTTCTGCACACCCTGACGCTATTCAATCAACTCCGTTGACTTCACACACACGGACTGTCCGTCTCTCCTGGTCGATTCGTTGGCCGGCTATACGTAAACCTACCTCATCTAGCTCTCTACTACTGCACAAACCATAGCCACACCTATGTCTGTACTAATATATAGACCTTAAACAACCTTTGATCATAGGAGCGACACGCTATAGCGCCATACCCACAAGAGAACAACACTATTTCCCTTGGCAGCCGTTTCCGCCAGCAGAACTGCATATCAGACCCAGCGCAAACATATTGGCAAACGTTGGGTGGTTACCAAATTCCCAAACCAGAATGAACTGTGTATCAACTTAAGCACTCAATCTTACGTATAACTTAGATAACGTAAATACAAATAGCATACACTGAAATATCATGAAATATAACATGTTCCACAACCATACTAATAACGGTAATCTACTTCATAGGAGAGATTTTAGGCTCAAAATACTAGCTCTCCTCCCAGGTATCGACATGCCTTAACGCACTGTAACTGTTTCCCTTAACAGTAGGCATCGCAAATATCAACATCATCTTACGAATACTCAAATATTAACTGTTAATCCAATACATGTTTACGAGTGTCCATGATATATTTTCGATCATATCCCTGCCTCTACGAGAATAAGACTAACACTAATACGACAACTGTTATATCATCGTTACAACATGCAATAATTATTTACCTACTACGGAGTGCAATTCAACCACTATGGAATGTCTCCCGCATAGTGTTTGGCCTGGGCAACTCGCGCGCCCGCGGGGTAGACTGGTGCCGATATCCGTACCATAGCCAACACGATGGAACTCCTAGTGTTTTCCTACCGTAGGTGTACGCAGCAACCGGAATTACTCCGGAGCTTCTAGCAAACCGTGGCGCTATACAAAATCTACAGCAGTCAGTAAAACTATTAGGGAAAGATCGCTATTCCCTACAACTTTATTGTTTTTCGTGCCGTTCAGGTCATTCAAGGTCCGAAGAGCAAAGTTTAAAACCTGTCCGCACTGATATCTAAGAAGGCCAGTATCATTAGTACGTGGGTCACATATGGTCATGATGAACCCTAATGTTTTCGTGTCAGGTCAAGGTCATCGGAGGTCACCATGGGCTAATCCATCCATAACATAGCAACGAACATATCAGAACAATGTTATAATGGAAGTTTCGTTCGTCTAGGTAAACTCTATCTGGTGACCTACTTTGACCTCATTTGACCCCTTGACTCATTGACCTAATGACCTTGTGACCTTCGACGTCAAGACTCGCCTCGTTGCAACAACCCCATAGCAATTGCACTGACATACTAAAACACTGCTACTCGGGCTATTTCCAGTTATTTCCTCCTTTGACCTTTTGACCTCATTCGACCCAATGACCTATGTGACATCTGGGTCAGTTTTCGTTAACGACCAACTGTCGTGTGGCAAACAAACAATAAGTAAATAACACTGACGTACTTAAAAAAAAAACTCCTAACAGTATATACGATCTCCAGTTATGTCCTCTGTGGAGAAGTGAAACAGCTTTGAAAATCTAAATAAATTCATGTTTCGACGACGTTGACGTTCTCGACACTGAAACATCTCAGAAGAATATCGTGGAGGGAAGTTCTGTTTCGTCTGTGTAGCTACCACTGGACCTAACTTTTCATAACTTATCACTCAGTACTGGACATTGACAATCATTAACTTTTGTCCATATTGTTTCCAACCTGATGAACCAAATATACATACATTCGTGTACAGGTCCGGTGAGCTCCAATCTCAGGGCAGGCCTCGCCCGTCACGGATCCTACGGCAATACCACTTACATTTGACATCTCAGTGCCCATAATCTGATCAACAAAGACTGTTAACAATGCCTAAGTCATGAGTTGGGTTTGGGATGCGCATGGGTCCATGAATATAAACTAATATCAATACTGATTTAATTTTTTTACACATGAGGGGGCCGCGCTCAGTGTACACATCCGACAACCACACATGGTCATCTTTATAAAACCGTAATTCTGGCCGCTCGGCATTCGATCAAGCTTGGCACGTTGGCGGCGTTTTTTCCGAGTAGAGACATTTGCAAGTTCATCACACTTAATCATACACGTCATGTATAATATTCAAAAGTGTATTGTGATTGCTCATTTCCAGCAAAAGCAGATAGAAACCCTTATCATTTCATTTCGGGAAAGAAGGATTATAGGCACAAGGTATCATTCGCATGTATTTATAATGAACAACGGACGTGTTGGTGTGTGGTGATGAGTTCATTATTCTGCTACGTTCCGTCTAAGATAACTAGTCGATTTTAGGTATTGAAAACCTTCTTTTGTTGCAGAGATGGGGATTTCGACAAGGATCACTAACATATTTGCACTGCGTACCCAGGATTTGTTCTTATGGGAGGCCTAACCTTTGTATCGCCGCCTGGGGGAGGGGTAAAACGAAGGGGGAGTCCCCCTCCCCTTTGGAAATTTTTGCTCCTGAGCTTGAAGCTTAAGATGCAAACTGGTGGAATGCTTTTTTTTTTAACTAATTACAGTGCCTTAAGGCACCCCAAATCCAGGAATTCATAGTAGGCCTACATTTTCTGAAATATGTCGGAAATTGATTTCTCATGCGTGGTGCTGCTAAAGGCACTGAAACCAGTTTGAACTTTAACACGACCACGACGATGTGGTGTGATTCCTGCCTTATAGCAATGCACCCCAAAGAAATTTCAACAGGTAAATCTTCCCCTCCCCATATTTTCTGGCTATGCCCCCTTCCTTTAAAAAAAAAAAGAAATCTGTTAAAACCTACTCTGCTTTGCGGGCGAACTTTTTCTTCAATTTGTTTGACCAATGACCTATCCATCCTTCGACCCTGTGGATCTGCTCGGCGTATGTACTACTCTAACTACATGAATGCCTATTTCTAATATGCGTGGCCGTTGGCTCGCCTTGAGGCCGACAGATCCGAGGTACGAACAGATCGGAGGATATTAGCTGGCGACCGTGGCGTGTGATGTTGACTCAGCGTGTGTGTCTTGAAGTAATGGCAGAAAAGCCCTGTACAGGGCTTAATCCATACTCGTAGGAAGCCTGTTTAAGCGCCATAGATTGAGAGGGCTCTCCCCCTTTTCCGTGGCATAAACTTGGTTCTTGGCTGGTTCTCCCCCCTCCAATCATGATTGCAGCTTCAGTGTGAGTAAGGTTTACAAAAAATTGCAAGAAAATAGGATTCTTCATGAAGAGCTGTGTCAAGACAGTTAGGGAGTTTGTATGTTTTAGCTGTCCATTGTTACCATGCTTCAGATAGGTTTGGACATTATGCCAACCCCCACACAGAGAAGGGAAAGTTCCTCCTAAGGCCAACCGTGCCTAATCTTGCATATAATTTCATTCACCATTATTTTTGGTTTTTACCTATGAGTATTTTCTGTCCACTTCCCCCTGCCCTGATTGCTAGGAGGCCTGACCTTAGCTAAGGGAGAAGGGTGCTCCTTGGTATGTTTAATGGTGCCATTTTGAAGTACTGAACCCTGGTAGTTGTGAACTTACTGGGCTTTGGTGCTATGGAGGCACAGAAGACCCAGCAAGGGAAGGGAACAGCTGCTGAGATGGGCTCTTTTGTGCCTACAATGTGCGCGCCGTTAGTGTATATCGTAAATAATGAATAGTTATATATAGTTTCTGAAGCGCTATAATTCTGTTCCAAGTCGAAAGGGATTGGACACTACATGCTAGTTACATACTGGTATTTCTTTTGATATGGACCTGGATTTGTTCTTTAAAATAACTGTTTTGTTTAGTGACATGCACATTTCTCTATTTAAATATAAATATTAAATACTTACCGACTGCTCTTATTAGGGAATTTAATTTGAACATGATGGTTAGACAGGGGCGGTAGGGCCCTCTTGTTAATCTTCTCAAACCACGAGTTTAAAACACTCACAGATCTCGAACATATTGGCAAAGTGAGGACGAGTCCACAGCAGTTCTCCATTTGACAATGGGAGCAGCTGGACGTATGTGCAGTCACTTTTTACAGGGCATTTATGGTCACACGGGCAACTCAAACCACCAATCATGTCTACCCAACACACTTCCATGAACCACTTAGCATGGCTTCAAAATAATCTCCGATAAGCTCAGTTGAGAATTTTCGAATAATTGAGGGTCTCACTCTCATATCTACTTCTGCAGTACAATTATTGTCAGGAATATACTTTTTCCCGAATATTTCTTTCGTGCATACTCATAGTTTCATCTGGGGGTATTGGAGGCCCACCACTTCTGTGCGGGGGATGTTACCCTCATGTCCACCCCCACCCTTTGGCGACGCCACTTGCCTGAATCGGTTGGACAATTGGGACTTGGTGGGGTAACTGGACCCCAGTGTTTGTGTTCGACCCTCACGCTGAAGAATTTCAGGTATGGTTACTGTGATTATTGATTCCCATTTCAGTTTCACTTGAGAACAGTATTCCAGGACAACTGACACCCTTCCTTTGCTTTTTCATATTCCTGTACAAAATAGGACCGCCTGATTGTCATCAAAGCAATAATGTCAAGCATACCCACTCCCCTTTCACATGTTCTGTGACATTACTTGATCTTTACCTCAAACAATTTCAAGCGCGTGACAAGGTGTTTGTGTATGTCAGGTTCCCGATAGTTGGCCTTTTTTTTCCCTAGGACAGATAAGGACAATTGACCAGCACGAAGTTTTTTTTCACACATTCACTGTAATACTATGCGCGGTGTAGTCACATTCAAGATGAGGATTGAATATGAGCCGCACCCGACCGCCCCTTTCGACGGAATTTTTTCTCAAACTCAACAATGGTTCAACTTATTTTTTTCCAAAAAAATTCTAACCAAGCCTGACGGAGGGGGGCCTAGGCCCCCAGGCCCCCCTCTGCGAACGCCAATGCATAGTTGCGTTTTGTTCCCTATACTTTTCCTGAGAACAGAGCATGGACGTGTCCAGCAGTATATGCCTATTCCTTCCGGTGAATTTGAGGACTATTGCTTCAAACTCATACTACTAGACGAGTTATGGAAGCAATTCGCCATTGTGGAATGGACAATGGTGACCCTGTTCACCTACAAATTAATGGTTTCCACGATGACATCACTGATGTCGGAAGGCGGGTTTCAGTCAATTTACTCAGTGTAATTAATCAATTTTTCATAGCATATGCCCGGTTGAGAGTATGGAAATCCGCAGGCATAGTAGAAACAATACTGCAAACGCCCTCAGTTTAGAAAAATTGGTAACGTTTGGGTCGTCCATCGATCCTGGTATGTCTGTGCCCGGAGTGGAGTCATCGGTTGATCACTTCACACACCACACACCGCAGTCCTCACACAGTGGACAGTTGAATATCTCTTCATATAATTAGAGATATCAAAGATATCTTTAATAATTTGTTGATTCCATCAATATTTGTAGATAGCCACAATTATTTGATAAATCTGCAAATGTTTTTGCAGATATCAGCAAAAAACTGCATGCGTATATCTTCAATTGCAGGCTCTGCATGTGGCTCTCTATATTCTGAGGTTTCTATAATGGACTACAATAGTCTCTCAAATATTGGTGGATAATCTCCAATATTACGGATATCTTTCAATTATTATGAACGAACATCAACAATAAATTAAGGAACTCATGAACTGCTGAATGAAAACTAAAACGGCTTGCCATAGATATGGCAAGTCATTTCAGTTTTTATTCAGTATTTGGGATATCCACAATTATTTGCAGATATATTCGAACAATGGGGATATCGTCCAATGCAGTTTGCAGATATCTTCGAATATATTAAAGAAATATATGCACATAATTGGTGGATCTCTCCAATACCGATGGAAACTAAATAGCCTTGATATATTTATATCTGATCTGTTTCTCACAAGCATATATACAAAGTGAAGGAAGTCTCCCAAAAAGCCTATGATAGCCTTAACAAAGCGGGAGACTCCCAGAAAGAGAAAGCAGAACGTAGGAAAAATAGAGTATTACACACATAGTGGAATAATTGATATAGATAAACTATCCTACAACACAATTCACATCGTAAATCAAATTCCTAAAATAAACCAAATGTCGTATATCTTTATCATATGTTTCAAATCAAGGGCACTTCACCAGCGCTATCTAACCAACCATCACCTCACTAATGTGGCCCGTTTGTGGCTCAATATTCCCATCCTCTTTTGGGCAGGGCGGCGCCAGGAGTTCCCCGACGGGTCTCTGGGAGTTCTTTTTTCCAATTTTCCATATCACGCTTTGAAGAAGGATTCCGTCTCAGTTCTAATCGTACAATTGGCTGGTCTATCCTTCTTGACTTTTCCCCTAGTTTCACTAGTGTGCCCTGTACCGGGGCGGCGCCAGGTTTTTACAATAAGGGGCGAAAGTTGATTATTGACTATTTAAGCGGAGCGCCACTACAGTTGGCGCGTAGCGTTACACAGAAAACTGTTGCTTTGGCCGTTGAAGCTCCCTGCTGACAGGAGGTCGCCTCTCTGGGGCCGTTCATCGACACTGAACAATCTTTAAGTTGGCTTTTTGTCCTTGTCATTTTGTATAATGGGTATTATTATTCAAATTTTTCCTCACTTTATGATAGAGAGGATGTTCCCGACGACCATCATCGACCGCATAGCATCATAAACTGATAGCATACACAAAAAAAAAAAAAACTCGATCGGGAACGTAAGGCTTTTCAGTTTACTGTTGCGCCTATGCGGCAAGGCCCCAGTAATTCGTAAGATTGTATTGAGCTTTGTACTGCCGATTGTTGGAGGCTGAATAACGCTGGAGTAAGCAGGCAGTACTGGGGTGGCCGGAATGCGTCCCCCCAGCCGAATACTGATGAACGCCTCTCCCTGAAGTCGACAGCCCCAAACGGTACAGTAGAGATATTCGTGTCCTTTAACAATCGGGAAATGAAAATGACGAAGAACGAAAAACACGGCACGCTTGCGACTGCGTGGACAATAATCGGACTCTATCAAAGGAAAAGTGCTGTAGAAACAAAACCACGCGCGCGAACGCGCGGGAAAATTTTTGGGTTTTTGATTTACCTAAGTGTTAAAAAAAACTATCACCACAAACTGTTTTTCATTTGGAATTGCGGTGAACAGGCCCCCCCCCCCCATACAAAGATTCGTGCGAAAAATCCGCAGAACTTCATATTTGGTAATAAATTGACTGATTGCTGGGCATATAAGCGCCGTGAAAATGAAAATTGGACGAAGAAAACACAGGCACGCGCGGGAAGCGCCACGGATTTTTTTTTTTTTTTTTTTTTTTTACATAGGTTAAAAACTTATCACCACAACCATTTTTTCACAAGAATTTGGTTGGGGAAGTGCCCCATCTTTGAAGGTTTGTTAGATCCGACAAACTGATTTTCGTAAAGTAGAATCATGCGTGTGGGCTATATAATCGGATAGATCAAATGAAATTGCTGTAGAGAAAACACAACCACGCACGCGAAGCGCGGAAAATATTTGGGTTTCGATATCTTTTAAACAAAAGTGTTAAAAACTATCACCACACATTCCATTTTGGGGATTTGGGTGAACATGCCCCCCCCCCCTTCTACACAGATTCGTGCGAATCCGCAGAACTTCATATTTGTTACTTAAATTGATGCGTGGCATATACTCGGTTTCAAATGAAAAGTGACGAAGAAAACACAGGCCGCGCGCGAATCGCACGGAATTTTTTTTTTTTTTTTTTTTTTACTAAGTGTTAAACTATCACCACAACATTTTTTTTCACAAGAATTTGAGTGGGGGAACGTGCCCCCCATCTTTGAAGGTTGTTCGATTCCGACCACTTGATTTTTCGGTACAAGTAGACTCATGCGGGGCATATAATCGGATCAAATGATATTGCTGTAGAAAACACAACCACGCACGCGAAGCGCGCGAAAATATTTGGGTTTTCGATTTAACTAATTGTTAACAAACTATCACCACAAATTTTCCATTGGGGATTTGGGTGAACTTGCCCCCCCCCCCCCCCATCTACGAAAGATTTGTCGAATCCGTGAATTCATGTTTGGTACAGTAAATTGCTGCGGGCATAATAATCGGATGCAACGCTATTTTGGGTTTTTTCATTTACCGATAACTATGATTTTATTGGGGGACTCGAACGTGGCCCCCTCTGCGGAATTTTGTTTGAATCCGCGAACTTGATTATTGGTACATTAGATCCATTGCGTGGGTTATCATCGGATCAAATGAAAACTGACGAAGAGAACACAGGCACGCGCGTCTGAAGAGCGCAAAAATTGGTGTTTTTCATTTACACGAGAGTTAAATACTGTCACCACAACATTTTATTTCCTATTCCACTGGATTTTGGCCAAACTTGATAGTAGTAGTAGATAGTATATTTTAAGATTATAACACCTCACCCACCCCCTACGAAAATATTGCGTTAAAACATCGCCCACTCGATTCTATTTTTTCGGCCCAAAACCCCATGGTTGTGGACCGCGCCTCCTGCCCCCTGTAAGCGCCGCCCCTGGTCCTGTATGCAGTGGCCGTCGCCTGGATTTTTCCAGTTGGGGGCATCTGGGGGGCTGAGAATTTTTCTGGGAGGGGGGGCGCCATGTTGACTATCTAAGCGGAAGCGCCATCATTGGGTGGAGCGGAGCGACAAGAACATTTGGAAAATGAGGCCCCCTAGATGGCGGGAAATGACACTTTCCCTGACCTAATTTTTAAGGATTTCACTGCGTGGCATAGCCAACCTTTTGTAGAGGCGGTTGATATCAAAGCTTGTCATGTTGTAAGAAATAAAATTTCCCAAATCTCAAAAGTTTCCTAATTTTATTGCAAATCATGCAGTACAGTAAAGCCTACTGATCACGAAACTAGACTATTGCGCGAAGAGCGCGCAATTTTTTCCAACATTTTGGGGGCATTCAATAACAAATTGTGGGCACTCAGTTGGTAAAATCTTAGTTCATTTGTATCCTGATGTTGCTTCATCCCTGCTCGATTTCTCTATATTCGTTTGACCCGAAATATGGTACCACGAGTTAGCGCCCGGCGTACAAGGAAAATTTTCTTTTCAAAAACCTCCATGTGGCCGGAAACGGCAATTCCGAGAGAGTTCTAAATTACAGTAACCAGGATGGTCTAGGATGGTTGTCTGATGAAAAAATGTTGCTCTCTAGAGTGGGGACGTTGTGCTCAGAAAGCAAAAAAAAAAACAAGTGAAAAAAAATTCAACAAGTATTCATGTCAGCCTATGTCGGTATTCGTAAGAAATGACAGTTCATCTACAGAACATCCATTCACCATGCATGCTTCAAGGTATGCTGCACCAGTCATTGTCCATTCTCTCGAATAATATTGAGTGCCTGAGGCCAGTGGCATCACCAGACTTTCATTTTGGGGACAAGGAGGGGGGGGGGGGCACCACAGACATTTGATTGGGGGCACCAATTATACAACTACGCGGGCGCCACATCGGCTGGCGCGACGTCGTACCAGAAAAAATTTTGGTTACGAGCCCCCCCAGATATTGCCGGAAATACCCTTCCAGGGTGAATTTTAGGCTGCGGCCATGTCAAGCGTAACGTTCTCAGCCGGCAAGGTTTTTTTTTGTTACAATTTTTCTTGAAAAAAATCCTCGCGCGCCGGGTGCCCCCCCCTCCCCTCAATCTCAACTTGGATATGCGTTGTGCCCCGGTGACTAAATGATAATGGGTTGCCCTAACTTGGTATAATCTTCTGCCACCTGAATGTATTATCTGACTCATTTAATGGGCAGATACTTAGACCCAATTTCTAAATATTTTCCATTTGGAGTGAAAATTCTCCAAGGTTGTGTGAAAAGTTTTCCCAATGGCTGGTTATTCGTTGACGTCAGGCTAGAAATGGGGTAGAATTGAACAGGGGCGTCAATCGTTTTGAAAAGGTTTGAGGGGCGAGTTCTCGGTTGGAGAAATTTCAACTGCACACCGCCTAGTAGATCATCAGAATTACACTTGAGGAGTTAGTGGCAAACCTATTGGACTGTGCCATTTTAGCAGGGCGGGGGAATGAAAAATCTGAATTTTCCTTTGTACGATCCGCCTGAAATACTCAGGAGGGGCAGGGTCACGGTGGCACTGCAGATGGGGGTCACGGTGTACTTTCATTTTGAGAATCTACGCCGATTGGAAAGTTATAAGAAAAAAATCTCCCGCATGGATGTGTCAACGTAGCCCCACCGCGCGCGGAGCGCGCGAATTTTTTTTTCGAGGTAAATTTTTCATGGGTCAGCACAGGTACATAGAAATGGGTGAACGCGTGAATAGAGACGTTTCATATGACAATTGGGTCAGTAATAGACATCACGCAACGCGCAAGTGAACGGACAGATGCATGTTTTTCTGGCAAGGCCTTATAGGCCTTCTCAAATGTCGAGTTATGCCATTGTGCCAGCGACACAGTAATCTTGAGCGTTTTGAAAGGTGAGGGGCGAGCGAGTTCTCGGTTGGGAGAGAGAATTTTCAACTTGTACACACCGCCTAGATCATCAAGAAATACACTTGCGGAGCCGTAGTTGCAACCATCTGGATGTGCCATTTTAGCAGTTCGAGTGCTGGAAATTGGAATGAAAACTCTGATTTTCCTTTGACTCCTCTGCATACTCAGGTGGGCGGTCACGGTGGCGCTGCAGATGGGGTCAGGGGTACTGTTCAATTTGAGATACGCAACTTGGAAAGTCTATAAAGAAATATCTCCCGATGGATGTGTACAACGAGCACCCACCGGCGCGTAGCGCGCGAATTTTTTCGAGGTAAATGTTTCATTGGGTCAGACGGCCATAGAATGCGGGTGATCCGCGTGGGTAATGAGGAGTTTCATATGACAATGTGGGTCACGTTTAATAGGACATCACCGAGTCACGCGCACGTGCACGGACAGATGCATGTTTTCTGGAAAGGCCTAGAGCATTCTCAAATGTCGAGTTATGCCATTGTGGCAAGCGAAACAGAATTTGAGCTTGAAAAAATGACATTTTGAGGCAAAATTGAATTATTATACCTAAAGTTCTAATCACCCTGGTCGTAGGATGCACCAAAGCTATAGCTAGGACCCGATATATGTTTTCAGCCAGATTTCCACTGGGGGGGGGAGGCGTTATCTGGGGGCGGCATTTTCATGGGGGGCGTGCGCCCCCCAACGTCTCCCCGCACGTAGTACGCACTGCCTGTATGATCTCTACAAATCTCATGCCCAATTAGGGATTGGAAAAATGTTGAAAAATGGATAAAGATCCTGAAGAGTCATGGACGTTGTTGAATGGTCATCAATCCTAGTTATTGTAGTCTTTCCTTACGTTCTTCCGGTCATTGCCGGTATCATTTTTGTCATCCTTCGCCGCACCCCTTCTAACAAGGTAATGACTTTCTTCAGGTATGGTTTCCAGATGGGTATGCAATAAGTCCAAGTGGTCAACGGTTGGCCTCACTAGGGACTTGTACAAATTCAATATGACTCTGCTGTTAAGTTAGAAAAGTTCCACTTTATAATTCCCAAGAATTTATTTGCTTTCTTCACAGATGAGATTCGGACACACTGTCTACTGAACTTCACTGTGGTGCTAACAGGCACACCACCACGTCTTTTTCCTGTCTTCCGATTCTTTCAACATCTGCTCTATGACGAGCCCTCCCTCGAACTGCATAAGGTTCGTGATCGCGCGCCACCACTACGCATTTTCTGACTTGAGCCACCGGTAGTGGTACCCTTCAATATTCTGCAGCAGACGTACTATCCCCATCTCATAGAACAGTGAGTCCGAGCAATATTGAGATACATCGTTTGATGTATGCATCCCGTAACCGTCAATTCGACCGCTAGAAAAAGGTAATTGTGTGACTCGTTTTTAACGGGCCGTAGTGCACGCATTTCATGGATGGACCCCCAGCGAGTCAACCAACTTCACTACTATACGTACCGCGTACCGCGCGTTGCGGAAGCCCAGTCCTAGGTAATTTCCCGATCCAAATGTTGTAACCGACCGGATACCTGTTTTGACTGATGTACGTTAGATGGTGCCTGCAAAGTGCAAGTACGTGTCTGGAATGTGAGGCCTGAGGAGTCTGACATGCACAAATTAGAACCAGGTGGGATTATTTAAAGGTACGTATTGCGTGCTGTGCACCTAATTACACCTACGATTTCGTGATATTTCACACTGCGGATACTAGTTCCAATTAGATGTTTCATTCATGGATATTATTTGATAGTGTGTCGTGTCGTCCAGTCAGTCTCACAGTCCGGGCCGAATTCAAAACTACGTATCGGCTATTGCGGTGAGCGACAGTTTTTGATAGGTTTACCAATTTATACCTGTTGCTTGTGTCTCTCTGAGAGGATTTAATTAGGCATTTTCGCGATAGCCTCTCGCGTGCATTGTGGTCTAGCTTAGGGGGCAAGAGGGAGCAATTTCTGAAGTCCAAATAGGAATTTCAGCGGGTAAAATATATTTTTACTGGCAAAAAATGACACATAAGTCAGATTCGTCACGACAAGATGTAAAAATTATGGGGAACAACATACTAAATTTTGAGAGAATATGCCCAGACAATAGGAAGATAAATTGAATTTAGAAGTGTTTTTCCAATCACAAAACTGCCCCCTGAAGGATCAGCATGCTCAGAACAGGCCCCTGCGAAGGGGGGGGGGGTTGTAGGGTTGCCCCCCTACCGATTCAGGTAATTGTGTCCAGCACCCCAGTCGATTTTTGAGCTTGGAGCTGGCATGGATCAATATTTGCACAAAATTTGGTTATCCGGGTCCCCCCTTCTCCATTCTTCCAAGGGTTTCGATCAGCTGGCTGCATAAGTTGTTATTCCGGTACTTGATGTCTAAACTTATATTTCTCATTGAGATTGTTTAAATTTCTTGGTGAGACGCCGAAATGCAAAAAAAACGAAAAAAATCTGTATCCTATCGTTCCCTACCTTTATAATACAGTGGGTTAACGTTGTACAATAACTTCGCAGATTCTGGCAAATATGTTTTGTGTACAGAGCTCATTCAAGTGGGGGGAACATATATGGTAGGGCCACGAGGAGAATTGGTTTAGGACTGATTTTCAATGTTGCACACCCCCCCCTCCCCACACAAACAACTGCTGGAATCCAACTGCCATTTTCTTAACACTGCAATCAGTTTAGTCTACTTCTGATCCTTATTTCAGATTGCTTTGCCACCCTGACGTGATGTTTTTCACGGAAGACGAAGAGCGTACGAAAACACAACAGGGCAGGGGATTGTGCACATAGTATAGAGTTTAGTGATGGTTTTGAGCTATTGAACTATACAGGTGCGAAGCGGGGCGAAACAATTCGAGACCTGAGAGAGAAATTGGACGAAAAACTTTGAGCGGAAACTAATCCGAAACGAAGCGATCGCCAAAAAAGTGTTCTGCTTAGTTGCGAGATCGGTGGTTTCTATTATTCACTACACTAACACTAGGCACCTCCAACTAGTTCATGCAGACCATCGTCATGTCAAAGAACATTGCATATTTCACAGATTAACACACATGAAAAATTCCTAAAAGTTCCTTAAAATAACTGACCAATAAGTTGACTCTTGTTGACAAAAGTTCTCAATTGCTTTTTTCGTCTTCATGCCACCCCACTCTCTTCTCTCCATAAAGACCCAAAATTGGAATGAAGTTTTATCACTCAGTCAAATAACTTCTTTGACCCAAATCAAACTTGAAATGTTCTAAAATCCCCTAGCAGCCCGGGCTCCCGTGCCTTTTAAAATCCTCTCCTTCATATTCCATTGCCTTGGATTTCCAAGCAGCCAGGAACATGCCACTCCTCCTGCCAGGCAGCAAACCTCCCCCACCTTCCCCACACACCAAAACAACTATCCCCATGCAGCAGTAAAGGATGTCCCAAAATAGTTTTAGAACCTGCACATCGTACCCAGTCCCCAGGCAAGAAGAGGAGAAAAGGAAAATGTCAACTTTTAAATATGGTATAAGCAACTAATTAAAATGGTTGGGTAAGAGAGGGTTTTGCTTGTTGGCAGCTAAACAGCAATCTGTCACAGGAGTACGGTTTACTCGTTCTCAGGGCCTTATTCTAACAGAAGCTATTAAATGTTGGAATTCAATCAAATTCATGAACATCAAAAACATCAGGTCCAGAAAATTTTAACGAGGACAATAACTACAAGTTGGCGAATCTTTACCAAGTTGGAAATGGAATAAATTATGCAAAATTAGGCAACATACAATAGCGTATATAAACAGCAGTGAAATGTCACAGGAGCTTGCGGTTACTCGTTCCTCAGTGCGTATTCTAACAGAAGCTATTATTAGATGGAATTCAAATTCCCTAACATCAAACACATCAGATCCAGAAAATGGAACGGACCAAACCTACTGAGTTTGGCCAAAAATTCTTACCAAAGTTTGAAAGGGAAATTATGCAATTTAAGCACATACAATGACTTCTACTGACCCCAGCTGTACATTCAAAATGATCTGGATCAAAAGTGGATCAAATCTACCAAGCTTTGTGAGAATCAAACGAACGTTGAAATTGCATAAAAAATACACAAATTGAGAGACCTACCAGTGACCCTGACTTCACTGTTAAATTCCTCGGAACCATGGTAGACCACACACCAAGTTTCGTTGAAAATCCGACACAACGAGAAAGTGTGACATACACGCACACACACACACACACAACACACACACAAACACACCACACAACACACACCGACACGCACACCGACACGCACACTCCATAGTGACCATAAGTCTTTTCCTGGACTTGATTCAGGCGAGACAAATGACCAAATGTCGTGACTGGCTCAATCCGTTCAAGCAAAGGCCCGGAAAAATGCAACACATTTTCCATGACAGTGATGTTCAAGACAAATTTTCATCTGCGGCAGCCTCTAACCCATTGGAAGGGTCCTCGAGGAAATATCTATAAGACATGGATATGGTAGGACTGGAGAGACAGATGAAGAAAGGTAAGGATTAACATCGATCAGTTTCAGAAATTTACGTGTCAATTTTAGTAGATTTGCATATGCAATAAGTCGCGGGAAGTTGCCGCTCCCTGCAATCTGGGGGGGTAGTCTGTAAGAAGTTTATTGTTACGGTACGCATAAACTGATGGTGGCGCGACATTGTACTGAAATAAAGTAGCTCCGTCAAAGTGGTTTCTGAGATATACATTTCATTAATTTATTTGTCAATTTTGGGGATGTTGTGCTTACTTCCATACGGTCAGGGAAAATTGCCGTTTCTGCATCTGGGGGGTCTGTATAAAACGAAATTTCCCTGTACCCTATGCGGCCCAACGATGGGGTAGCGGTGGCCGAAATTGTAAGGAATACACAATCCATCAGTTCCTTCCAGAAACGTTCTAGAAATATTAAATCGATTTCACTTACTTCAACTTACCCCATATTGCACTTTGCCACCAACCCCGCGCCATTGAACATCTGGCAACTTTGTACAGTAGTCCGGAATGGCAACCATTAGGCCTTCTTATTTTGCCAGTGAACGTTTCTAAGTTAGAATATGAAGAGATAGACGTCTTGGCTAGTAAAAACTCGTACTAAGACATTTCGCTTATCATGTCGGAAGTGATTCCTATTTGTGGTATTGTAATGGGCCGATGTCATTGTATTTTGTATAGTCTTTACAGGACCAGTAACCGATAAATGTATTATGACATATCGCATATCAGGTCGGAATGATTGATTCTATGCGGTGTTGATATCACGTATGGTATACGTTCGTTATCGGCTGTGTATGTTATTTTGTTCATCTTATACTGCCATACACTCGTATTATTACATATCACATGTCATGTCGGGAGTGATTCCGATTTGTGATTGTTATTGTATATCGTCGGGAGGAGGTATAACTCCTGAAGGATATTTTCCGTAGCGGGGACTTTCCTCCAGATACGGGGGAAAGTGTGTCGGCTACACGGACCTTTCGGCCATTCGCTACCTGGACAGAGGAACGCGTGAGTGGACGCCTTGTCTACGGAAGAGTACTAACCAACGGCAGAAAGACCATTTGATATGGCGGCGATCGAAAGAAGAGGGAGTGCCCGAGCTTGGCCCTTGGGGGCCGTGGGAAGGTGCTCGTTAGCACCGTTGAGTCCCACAGGAATAGAGCTCTGGGCAGCAGGACCCTAAAGCTGGCGGGGCGGGCCGAAATGGCTCGTCTCGCACGTCGAGGTGGCCGGCTCTGCTGGTCCGTCCCTCGGCGCCGGACCCGAACGGGGGTCGTTAAACCTCAGGACGGTCCGGAGTCCCGACAGGTGAGGTCGGGCCCGACCCAGGCAGGGCGGGCCGAGGGTGGCTCGACTTTGCCTGGTCCAGGCCCTACTGGTAAGGTCGGCGCCGGCACTGCCGGGTCCGAACGGGGTGTAGTTACACATCGGGACGGCCCGGGGGGTCCCGACAGGAGAGGTCGGCTGGCCCAAGCCGGGCCCGAAACGGGGTGTCGTTACACCTCGGGACGGACCGGAGGTCCCGACAGGAGGAGGTCGAGGGACGGACAGCCGGGTCGCAACGGGGTGGGTTAACCTCGGGACGGCCCGGGGGTCCCGAACAACGCTAGGTCGGGCGGCACAGCCGGGCCGAACGGGGGGGTGGGGTTACACCTCGGGATGGCCGGGGGGTCCCGACAATTAAGGTCGGGCCGGCCCAGCCGGGTCAGATCGGGGTGTGGGACACCTCGAAAACGGCCGGGTCCCGACGACGTGCGTTTGGGACCGGTTCCCGCGGCAGCGGAGATCCGGCGGGCACGGTACGGCTCAGGCATCAGCCCAGCGCCAGGGGACCAGGGATACAGTGGACATTTTTGGGATCGATCCAAGCACTACAGGCACAGCCTACATCGTCAAACATCTTCCCAGAAAGGTCTCTGCTCGGATAGCGGCTAGGCAAAGAAGTTCACATTGGATAGCAAGCGCGAGCCTTGCGGGGGCCACGCCGGGCGCCTGTTCAACCAGTTTCGCCGGTTTTTTCAGACAGTTGAGCGGCCGAAGTTCCGGGGCCCGTAAGGCCTTGACGCCCTTGACCTCCCGGGCCTCCTCGTAGGGAGTTAGGCCGCGGGCGCCCAAACAGAAGAAAACAGAAACAGCTGTGGGTCCGGGCAAGAGGGGGAAGGAAAAGACGACAAGACGCTCCCCGATACCGAGATCTCTCGGAGGTCTCCGGGGGGTACGAGGCAGTCAGTCCGAAAACTGCCGTAGCGCCGAGAGTGTCCTTGTCAGCATGCGACGCAAGTGGAAGCAGTGTGTTACACCCCAGGAGCGGCGCGAGGCTTGTACCGCGGTGTCCACATGGGGGTCGGATGGAAGCATCCTGTTAGT
Organism: Sclerodactyla briareus; assembly: GCA_026419785.1. Lineage (NCBI taxonomy): Eukaryota > Metazoa > Echinodermata > Holothuroidea > Dendrochirotida > Sclerodactylidae > Sclerodactyla > Sclerodactyla briareus. The sequence continues at coordinate 164,300 of JAODTK010005287.1, read as the reverse complement.
GTGCCTTGATCCCGATAAACCTAGGGCGAGGAATTAGCGGTGGCGGTCTTTTTTTTTCGGCGAGGGACGTTGTTAAGTCCCGCATCGCCAGAGACTGGTCTCGGTCCTCTCCGACATCGTTACTACGTTCGGGACACGCGCTACGCTGACGCTATACAAGTGACTCTATCGCTTTCGTTGCGTCGGGGCCCTCTATCCAGGGCCAGTCTGTCAGACTTGACCGCGGGTGACTTAAGGCCCCATGGGCAGCGCATGGGCCCTGGTGACCAGCCGGCGGTAAAGAGTTGCCTTCAGTCAGCCATCCACGAGGCGGGGCCTCCATAGCGGGATATTTCGAAGAAGGTGCGGCTAGCGGGACTTGAATAAATTAAGTCCTGAAGGGAGCCGCTGGGGAAGGAGTCCTCTACCACAGGTCTACGTCAGGATCGTATAAGCATCCCCCCTAGACTAGGGAGCGCTCGGAGTCAGCGGCGGGGTTTGCTGCGGCCGCCCCAGGAGCGCCACCCCTGCCAGAGTCAGATCTCTTTAAAGAGCAATCAGCGGGCGGTGGGGCCACTGAGCTGGAAGACTCCTAGTGTTCGCAGGGGAAAGGACTCCTATCTAGCCTGCCCCCCCACCCGGGAGGAGGGTCACCGGGGCGGAGGTGAGGCGCCACTATTGGCGAACAGTACAGCCGTGCCAGTCGAGGCAAGGGGCCGTTTATTCCGGTCAGTGTCGGGCTTCCAAGCGTAATGCTTCCGTGGGAGAGACAAGCAGTTGGTACTTCCCTCGGGTTCTTACCAGGTCCACTCTCGCTCACCTCCGTAGCCGAGGCTCTAGAGGGCTCGCCTACATAGCAGCTTTGCTGAAGATACGGGGGCCCCTAACGGACCAGGAAACGGCCGGCATATGACGCCGGAGTTTGGCTGGCGGAAATCGTCTCGCATTGTTAGGCTACTTGACTAGTAAGCAGTCTCGCGACGTTTCCCGTTTCGGCTGAGTTAGATTCTCGTCGCTCTCTCCGTGGACCCTATTGCTTCCTTGGAGCAGTTATCACCTTCAAGACGCACGAGCTTTCCACGAAGCAGCACGTTCGGCTCGATCGACCACGACCGGTCCGATGGGGACAGACCATACGGACCGTTTACGGGCAACGCTTACCCAGAGGTAGCCGTGCTCTCTGCAGCCGTCTCTGCCGGTTCTACGCCATGGACCCAATGGCTTACTTCGACGAAGTCATCCAAAAACTTCACGTCGGAGCGCTTTCACCGAAGCCAGCAAGTCGCCGATCGACCCGCCCTGTCCCCTGAAGACAGAAACACGGCCCGTTTACGGAGCAGGCCGGCTCACCCCAGAGGTAGCCGTGCTCCCTTCAGCCGGCCCTGCCGTATACCCCGGGACCCCAGGGCTACCAACGCAGTCATCACCTCACGTCGGACGCGTTTTTTCTGAAGTTCAGCACGTTCGCTCGACCGACCCGCCCGTTCGCTGAGAGACAGAAACCGTCCGGCCCATTTCACGGAGCAACGGCTTACCCGAGGAGCCGTGGCTCCCTAAAGCCGGCCGGTTACAGACAGGGCTAGGCCGGACCCCGCTGACAGCGGGTGCCACGGTTTTTGGGGGGCGTCCTGTTCCCAGCTGGGACTTGTCTCACTAGAGACTCCAGAGCGGGTCTGCCTTCAGAGCCGTTGTGACGTCTCTTCCGGCCTTACCGAAACGGGTATGCCCTACGAAGACGTGGGTAGGCTCTCCAGAGCCGTGAAAACCGTCTTGTCGCCGTTTTTTCGCGAGCGGTGGCGGACCCTTCCGACCCTCCGGGGGTGTGGTCGGACTTCTTCGGCCTCCTGATTTAGAGGGGCTCTCCGAGCCGATGCGTCGGGCCTTCCCGGTTTTCCAGTCCAGTGGGTCTGAATCTAGCAGCCGGACTGGGCCAGACGGGATCCCGGGCCGAGGGTTAGACTTACCGACCCCTCGGAGCCTTCATACCACTTCTCCGGACTCTCCTGAGCCAGACAACCCGCCCCGAGCCGATGGTCGACTTTCCCGTCTCTCTTGAGAGAGGACGGACTCTTCAAGATCCGAAGACAGCTCCCCTGCGCAGGGGTTCGATTCATCCCGGGCTTGCATTCGCCGGAGCCGACTCTTCCTGCCCTCCTTGTGAGATCGGCCCTACAGAAGCCGCCAGGATCGACCTGCCGCACTCACCGGAGCAGGGCATATCTTCTGCCCTCCTGGGTGAAATCCAGCTCTACCGAGACGAGGATCGAGCCTGCCGACTCTCCAGAGCAGTGGTCCCACTCTTCCTGCCGGCTCCCTTGGGCATCGATCCCCTGGGATTGGTTCACCAGGCTTCCATAGCCGTAGTCCGACTCTCCCTCCCTCCTGTGTGAGGTCGGCCCTACCGCGCAGAGGATCGGGCCTGCCGACTCATTTATGCCCTCCTGAGCCAGATCGACTATCCCGAGCCGTGGGTGGGCTACCCGTGATCCGACTCTTTAGGCCCATCCCAGGCCAGATGGTAATCCTAAGCCTTCGGGTCGCACCCGCGCACCTACTCTTTCGACATTCCGAACAGGTGTCAGCTCTTCGAGGCGGTTGGGTCGACCCACGGCAAAGTCCGTGGGCGGGTTCACATGTCGAGAGGACGTACCCCTGCACCGGCGGAATTATTCACGGTGAGCGTCTAGGTGTGGGTGTACGGTGCGGGTCACGGCACTGGTACTGGGGTGAAAACGAAGTTCGTCCGTCAACGCATCAATCTCTTCTATGTAGTCAGCTTTCTCTCCGGATAGACACCAGGCTTTCTCATTACGTGGGATAGAGAGCCTCACAAGGTCAGCAGATCTCTGAGCAAGGTTTCGCTAGGGGGCACATGTGCACTACCCGTGCACCGCGAGCCTACAGTAGGCCCTCCTCGTTCGCCCGAGCTACGCTTCTTCGCGAGACGGTATGGCGAGCGTCGATGGGGTTTACCACACGACGTTCGTTCCATGCTGGCCTTTTCCAACACAAGTCTCGGCCTAGCCGGCAAGAGGGCGCTCTGCATCTACACGACCACAACCCTGTTTCGTGACGGCACGGATCCGCCTCCAGTGGCCCTGTGCAAGTCCTGGTGCAAAGTGCAATATGGGGTGTGTTGAGTAAGTGAAATAGATTTCACAAACTTAACTGGTTTGTGAATCTGTGAACTACTAATACTTACCCCATATTGGACGTACCCACCCTAACCTCCCACTTCCTCGGGCCATCACGGGGCGTCCCCTCCTCGCCCAGATCGCGGTGCCTCCCCCCTCAATCCCTTGAACGCCTCTGCCTAGAAAACATAAAGGACGATAGGGTGCCAGCCGGACTACTGTAAAAGTTTGCCAGTTTCCATGGCGCGGGGTGGGGTGCAAAGGACTATGGGGTAAGTATTCGTAGTTCACAGATTCCAAATCCAGTTTAAGTTTATGTGAAATTCTGAATTTTTATGCCAATTTTCGGGACGTTGCGTACTGCCATAACGTCGCTGGAATTGCCGTTTCCTTCCATCTGGGGGTCTGGTAAAAACACAAAAATCTTTCTACCCTATGACGGTAAAGTGGATGATTATCAGTGATATATGAAAAGCCGGACATTTTCAGCTCATTGATCTAGTATCAAACATTTTGTAATCTTCGAAACAACCAGAATTTTCAAAAGGGACGATGGACACTCCCTTCTCTTATACCCTCACTTGACGCGGTCATAATCGGGACCCTCACTTGCCCTCTTGCTGCTGATTAGGTACCGTTACCGCGGGTAATATCATGGTGTACTGTCTAATCGAATCACGCGATTCGCTATGAAATTAAAACTATGAAAAAAAATATAACAAATTGCAAAACGAAATCTGCAAAATGAAAATGACGAAATGTAAGGTTTTTGTGTAGGGGGTACGGTGAGGTTCTGTTTGGTCAGGAGAGCTCAGCACCCTCAGTATTAAAATCGTTCGCAGGGGCCTGCCATCAGACTATCCCACATTGCACCGCAATATGCCTATTTTGCGTAAAAGGTCATGGGATCAAAACTGTCATGCACATACTATAGCTGTAAATGAAACAGACATGGCGTGCGATGCGTGCCTTAACAATGAAAAATCATTGATGTGGTTGGAGGAATGATAAATTCATGTAAATGAGAGCAAGCCCACATTTTCCATATTCTTATAAAAAGTTGAAAAGTTAATGGGTGTTTCCAACACTGATAATAGGTCTGACTAGACTTTATTTTGGTGTGCACATAGGCTTAGCGAATTTGCTCTTACTGTGTGAATACCTTCAATTAGTCTTTGAGATATGCGCAAAATGCCTTATGTCACAGTAGGAAGATATCACCTACTGACGTCACTAACATAGATGTAAACAGAGCTAACCCAGTACAAAGTCATGGGACATCTTTCTTGCCTCAGTATCAAACTTATCAGAAGATCGGTTCATGTATACCATTTCTTCCCAGTCTCCAAGAAAGGTGAAACAATTTCATAAATATTTTATACCTGTGCAAAAATTGCCAAACGCACGCTAGAAAACGGGAGTATTTGACTGGCAAAAGTCTTAGAGAGCCCTTCATCGCATTGTGTAACGAATAACCTTAGGTCACTGTGCGTACACATGCGACGTTCAGCAAATCCATGAATAGACATTTCGGCAATCCTCTCGCATGCATTGTGGTCTAGCTCACAGGGCAAATAGGGCAATCTATGGAGACCATATAGGCATTTTAGTGGATAACATTGATTTTTCTTCTGTCGGGAAGACATCCATTCTAGTCAGGTTTGTCACAATTAATGTGTAAAATGGGGACAACATACTCTTACTAATTTTTGATAGAATCTGTATGCACAGAGAATGAGAAAATAATTAAAATTTACAAGTTTTTCCATATATGCTCAACACAAAACTTCCCCCTGAAGTATTCCGGCATGCATCAAAACTATCCCAAGGCCTAACTTGTGAAAAGGTCTTTGTGGTGGGACGGAATGTGGTGAGACGAGAAAATGTTTCATGGAGCATAGTCACTAATTTCACCAAATATCCCTTATGCTTATCAACCTTAATGGAAACATGTCACCATTAATCTGTTCAAACTACGTAAAGGGACTATTTACAATAGAAGAGTTTGTGGTGCCCATTAACACCTTACATTGTGTGGTGGGCGGAATGATCAGTTGTCTGATCACCCATTTTGCTCAATTTTGATGATTAGTGGGAAAGGGTTGGGACTCTGACATTTGGATAAAATTATTTGATCACTGTGAGACTAGATCAGAAATTGTTCTTATTAGGCCTATTCGTTCACTTTTTCGTACCCCTTCATGAAGAGAATAAAGGGATTTGATTTTTTCCTTACCATGGAAAACAAACTTGAAATACCAAAAATTGTGTGCGATGGAAATTCCATGTTTTCATTTGAAATTTGCAAGATATTCCCAATAAATAATATCCTTGGCAATTTTATTGTGCCTTAGTCATGTATTCTCCAAAGGCCTTTTGCACTACAAACCAGAGAAAATCGAAACCCTTCTATATTTGAGGTATTAACTTGACTTTCTCCTACAGGTATTTCCGTCCCACCACATTGTGAGTAATTTTTGAATGCCCATATCCCATCGTGTATGCTGTACGCAACTGGACCTTTTTCGCATGATGATGGAACTTTGGCTTGTACTTGTTTAAACTGACAGGTTACAAATTCTATGTGACACTGACAGTCTTTAATTTTCATGTTTGTATGACCACCTTTTGATCTGGCCCGTCATACTCTTGTCTTGGGAGGGGGAAGGATCTGTGTGACGTGACTGTGAGACAACTGGGAAGTTTGTCCTGATATATTCCACACTAGGCCATAAACTGAGCTTTTGGCACAAATTTAGAAATCAGTGCCCAGAACTGACTCTCTGATACTCCAACACTCCAGTCAGGGCTGGAATAAATGCAAATTTCCTGGCAAGGAGGAAGAAAATCCCAGCAAGAGGGCGATGATTTCCTTGCGAAATGACCTTTGAAAATGCAATATTCCCTCCAATAGGCCAGATTTCCCTCCAGATGGTAAGATTTCCCTGCAAGGAGCTTCCCAAATTGCCCATCTTTTCCAGCCCTGACTCCAGTAACAAAAGTGAATAACATGCTTTCAATTGTATAATAATTACTGTAAAGCATAATGAACTTGGAAAAATTAATAGCCCCTACTATAGGCAACATGTGGATCTCATTCCATAAGGGTACTTTATGTTGGCAGTCATGGAGCAAGCCAGAAAATAACGATATTGCACGATTTGTTGTTGTATCGCCACCAAATCCTGATATTTTGTTCTTGGTAATCTTCTTCACCTAAAACTTGCAGAATAGCTCTTGAAACACAATGAGGTTGTTGTTCCCGATTGCCTAACCCATCCTACCATATATCAGTGAAGACGAGGCCTCCCTGGAAATGCATCATTGAGCAAAATCCCAATAATGCTTGATTTGAGTTTCTAATAATTGAGTTTGAATGTTTGAATAAATTGTTTATGTGAAAGTAGAATACCGAGAACAACAAAATTTGGTGGCATTACACCCACAAATGAGTGGAATATTGTATTTTGTTATGGTTGTTTTTATGGGCTCGATATTGTAATGATATAAGGAAGGTTCGATATGGTTGCTATTGGGGCCACTGTGTTGGAAACTGTTGGTGTCAAAGAACACATATCAGCAGGGGTGAACATTAAAAGAATGCAGCATTTGCTACACATTATTGTTCAAAAGACTACTCCTCTCCTGATTTCTCAGCATAATCGACAAACAAGGTCAAAATTCTGTAATAATTTGTGGACCATTGTCCATTCCCCACAATATTATGTTAGTACCGATCCTGCGGTTGTGCTCCACTAAGAGAAAAGGAAAGTAGTGACAGGGGCTCATGAACCATACACCTCAATCCTACCTCCTGATAACCAGACGGGTGCTGCTTGGACATTATCAGTGTCCCTCACCAGTACGAACACCAGGTATCACTCATTCCCACATAGAGTTGTGTTCCACAATAATTTCACTATTACTTGGCAGCCAATTTGATTTTTCATGCCCAGAGAAGAGACAGCAAGCTTGTCCAAACCCACAACCTTCAGATTCCAAGCATCATCACTGTCAGGTCACCAGGCCACATTGGCTCAACCATTGTGGCCTAGTGGTCTGGTGGTCATATCTAGTCCACTTCTCTCCTCAACCTCTCATACTTACACAACCTTCCCCCTCTAATTCAGCCTATAGTCCCATTCTGGCGAATTCTACCTCTTCCAATCTGGCCACCCCATTGTCCTCAGTATCTCCAGAATTGAGCTTTAGGAGTCCACATTCTTGGCAAAGTTCTAAAGATTTAAAAGTTTCATTGAACTAAAAATTGAAAGTGTCCTACTTTTTCCATTTACCACCGAAGTCAAATGCAGCTATCGCAAGAAGATATCCTCTAACCTGAATTGGGTGTCCTTATTTCTTTCTTTTGTAGAAAATTAGTGTGTTTTCTAGTCAGATTAGGTCCCAGTTTTTTTGCGCAAGTTGCGTGAGCTAAGGCCAGATAGTGTTATGACATAGGACGTGACGATTCAGGCTCGTAGACTCGGAAACCAGGTAAGTTTCTGGGATTACCTATTGTCTAATCATACATTCCAAGAATTATCCTTACGATGAATTTTACTAGATGTTTCATATTCCTCCTGATTTCCTTTTTCCAACAGCGTCATAGTGGATTCACGCCTACCTGCATCATGGATGAGACCAGTAGTCAGAGTGGTGTGAATAGTTCTATGTCCAAGCAAGTGAAACTCTCAAAGAAAGGTTATAGTAGCAGTGGCTCTATTTGCCTTTTTCGCCATAGTAGTAACAGTCGTCACTGTTGGAGGTACCTCATCAGCGAGACATATGAGACTGAATCGTGAAAGCACACCTGTGAATTATCGCTATCATCACTATGAGGAATTAACTTCATTTCTGCATAAAATTGCTGCAAAGTTTCCACACATCACTATCTGAGCAGCGTGGGTAGGTCCTCATTGGGTCGCTGAACTTTGGGTCATGCAAATCACAGACAATCCTGGTGTCTTGAGCCGGGTGAACCTTGGTTCAAATACGTTGGCAATATGCACGGTAACTAGGCTGTTGGGTAGGGAAATACTCATTCATTTGATTCGTCCCTGTGGACGGGTACAAAGCTAATGATACAATTGCCTCTTTGATTCTAACAACATCTTTATCATGCCATCCATGAATCCTGATGGCTTCGAGAAATCCAAAGAAAACACATGCTCAGGAACCAAAGGAAGGTCCAATGCTAGAGGGGTGGACTTGAATCGTAAACTTTCCAGACCAATTCGCTACTTCGAGAGAGGAGACTATCCCGGAGCCAGAAACCCAAGCACTAAGCAATGGATAAAGAAGAATCCTTTTGTCCTGTCTGCTAATTTACATGGTGGAAGTGTAGTTGCTAGCTTCCTTTTGACGATTCTGCTGGCCATAAGTATCGTGGCAAGTACAGCAAAAGTCCAGATGACGACGTCTTCCGGAAGCTGGCGTTGACCTATGCAAAGAACCATGCTTACAATGGGGTGATGGCCACGAATGCCAAATTCCGAGCAGGTTTGTATTCCCGCTGGTATAACCATGGTTGTCGTTGGTATGACGTACCTGGTGAGTACTTGCATGATTCATCAACTATGGGTTATGTCGAGAACACAACACTTCTCCTCCGGACTGCCCCCTGCCCGTGCATGCCCCCAAAAAGTTACTTGGCCCCGAACTCACTTGTTCAGCAGTACAGTATACTGGTCCCCTGTAGTTATGGACACATAAGGTAATTTGTCCAATTTTTTTAAAGGGGTCTTAATAACACACCTGACAACATGACACAGCTACAGGGATGCCACCCAAAGGGCACGGATAGTGTGTAAAGTATCTCAGTATGGATCAACCGACTTTCCAATATTAAGAAATCAAACAAAGATTTCCAGATTTCCTAGGCCCTCACATCATTACATCCCATCCTAGAACCAGCCCTACATGCTGGACACTCAACACACGCAACCTTTCAACTCGGTTTGAGCCACGCTATAGGTAGCCAAGCCCAGCCAAGTCTATATCTGTGATAATATGTGGCTGGAGTGGAGTCGATGTCATAATTTGGTGAAATTTCTCGAGACTTCCCAGCCATATTCAGCAGTAAATCCTTTATTTGGCCATTGCTCACTTGTAATCGCCCATTTTGGATAATAATTCCTCCCACATTAGTCCCACGGAATTGTTCCTATGCCATGTTGCTATGGTGACATTCGACAAGAACGAGGGGTCCGGAGTTGGGTTCTGGGGGACTATCAGGTAGAATACTCATACAGTGAAACGCGTATTTATTCCAGGTACCAAAATTCTGCACCTGTAAACAAACCTGTGCTCACACACGCCAGGCAGGGATAGGCTCCAAGGGGTCTTGGGGTCATAGACGACTTTATGAGCAGTTTGGACCCCAAAGTTTATATTTAGGTCTTTCTGAATGGTCCAAAAAACAGGAAAATATGACACATTTCCCCATGTATTAAACAGTGCTATTGTTCTAATGATTTGCGTGCTGACTGGACCCGAAATTTTAGGCGGCAGTGCACTGATCCTCTATGCAGGGACTCCCATACTTGCGCTTCTATCACTGCATCAGACCTATGGGATGTTGCGAGTACCGTGTATCCTTGAGCTTGTGCTCATAACCAATACTCGTTTCCTTGTCACAGTGTTAACATGTATGTATTTACCCGTGCGTTTTTTCCCCATAGTAATTTTTTTAACTCCGGTAGAACCGGTTTGATGGAATTTTGTTTATGGTATTGGCGTTTGGTGTACACAATCTGATCAGATGTTGGGCAGAAAGCCACTGATGAGCAATAAAGTGGGCTGATCGACCTATTTTATTGTTTGAGTTCATTAGCACATTCAACACACTGGGAGACTAGGAGAGCTCTATGATGGTGTGGTTGGTTTGCGACTAAAAATTGGGTAGGTGATCTCCAGCATTCACATCACAAATGTCAATAAGTGGTCTAATCTGCATAACTCAAGCAAAATTTGGAAGTTTCCCATGACACTTGGTGGATATGACCTACCTTCAGTCATGAGGAATCCAAACATCAACTCAAGGTTACTTGTAATTCATTGTGCCTAATTTCCATCCCAATAACTTTTCTGCAAGTTTTGGAAGTTTGTCGGATCGCCACAAAAATCAGTAGTAGTAAATCTAGTATGTCTGTATGTTTTCAATTTTCATTATTTGTCAATTACGTTTTTTCTTCTGCAGGTGGGATGCAAGATTACAATTACCTACACAGTAATTGTTTGAGATTACTGTAGAGTTATCCTGCTGCAAGTATCCTAGACACACTGCCCTGGAAATGGAATGGATGAACAACAAACAGGCTCTGATTGCCTATATTCAACAGGTAAAGTATAGTAGCTGATCTGAGATGTCTATGGAGCTATGTACGTACTGTACTCTGTTTATTATGTTTCGGGGCAGAGACCTTGTGAGAGGAGAGAATTACAATATTAGTGGAGCCGAGCATGGTAGTGGATTTGTGAGCACTATAGGGGCTACTGTGTTAGAAATGTTTGGGTACTGAAGTAGTCAATCTCTATCAAGCATCGTTTATATAGTGAGCAGGTATTAAACTAGCACGGTAAATGGTTGGCAAACACTATGGAGCTGAGAATGTACTCTACTCTCCTAAAAACTACTGGTGCAGATGCTGTGCGAAGAATTGATGAAAGCTTAATTCAGCCTGTGCAATACATACGAGAAAATTAGCGTCAATGATATTGAAAATGAATGCTATTATTTTATATCTCATCTACAAAATGAGCTTCAGTCAAAATACCACACTCAAATCATTTCTATTTTGAAAAATGGTGATTGGTTCGTGAATTAAAAAAAAAGCCGGTCAGCTGTGACAAATATAACCATTTGGCCACTGAGATCTATTCTACAAAATTAGGAATTTTTAAACTAATACAATCGTTCAACAGATTTTTTTTCAATTATAGCTTTCATATCAGTCCAAACATAGATTATACAGTATGGGTAGCTTCGTGGCTGGAAAGGAGGACAAAAAATGCAGGCTGAATAGAACTTTAACATTAATAGCAAGGTTTATATGTAGTGCTGCATAGTGATTTCAGATCACTTTGGAACTACTGTACTATGTTGAAATGTTCCAGTGCAAATACCTTACTAAAGAAATTAATTGACATATCATGTAAGCAGGTGACTAGTATGATCATGATTCAGGAGGCATAGTATTTTGATTTGACATCACAACATTGCTACTATCTGTTGAAAATATTCCAGTGCTGTGATACCCTAATGAGGATGAACCTGCCTCTCATGCCTGGGAATAAATGCAATCCCACTTAACCAGTTGGCATGGGGCTCAACAAGGCCCCCATTTTTTATCCTATTTGCGGACCACAGGGTCTGGCCGAATATTCGATGGCTTTCTTATTAGCTTAGTAGTGCACAGCGGCATTGCACCAACTTTTAACAAGTGGCCCCCCCATAAATTGATTGCTTAAAACTCTAATTCAAATTTGCAAATAGCAATGGTGGCACCAGACTTTTCAGACTTGGGGGGGGGGGAGACATTTTTCAGGGGCGCGCGGGGACACTATCTAAGCGGAGAGCGCCATCATAGGTTTGTGTGGGGCGCAAAAGGAAATTTGTTGGCCCACAGATGGCCAGTAAATCGAACTCCCCGGGCGTTTTGGACTGCATGTACCAAGCTTCAAATCTGAGCATTTTGTGATCACAAATTTCTGTTATCGGTGGATGGAACATTTTACAGTTTGTCAGAATTCGGTCTCACCGCTTGCCCCTGACTTTTTGGCCAGAATATCCAACCATTTGTGCTCCATATAGGAAAAACAGGATCTCACCCAAAAATTGGAACATTTAGCTAGCTTTAGCTCTACTGTCCCAACCATGAATGACGTCATGCCCGAAAGAGCCGGGAACGTGCGCAGTGCAGTTAGTGGGAGAGAGAAAAACATGCGTTGTGAAAATCCAAGCAGTCTGATAGCCAGGCTACTGCAGTTCCAAATCGTGCGTGGTCGAGGGACAGGGAGGAGGAAACGGACCGGAGGCTAAATGGGTTAGTAATAATCAAAAAGAGGTTGATTGTGTTTTCAGGTCAAAAGAAGGTCTGTTTAGTGTATACAAGGCAAATTTGTCCCTTTTTTGTCATCGAAAATTCAGGCAATATCTGGGCTTAGCCTTTTCTCCACTTGAATTTTGAATCATTTCTTCTTGACAACACAATTTTTGTGGCGTTCCCTGGCCGCATTTTCGATGCCCCATCGTGTGCCCTCATAGTGAGAGTATTGAACCGAACTCTCAACGAATGGTCGCACCCATGAATAAAATTAAAAAAATCAACAGATCCAGCCCAATCTTGGCACACGATATGGATTGAAGGAGAACCCTTCTTCCATTGATAATTAAGAACAATCCGGAGTAAATTTCAGGCATTTTTCGTGAGGAACATAATAGTCTGTACAAGGCACATCATATGTCGGAACACTACTGGTATATAAGATACCCGCGCGCAAAGCACGCAAATATTTCGGATATGAAGTAGCAGAATTCACTTCAATTGATTCATGGAGGGACGTTATGCATGTTTTTTAAACCGGTTGTGATGGATATGTCGGATACAGGGGTCAGCGAAATAGTAGTCAAGCTCAAATATTGGGGGGACAAAAATGAGTATGCAACCCCTCAAACAGATATTGGGGGGATGCCATCCCCCCCATCCCCCCATCCCCCCCATGATCGCCGCCCTTGATCACAACTCAAAGTAACTGTGCACCATATGCCTTAAGCTATATTCCCAACTCAAACTGGTGGAAAGAGAAAGCAGCACAACTGGCGACCTCATCGGCTATTACTCATCAGTATCACACTCAAAGTTACTGTGCACCATATGCCTTGAGCTATATTCCTAACTCAAACTGGTGGAAAGAGAAAGCAGCACACACTGGAAACCCCATTCAGCTATGACTCATATGTTGTTTTTCTGCTACACTCAAGTTAGTAAAATCGCAATTTTTTTAATGTGCAATTCTAGCACGAGAATTCCTTGGAAATTGCTATTTTAATCATCATCCATCCCTAATGGTGCAGGTCTAGACAAAGTAACAGTAACTGATCCAGGACGAGCAGAGTCAACATCGCAGGCCTGCTTGTAAAATCATGTATGTAACTGAAAAGGCAAGATAACGAACCAGCTTCAGTATTCGGATGTCATTAGATTAAAGGTGGTCATGGATGAATATCTTAATCAACGCAGGTACCGATACATGAAATTTAGTTGACCCATGTAGCCAGAGTCAAGAGGTATCTAGGGGAAACACACTAAGTAATTGACTACTGAAGTCGGATATACGTTGAATACACGAAGGTGTGTGTGATTTTTCTGTCAAATACGAACATTTAAAATATTGTGCAATCGAGCAGTTCTTCTTTTCGGAATCGAGGCCAATCCTGAGTTCTACCAGAAAATCAATTCACGAACATATGTTCCAAAGCTAATTAGTGAACTTCGAGCCAAATATTATACTCAATTGAAATAATTCTTGTACCTTTGTTTCCAACTTTAAAATAATTTCAAAATATTGATCCATGACAGCCTTTGAAGGTACTGTACATACATATCGATGACCGTCACACTCTCATCTCCCGAGCTCTCCAAGCTTGTGGCCATAACAACCAATTATTGTGATAGTAGAAGAAGTGGCTTACCGAGAGATTTATCTAGAAGAGAGGGTTGAGATTGGGACCCAAGGGAAGTGCGCTCTCATTAATATCCTCACCCTCCCTATTGGCAAATAATTGCAATTTATGGGCCCTAGACATATACTGTTGCAAAAACCTGGAACATACTAGTAAAACGTCTACGTTTCTTCAGTTCAACAGAAACGAAAGTATTTCACTTGACAGTGCCAGTTGATGACCAGCTAGTCAACCAGAATTTTTAGGTTAAGAATGTTTGTCAAGAAGTGAAGTCTGCTCATTATTTTTGTTATCAGACACAGAGTGTGATGAAAACAATTGGTTAGAGCGGGCTTCCGCCCGGAGACCGGGTTTCGATTCCCGGTCGGGTCATACCAAAGGGACTCTGTTGCCTTCTCGCTGGGCGCTATGAGCACAAGAATTGGAGGCAGGCCAAACGAAGGGTAGGCAATTTGCAAGTTGCCGTCGGTGTGTGTTAACCCCATCCCAATGTGGAGGTACCACTAAAGAGGCATTGCCTTGGTCCGTGTGCCTGGTGAGGAATTCACAGCTAACAATAAGGTGGAGTATCCAGGTCTGTACTCTTGCTGGGCCGTGAATAGGGTCGATTCGAAAAAAAGGGGAAAAAAAACAAAAAGGAAAAAAAAAAAAGGGGGGGGAATCAAGTTTGTTATTCTCACAAGTTACTCCGAATGAGGTTGATCACATATGTTGTTAAATGTTTTTTTTTCTCCACGGTTCACACTGGAATTAAAGGCTTTGTTAAAAATACCATAACCAATACAGGGATCAAGGATGCTGTTATCCAGGGGCCAATATCGACAAAAATGTGACTACATTTGTCTTGGCGACTATGGCGTCTTCTAGTTCCTGGAAACTACATTGTTACAGCACATGCTGAAGGGTAAGGCATCTTCTTTGGAAAAGTTGTTAATCCAATACCAAAACTATAAATAGGCTTCGTAGGTTGTGTAGTAAAAGGGGGATAGTAGTAATAGAATACTCATTCAGCTGTTGCTACAATACAAACAGGAAACATTGGTATTTGTAGTCTTCCAAAAGCTCCATTAAACAGTAAAAACCAGTACAAAATAATAATAACAACATTCGACCATAAAATTACGAGAAGAGCAAAACAGTAAAACAAACAAAATGGATCAAGTGGAACCATAATATGAACTTACAACAGATAAGAATGTTGAGAGTTGAACATATCAACAGCTCCTAGGAAGAAGCTGTTAGTTCAGTACCTGATTCCTTCCAAACTATCATTGAGATGCAATGAAATTGTAAAAAGTCATAGTACTTATAGGCTGGGTGAAACTATCATCCATAGTTTTTTGTGTCTTGCTTCTTGGTCGGCTCAATACATTGATTTGAGAGAAGGGAGGCTGTTTTCAATATCTTTTCCCCTGATCTGACTTCACTAGGATAACTTATGAGGATTTGCTTGAGTAACTTGGCCAAACTACAGTGACCACTCTTTTATTGATGATGCAAGAAGCTCTCGATTATACATGATCACATAAATTGACTGATTGCCACCTATGACCTAAGTTCATGTGAGAAGTACATAGGGTGGCTAGCCCTATTAGCTCAAAACAGCTATGTTGATTGAGGATTGTGTTTCTCCTTTTTCAACCTATCCATCTTCTGTCTGTCTGTCTGTAGGTCTTTGTCAATTGATTGATAATGAAGGGACCGAGCAGATTAAATGGCCATTATGTGGAAAACTCCCCCACAAAATGCTTCGTTTTCGACAGATAAGGTTGGACTACCATCATACTTGGTCAGTGTTTTATGGACTAGTGGTACCTGATGGGGCTGTTCAAGAATTCAGGGGGAGAATGTCTAAAAAGGGAACAATGAACTATCATGTTAAAAACTGCAAAACGCTAATAATTTCCTCCTCCTAAGATTAGGTTGTGAATTAGATAATCATACTTGCTCAATGTTATCATGGACTAATGCTACCAGATGATAAAAGGTCAATGATCATTAAAGGAGCATATGGAGCTGTTATGTAAAAATGTTTAAGAACTACAAAATGCGTTACATAAATGGTTGGATACTATCATACGCGGTCAGTGTTATCATGAATTCGTTTGGAGTAGTACTGGCTTCAATGACTGACTATTGATGCTTTCTTCCAATAAACCATGTAACCAAACTGGGGCAACATATCGACAGATGGGTCATCGACGATCCCTACAATAGTCATAGGGACATAAACAAGCTATATATGCATGGTGAGTAATTGTGAGAAGGAAATGCAAAAATGCATTTCCTCCGGTGAGAAACATTATATTTCTAAAACCTGATTGAGGGGTGGAGGGTGGCCAGTGCATTGTTCCAACACTGAGCAAATGGTGTGTTCTGAGAGATGGGTTCATTAGTGATCTAGGAGATATTTTTACCTGAGGGAATTTGGGGGAGTCAATTACTTCCTCTTGCAGATTATCTTGGATGATCATAACTTGGTGATTGTCATCAGTGACTAAATGTAGTTAATGATATGGTCTGTGGTCACTCCATCTGTAATGAAATATGACATACAGCACATTGGTGCCAGGTGAGGATTTCCGTGAAGGTAATTGTGTCAGATCACTGGAGATGTACATGCCAAGGAATTACAAAGGCATCACATGCTTGACCTCAGAATACTCCACCTCTTGTGTTCGTTGTCTATCATGTTCAAGTATGAAGAGCTTCTGTAATTTTTACCAAAACGAACTTTTATAACAATATGCTGTCAGTAACTAAGTTGGGAGCCGGGGGACCCCAAAATTTACATCTTCCACCTACCAACTAAAAATAATTTTTGCTCGAATGTAGTTTAAGTACAATTCTTATATTTCCTCATCGGTCCTGCAATATCCAAATTTTACAAGGTAAGGATAAAATTCCCCAGAACACAATGGTTCTTCAAAATTACACGAATGAAAACAGTCAATTTCAATTTTCCAGTTTCAGTTCCAGCATATGTCCAAAGCGACAAACATATGATAACCAAATATTTTCTAGGGTGCCAATAATATCGTGCAACTCCTGGGGATTGCCCACTGTAATGTGCTCCTCAATGCCACCTGTGATTGTCGTCACTAGCTCAGGTGCATTTTTTTAGGGCACTGCCCGGAAGCTTCAATCTGGTAATCTTGACAGTTCCCGGCCTTACTCGAGGGTTTTACTGTTTGGTGCTTGCACAAAAACACTCGGCTATGCAGAGGTTTGTTGTTAAAAGTTCGTACTGATCGTCAATTCTGACCCATGTAATCATGTCAGAGGAGAGACAGAATTAGGTAGTATTGAGCATATTCCTATTCTTTGGGACCCTTTATTCCCCCTGTTCAGTGGTGTCGGTAGTTGTGAACAACTTGTGGAGCACCTGAGTCCCATGTAGAGAGGCTGTCTTACGAATTTCGACTTTGTTATCTTGGACTTTTATTAGCTTGTTATCCAGATTCAGTCGAAGATGTTCGGAAGAAGTTTCAGAACATGGTAGGTAATGCTCTGCTTGATGAGTATATACATAACCATTGTTTATCGTTCAGGGGTGATCGATTATCATCTCTGCATAATTCATCATTCAGTACAAAAGTAGTCCACCTACGAATGGTGACAGTTTTAGATGGCCCCGCAACCGTCATTGACTTTGAGCTCTTGCCTGTTGGACCACTACTTCGACCCAACCACACGACACGGCGGCAGATCAACCGGGGGCCAGTGGTAATTCAAATCCCAATTCATAATAGATAAAAGACCTTAAAGCCATTCAATGGCCATGTCAGTTGCGGGCTGGAAGGGGGGGGTGGTGTAGTCAAATTGTGACAGATTGGAAGAAGTGGAACATCCCACTCACCAACAAATACTTGAGGAACATATGCAGTCATGACAGTGTGTGTGTGGGTGATGTATGGTGTATGTACGCGTGGCTTGTGAACACGATAACTTGACCCCACTGGATGGATTGTTGAATGTGAAGTCATACTTGGTATGTGTGTTCCCCATGATGAGGTAAATGTTAACCTCTTGTTTTGGGCAGCCAGAGGTCATCTGAGGTCACCAGAGGTCAAGTATTAAAACCTTGTGAACACGGTAGTCCAGAATGGTTGATCGGATTGGGTCTGAAATTGGTGTGTAGCTTCTTATGGGGGAGTGCAAGACCATATTGTTTAATGTAAGGTCGGGGGTGAATTTTGGTCTCAAAAATTGACAATTTGTGAAAAGTCAATAATTTGGCCAATTTTGGCCTTGTGAACACGATAACTTGACCCCACGGGGATGGATTGAGCTATTGGTACGTGTGTTCCCATAATGAGTACATGAAGCCTAGTGTTTTGGGGTCAGGTCACAGGTCATCTGAGGTCCCCGAAGGTTACAAAGTCTGAAAAACCTTGTTGAACACGATAAATCCAGAATGGTTGGTCTGACGGGTTCAAATTGGTATGTAGTTTTCTTATGGGGAGTTAGTTACAAGAACCCGATTGCTATTTGTAGGGGTGAATTTTAATCGAAAAGGAACAATTTGTAAAAGTCAATATTTTCTTGTGAACATGATACTCGACCTTCACCTGACATGGACGAAGCTCATACTTGGTATGTGTGTTCCCCATGATGGAGACATGACCCCTCATAATTTTTTGGGGTCAGGTAAGAAGTAATGATGAGTACCAGCACCCTCTATTGTGTTGAGGTCACCATGGGCCAAAGTCTGAAATCCTTTGAATTAGTGTGTAGCTATCTATCAGAGTATAGGAACCCTATTGGTTGGTTGGGAAAAAATGTTGAAATATGTCAGAAGAATATGTTTTCATATGAGCTTGGTGATACAACCTCCATTTGTCCTTGTTGTCTGGCCATAGGTTGTCAGAAAAGAGTTCAGGAATCACTAAGCCTTTTGGCTTTCTGGTTGATTTTTTGTTCTTACCACCTCAGCTCAAGAATGATGCTACGGGGAAACCCACCTTGAGCACTCCGAATAACGATTCCTAACGAAATACCTAGGAGGGATTCCCTCCCAGGTTGATTGTCAGTACTAATACTGACTGGTCCATGGCAGGTTTTTTTTTGTGATCATCTGATCGTGTGAAGTGTCGGATTAGGCCTTGAAGACCATGAAGGCCGAGACCCCACCTTCCCTTGTGCTATGGACAAGGTCCCATTTCCTCCAAGTCCTTGTGGAAAGACCGGAAGTTTGATTTCCAGGGTCTGGGAAGTGCTTTTTACGGGTGGAATATTTCTGTTTTCTCTGAGCCAACTTGATGTTGCCTGTGCTCTGTTTCAAGGCCATTCGAGGCGAAGAGAAGAAGCTCAGCGATTAGGTCTTCATCAAAATGATGTCAACGCCACTCATCTCAAAAGTCGTGATGGCCACATGACAGGAAAAACTGTTTCCCTCCCCCATGCAGCCTTGTCTCAACTCTCAGCTCAATGGTCGGCATGTCCTAAATAGGTTTAAGACAGCTGTGTCACCCTCTCTTATTGTTTGTAATTCTAATGGCTTTCAAATTTGTAGGGGGGTGAGAGTGGAATCATTTGGTAACTGACAGGGGGTGTATATCATGAATTAAATTAATAGTGGCAGAGAGAGACACATATCAGCATATAAGGCTCGTCGATGTTAGAGCCTTTTTTTTTGTCTCGCTGCTGACCTGTTTGAAGAGACCTAGTAGTCACTATTTGTGTGCGTGTGCGTGTGTGCACGTTTGAAATGGTCAAATTTCTAAGGAGATTGACTGCGCATATCGATGGAAGTGGCTCCAGTAACAAGAGAATTCGGGTTCTCAACCTGTTTAACGTTTATCTACTTCTCGTCACATTTTAGTAATTCTCCTGGCATCTACCATCAAAAGTCGGCAATTTGTGTTTGAAACTGTATCTTCAAGCTCGCCCTTTATGAATAATGATTATGCGACTCTTCCTTTAGATTGTTCTAGTCAGGTGCAAAACATTTGTAAAGCAGCCCTGCATGCAATTAGAATGGCAGGGAACATTCACCAGTACCTCGAACAGAAGGGGATCCACCATGCTGATCCATGATTTCACCATCTAGGCTGGTGCTTGTGAATCCTTGTACTTGTTCTCATGACTATATTATAACAAGCTTCAGTGAGTGCAGAAATTGCTGCCGTATATTCGCTGTGTTCCTCGTCATGAGCATATCCCTCCATGGCTATACAGGCTTCACTGGCTGCCTATAAGGCAAAAATGGTGCTTTTAAGATCCTTCTCCTCATATATAAAGCCAATCAACTGCCTGGCTTCTATTTCATCTCAGAGCTTGTCAGCTGCATGACCTTTCCAAATCTCTAAGGTCTTTTCCAACATCAGCTTAAAGTCACGGTGTTGCTCATCCCCAGTTCTCTGCTTCCTGCTGCGCCTCCCTTGTGGGAATGCCCTTCCGAACTCTGTCTGTCTGGTTCCGACTGTGTCTACCTCCAATCTAGCTTAAAATAAAATGTTTCCTCCACTCAGCACTTTATGTCGACTGACTCGCCTGTTATGGTCTTTGTTGTGTAATGTTCTCTCCCTGCGGTTTTGTCCTCTGCTCATTCTTTCCTTTTTTCTGCTCTGTTTCTTTCTGCTTTGGTAAGCGCGTAAGGCTTTTTGCATTAGGCGCTCTATCAAGTCCTCATATTATATTATGATTATCGAATGTTCACATAGGAATTTGTGAAGTTATTTAATATTTGATGATGCATTTTTTAGTGGTCAAATTTTGTGGAGAATCACCATTCTATACTGTACAGGAATAACATTTCCATGGTTGCACGTTGTATTGAAATGATACGAAAAAATCTATGGGTTCGTAATTTCCAATCAGCAGTAAATATAATTGTAATTGTAATGTTTCTATATAGTGCCTTTATACCGTAAATCCAGTCTCAAAATCTGAAGGCCATTACCATGCCCGGTCATGTAATTGTTTCGGGCTCGCACCAGTAGTGCACCAACATCAGCAATGGTTGCCCCCAAAACATGTCCCCCTGGGGGAGTTCATCACATGGACTGCCGAAATATATAGTCATGCTTTGAAGATTTGTCTGTTCACTCACCAGTATGTCAATAATTTGTATACCTCCTGTATTTTGTGTTATTAACCTTGTGATCCTTCGATTGCCTTTGAAACGCCCAAGAAAACAAACGCTCTGTTTTGTTCTTAGCTGAACAGCACAATACGAACATGGTGACGTACTTTGGACAAATATTGGTTATTAAAGACATGGAATGGTTCTCTCAAACTTCATCAAGATGTCCGCCACATTGGCCAATGTAAACGTAAACCCAAGCTCAAGCTTATCACATTCTCTATAATCGAAGCGCTATGATAGTATGATTGTAGCCCTAATACTTTTCCTCGTTTCTGTCTTTTTAACTGTTTTCAGTTTTACCTGCGTCACTTTAGCTTGATAAACTGTTTCCTCTAGGTCCCATTAATGTCTTAACAGGTATTTTTGTTGGACAAAATAAATTGATATTAATTTCTCTGGCAGAATAAAAATAGTGCTATTTGGTAGAATGATCAAAGAACTAATAAATGGTATGGGAATGTTCATAGAGAGACAAATTTGAAATAGATAAAAAAGAGAATACTTTGTTGATGGCATATCTTAATTGTTAAAACCCCTTAATTCTGATGGTTAAAGCCTAAATCTGTTGGAATTATGAAGAACTTAACCGACATAACCCTCCAATACCGTCCAGATCCCAAAGGTTTAAAAAAACACCATTAGGAGGCGAAAATGTTACCTGTAAAGAATAATTTTGTGTGAAATTGCTCAAAATGCACGAAATGCAAATATTATTCTACCCGGACGATATTTGCGCCGTGAAAAACACGCACCGTCGCGGTTTACGACCTATATAATTACCTCATGTGGATCATGCGGAAATCATTCAACCCTCCCAGTGTCATCCTCAGATAAAGCTATTGAAATGTCCTTTGTTAAAGTCGGGAGCCACTCAAATGGAATGATATTGCTGCTTCAGGGGGGGGGATGCACTCAAATGTTCCTCGGATTGAATGTGTGAATAATTCTTAGTTTCTGGAGCGTCACAAGAGCTGATTTGTACTAGCCAAAGAGGGGAAGTACAGTTAATGTAAGAATTAGCTCCTGGGGGATTCCTGTAGGTGTTGTTATTGGGGCAAATGAATTTGTGGTGTATATAGGCTCAAATAATTTAAAAGCTCTAAATCAAATTAGGGAGGAAGGAGGAGGAGGGGGGGGGGGAAGGATTGTCTCTTAAATGAGTAGAGTAGAATGGGTAACTATGGTTATATTTGCTCCATGATTGACCATTCATGTGAAAATATGTTATGGATGTCGTGTGAGAAATATTAGTCAGATCATTAAACAAGGAATAGGGAGCACCTGACATTGTTTGGCTGAGGGATATGATACGAGGAATTTCCAAATTTTTCAGTTATAAAGTGAAATTTAGCTGAGGGTTTCACACCTTAACCTGAATGAATATGAATCTATCCAATAGAGACAGGGCAGGAAATTGGCACTGAAGGGGGGGGTTTTCCTGGTCTGACACTTGAGTGGGATTTTCCTGGTCTGACACGTGATATATGAGCATGATATTGCTGATAAAACTAGGACAACAGTTAGCAATTGCAAAATATCATATAATAAAATCATATTATGTACACGGGCTGCCAAAGTTGAGTTCATAGCTACACACATATAGCATGGTATATTGTAGTGGGGGGGGGGGGTGTCAGTTGGGAGGGAGATTTCCCCTGTCAGGCACTACCAGAAGGGATAGCCTGACTATTGGGAAGGTGCTGAAGCAGCTGACAAAAAGAAAGAGATGGAAGAGGATAAATGGGGGAGGAAGAGAAGGGAAAGAAGAGGGATGAATTTTGGGAGCTGAAAACGATAATAGCAAATGCTATGGGGAATGGCCCTCATGGTAACCTCCCATCTCCCTCGGGCAGTGCTAATGTAAGTGATTTGAGAACACACAGAGTGTGTGTCTCTTCATGTCTCTTAATCTTCACTCTGTGGTTACTCCCAATAGGCACAACTGGGCATGAAGTTTCTGCGTTCGAACGTTAATCGGTATCAGAATCGGAATTGGGCAGATTATTGCACATCGGCTAATCGGAACGGCCAAAGTTATAAAAAAATACAGATTCTGCTACAGATTCTTCACTATTCGAAAAGTTCACAATTATAGACACTGTGTCCTACATTATCCATAAATATGTACTGACGAATCACAAACATAAACATAATAATTGAGGAATACAAAACACAAGAATGATGCAAAAAATAGGTTTCAATCAGTGTTTGCCTATTGTAAAGAAAATAAATTGAAGACAAGTGTGAGGAAATTGTAAGCACCAGGTAATCAGGATCGGTATCGGAATCAGCCAGATCGGAAATCCGGTATAATAGCGATTATACCATAATCGTTTGAACACTATAGATTTTATTCAGTGTCATTATTATTTCGAATAAGGAATATAATTTCTATTAATGACCCTAGATATGCGCGGGTGGAGGGCCCATCTGAACCCACAGTTGTGGAAAATGGTGCATGATTTGATTTGATTGATTTGATTTGATTGGGGATGAGTGGTAAAAGGAATACTGCAGGTAAATGATAAAGTGGGTGATGTTATAACAGGTGGAAGAACTAAATGCATTGATAGTCAGTTCAAACCCGACCTTACACAGGCTTTCCATTGAGGTTCGTGGACCGTGTTTGTATGTGAAAGATGGTAAGATCCCTCATGCATTAATAAATGATGTCTCACTTGCGCCAAACCCTACCCCAAAATTCTTTGTTTTCCATTTAAATCTGTACACATTATTCACCGCCGAGTCATTTAGCACAATTGATTACTAAAACATAGATCCTTGTGTTCTTCAACTGTGACATCATGCGTTATTGCACAATAGGGATTTTCCTAATTTCATCTGGCACGATGACCCAACTTTGAAGGCCAAAAAATCCGCCATAGGAACATTGTATTTGATTGAAATGGCATTCGACCTATAGATAAGTTTTCTCATTCCCCACGAATTAAATTGACCTCTATTGTATCCATGCCTGCAGTTGTCATTCATAGTCAGCCTTTGTCCTGTGTGTGGTATGACCTGTACAGAAGCAAACGTACATTCAGTCAAACGCTGAGTTCAATAAAAACTACTCCACAATGCCATAATGGCACCAAAAAGCAGCTCTGAAAACAATCTGACAGTTTATTGAAGCGATACATTAACACTCTCCACTGTAGGGATTTTCGAATATTTTACAACTGTTTGATTTTGAATTTGTTTGTTCTGTGGGGGGGGACTTAGTATTGTTTGAAAGGTCTGGTAATTTAAAGTGCACTGCACTATCCAAATGGAAAATATAGCCAAACAATGCCAAACAGCCTGAAACAGGTATAAAAGCTGATAGGCCTATGGTGGTTTCACAGGACCCTGACCTTTGAAGGACAATCTGCGGGTTGAATACAACATATATATGGAAAATGGAAAATTGATATATAGGTCCAAAACCCATTTCAATAGATGTTCTAGATGGAGTTATCGGCCTTCTTCAATTGGGACAATCCCAATGAACAATAACGCATGGAATCAATCACACACGACAAAACCACAGGAAATTATGTTTGTATATTTCGTTGTTTCATTTGTTCAGGGTTGGTGATTAAATCCACGTTGTGATTTAAAAAATCATGATTCAATCGCGATTGAAACAAGGATTTAAAAAAAATCACTGTTCAAATAAAAGACTACCCTCTATTGTCAGGGAAAAGCTGGTTGAAGGAAAATAATGAGTGGAATGATGAACGATAAAAAATCCAAAAATATACACTGCAGAATGTTTTTAACACATGTGAGGTATTCCAACCCCTTACATTAATAAACTCAACAGCATCCCCCCCTCACAAGAATTAGGTTACACGCTCGCAAATCACATATTTTATCGTAGCGTTGGCTGAATTTCAATTGCTTCTGATGAAGGGAGTTCGATGCTCTCTCTAACTTTATGCCATGGTCCTTCATAGTATAGTTTTGTTATGATGGAAACAGGGGCAGTATAGCCATTATATACTAAAATAGGCCAAATTGAATGATAACAGTATTCTCTTCATTTAAAAAGTTTGCATATTATTCCACCACGCAAAATTCTGAAATATATGAGCTGATGAAATCTATGATTCCAAAACAGTGATTCACAACGGTTTGTGGCCACTGGGCCTGTTTACCTACATTATAGTCAACAACATAGGTAAGGTTGGTGACTACAAAATTAATGTTACATTTGTGTTTCAAATTGTTGCACTACTCCATTTTTTTTTTTTTTTTTTGGGGCATGAAGCCAATGCAACCAATTCCAGATTAACTTTCAAGAACTATCAGGGAAAATGAAAGAATTACCAGTCAAGCAATAAAACCTCAGCAGCCTAATTGAGGGGTAGCATGGGTATTATGAGTTGCTAATCCTGCTCCCATAATTTTCATCGATGATGTATATCTTGTTGTTGAATGGTGACCAATTTAGTGACAATCGATATCACACAACTGGTCTGGAATTCAGAAGATTCTAAATTCTAAGTTCAAATTAGGACCCAGTGGGTCTATCCAGGTGATACCAAACCAAGACCACCAATTGCCCATGTAGGCCTGCATTGTAGGGGTATACACTGACACTGTATGGTCCTAATGTGTGCATTGTCTTATAATTCAACGGGGTGTATGTGCTGAATTTTCAAAGAAGTACAAGCATCAGGAGCCTTCATGATAGCAGATTAGAAGTGGCAGGATACTGGGGCAGACCCTATGCAGTGGGTATGGGTGTTTTCACAAAGATTTAGGCACATTTGAGACCAAGGGGAAATGTGGATTAAAACAACATTTAAAAAAATGGATTGAAGTCAATAAATCCGATTTAAATACATAAATCCGATTTTTTTATTAAAAAAAAAATTCACCAACCATGATTTTGTTGAATAAGTCAAACTTTAGTGCAAAAGTTTGTTGTCTTCCTATCACAAAAGTGAACTGAGACATACATGTACCAACCTACTAAAGCAATCCTCTCCATAACTGAATCTTGCGCAGTGAACAATATGTGTGAAGTTCAATAGAAAACAAAGAATGTTTGCAGGGTTGTGCAAGTATAACATCCATTATTGCATGCTGGGAGCTTTCGATATGGTCAATGCACATGCACAAACTTGAAAAGAACTGTTTTTCTCTGTCACTCCTAACGGAAAGTGCACGAACGTGGGCTGCAATTCAGTTTCCCCCCTCCAGCTAATATATAGCCTCTTTAAAATTTATCCTGCAGTTGTCCTTCAAAAATGAATCAGTCATTTACCTCAAAGAGCTGATAAAAAGCATTGTATTATTGTAAATAATAATCTAGATGAGCATTTTGATGTATATATAGTTCCATATTACCCCAATTTTATGAACAGTAAGTCAGCTTACCCTGCACTTGCCAGGCCAAAACAAAGCCCGTGTTCACATGTGATGAAGCATGCATCATCAGACCACTGACCATTTCTTAGGTCACCCTTGATCAACACAAATTTCAGTTCACGAATTTGATTACGGGTGCATGATCGTGGTGACGCACCTGTCATCATGCAGTTAGAATCAAATTTAGGCTGAAGTATCGTTAGCAAAATTACACGAAAGCTACCAAATACAGCCGAAATTACGAGTCGATGTTCATGAACTGTGGGAAATAACTGTGAATCAATATCAATCTAGTGAAGCTAATAAGATACAGACGGAACACAAAGCAATCCAAGCGTTAAGAGCAATAAGAACAATTAGAATCAGAAAACATGTTGTTGAAGGTGCCTTTTAGCCGGGCTATAACCGTGCATGTTGCGTGTTTGCTCAACATTTGGTTTTACCATCCAATCAATTGGTTACCTCCACAGGAACAGCGCTTCAAACACAAAATAGTCACATGGGGAGACTCAGTAAGATACAAAACTGCTTAAAGCTTGTTACCTACAGAAGAAAATTTTGAAAAACCAGAAGGGGCAACTGCCAGGAATGGATGATAAAGAGGGAATATTAGATGGAGGAAAACTGAATGTGTCAGTCCCAAACCCGGACAGTTCATAGACATTATGGAGTCCAGTGGCAAGATCGAAAAGCATCCCATCATGCAATGATAAATATGTCATATTTGCAACAACCCTGCAAACATTCTTTTTTTTCCTATTCGAAATTTCAACCATTCTTTTCAATTAGAAAAACATTAGTCTATGGGAGAGGATTGCTGTAGTGGGGTTGTGGTGGTGATTTTGATCAGGCATTGTGTTTACATGGCGATTTAATGAAGCGGGATGACCATCTTTACCACGTGTGAACACAGGGGTAGACTTCTCCCACAGGTTCTTCCAAAACCCCAAATTAAGGCCTGAAAGGTTCGACCCGATCTCCCATTTAGTTTCTCAACCAGGCTGAGCCTACCTCTAGGGGTGATTAAATGCAGTTAATAGTGTTGCCATCAGCTAGTTATACCCATTCACCTGCTGAATATAATAGGCTAGGGAAAATGCACTACTGTATGGTCGCTTATTAATTCAGTTGCCAAAAAGAATGAAGTCATGTTAGGGCAGAGGAGAGCTATGTCACAGCAACTAATCCTGCAAGTTGTGCTCAGCGACCCTCGTACCCTCCCTCAATAAATGTGTGGTGAAGTGAACAATTTTTGAAAGGTTACAGGGTGGCCTGTCCCACTTCGAGTGAGGATTGTAAGGTTTTTGCCTGTGTCATTCCCAAGCAAAGACAAAGGAGTACTTCAGCAGGTCCGTTTGCACCCAGTGCCCCTGATCTGTGGGTGGCACTGAAAGTGTTTGGGCTACTTTCGTTGAGCATAAAATCTCAGGAATAGAAAAGATGAACTGTACCGTCATAATACCTCGATGGATGAAAGGTGCCTGTTGATATGATGTGTGTGCACTGAGAGTACTGAGTATGTGTTCAATTCCAGGGTTTGTTACATTACAGCATTTAGAAGAAAAAAAAAGATTCAAAGTGTTGCCTATTAAGTTCTTTGCTAACTGCACAGCAGATAATGGCAAAATTCATGTGCTATCAACAAACCTGGCTTGCCTGTAATTTGTGGAACTTAACCTGCTTACTGAATGATTTCGAGAGTTAACCTCTAGATTGATGAACAAATTAAAGCCCAAGCATCGCTGAACTGAAATACATATATATGAGCCAGAAGCATCGCCCCATAGTGATGTCTAGCCATGTTTTGTGTTCCCTGTGATTGGGTCATCATAGTCACTCAGTCAGTCATATTTTATTAGGCTTTAATTTCTTCAAATACGATAATTTGCAATCAGCATGTCACCAAATAGCCTGCTAAAGCGACGAATGGAGAATCCGTTTCCTAAAATAGAGGGGGCTATAGCTCTTTGGTATATACCACGGTCGATAATCACCAACATATCTCGCAGGACTGTGTTGGACAAATCCCGAAAATTGGGATTTGCTCATACGATTCAGGTGACGTAGATGTCTGTCATCAGTAAGCACCACGGGCGTTGATAGGATGGGAGGCAACCATGGAATAGATTCAGCGGAAAATCGCCCAATATAGGTCATGATATTTACAGAGACTTATCAATAATAACATACAACAACGGACAAATGAGAATTCATTGGAAGAATGAGCATTTGAAGCCTAAAATTGAGCGAAGCACTGTTTTGGCTACACGCAGGCGTTATTGCGGCTTGTTCGGTTATCGCCGCAAGACCTTCAGAAAAATTATGAATCTTCAAATGGGCAAATAAAAAGAATATCATCTAAGTATGCCTGAGACTTGGTTGGATTGGTTGGGGTCTAATTAAATACAATTCAGACCAATAGAGTAATTTTCCAGCAGAACAGCCGTTTCCTAATTAGTGAAAGACAATACTGTCCGATTGCCCAATGTTGACGTCGCACCGCCCAATTAGCACAGCCATGATACAGCTCGACAGCGAGCAGAACGAAGTCGCATAGGAGTGTGTGTAGACCAACCTGCACCTATGAGTGAATGAGGCTGATACGAGTGAACAAAGTTCAACGCCTGTTTCAACAGGCTAGTCACCAAATGAATGGGACCCCACCAATTTTATAATTCAAAAATCTTCAAATTTTGAAAAACATGGGGATGTTACCTACATTTGCGTCACCGGAGGGTCCATTTTCCCGACTCATGACAACTTTTCCAGCATTGAATGAAAAATTGGTGGATGTTGGTCCAGTCATAAAAATTCCTTTTGATTCAATGAAGATTGAGCTCAGCCCACTGTGATTGCCCGAGTGTGTGGTTTCAAATGTTGGCAGTTTCCCCCATGCCGATGTCTTATCTAAGGATCGGGCTCTCTTTGAGCTTCACTGTTTATGGGTATAATTTTGTTCACCTACCCACTAGTACCTAACCAATCACTTTTTGCATTAACACTAACATGAATGAAATGCGAAAGTGATGCATGTCGGACATCATAACGCCAACGCGTCTTAGCTTAAATGGTCAATGAACAATGTGGTAAATTCAGCAAAAAGACCTTGGTGTTAGTTCGATAAATTCTACATTAAAACCTTTCAAGCAGCAGACAGGAAGCTGCCTAACTATAGGAGAGGTTAAGTGAATTCTAGGCCCGATAAACAATGGATCAGTTTTGTTGACAAAGACAACCACTCAACTTACCCCATATTAGCTATGCACCCCACCCCATGCCATCGAACATATGGCAATCTTTTACAGGCTGTTTAGGCAGTTTGTAAGACCTCACGTGGCGCGGTATTCCGAGCAAGTGGAATCCTTATTTTGCAGTATGAGGGAAAAAGTTTGAAGCTTTTCTGGTCTGACTTCCATAGGAGCTGAGGAGAATTCGAGGTGACTTGATGCAGGTTTTCAAAATTGTCCATGGCTTTGATGACCGTTTTTGAATTGGAACACTTCTTTTAATTTTTAAATGTTACCACTAATGGGGCCATTGTCACACGCTTCGTAGTGTACATTGCCCAGACTAGACATTCTGAAGTATTACTTTTCACAGAGCGATTAATGAGTGGATTTGCCTCCCTGCAGATGTTGGTAGTTTTCGGGTGGTTAATTCCTTTCAGATCAGTCTTGAATATTTTCAGGAATTGTGGGGGATTCTTCTGTTGTCTTCTTCTTGGTTTGTTATGGACTCGGGTGACCGCTTCTCGAGGACTCAGTTCCTTCCTGACCGTTCTACAAAACTAATGTAAATTTTTTTTACATATACTTTGGTTGAAATACTTATGGCATGGCCCTGATGTGTGTTTTGCAGTAACTTTTTTTCAGTGCTCATAATGCATTCATTTTACTTGATATTGAGGAGAGACGAAGAAGTACTTTTCACAGCTCGCTAATGCACAGAAATCTGTTGCACAGTGACTATAATGTATGGTAGATAGCAACCAGGGCCACACATGTGGGTTCTGAAGTGGCTATTGGAGTATTTGCCATAGATTAGATAGCTAGCACTAGCTGGTCTTCTTGGCAAATATTCTCTTGATTTTCCCATGAGGGTTCGGTGCAAATGTCAGCAGTTCAGACTGGGTACTGACGTCAAATAATGGTTTAGTTCTTGTGGACTTTCTTGACCGAGCTCAGAACTTTGCTGTATTTACTATCGAAATGGCATAACAGGATGAAGTCGGTCATCCTAAGGGTGTGACACTTATCATTCCAAGTAAACCTCAAAATAACTGTGCTCAAAACATGAAAAACACTCAGGTTTTTAATTAATTGGTGATAATACACCTGAATAAACCATCCCTAATTAATACCAAGAATCTGTGGTCTCCGGATCTTACATTCTGTGCCATTTCACAGGGCTACTTGGTGAGATTGGGAACCAAAATTTGTTTGATTAAAAACAAAAACATAAGCAAAAGGTCCTAAAACCCAGGTGCTAACTGTAATACTGGACTGGGTAAACTTGGGGTCCAAGATGTATACGCTGTGTGGCTCGCTGGTGAAGGGGCCACGATCACAGTTTTTACCATGGCCTAGATAAGCTCGCAAGTCCCTGATTCTCCAACTGGATTTACAACAAGAAGGAAGACTTATACCATTTTTTTATACCCAATGTCTCAAGACTCTATGGACGTGAACATGCTACAATGTAATCAAGATAGTGACTCACGCTCTTACTGATGTGTTGTCTAGAGCCCAGAACACCATTATCATTTCTAACACATTTCTCGCCATCAACATCCTGGTACCGCTTTATAAGTCACTTTGAGTTCTTGGAAACTTGTTTTTTTGCATCTCCGCTGGTCATGATAATATGGAGGTAGCTAATGTTCAGCTAATTTCTTTGGCAGCATTACCTTGAACTTTGTGACTCGCTTGGCCCCCAGATACTGCTCTTAACTACATCTCCTTTCCACGTTCCGTAACCTTCGTTTCTCCTCAATTGCTTCATTCACCCCTAGGTTTCACAGGGAGGAACTCAACCCTTAGTACAACCACAGATGCTTGACTGGTCAGGGCCAGAGAGTCGAGGATCACCGCACAGTTTCGGCTTTCAGTTCAAAACCTTGTCTGATTCATTCAAACTGGTGAATGAGGGTGATATTCAGTACTGACAGAAGTGGTGGAGGCATTTGAGGTAACTTCCAGGCCATTGCGGTCAGATAATGACAAATTAGGAATTTCAGGAATTTATCAGAATATGGTGCATGATACAATTAATAGAAACCTAGCTACTTATCACAGCTATGGTCTGTAAACCCTTGAATATGGGGAAATGTATAGTAGCAGTTGTGTGCAGCCGCCGTCGGAGACAGACGTGCATCCTTCCGCTCCGGATTTGTTGAATTATTCAACTCGTTTTTTTACAGCTTGAAATCCTTCCGCTTACAGTTAGTATTTCTCATTAGCCAACCCGTTTATTCTGCCCATTTTACACTTGTGGTGTTCACATCCTCTCCTTTTCGGCTTTGCTTTCCGGTCGGGGAGTACGTTCCCATAATTGCCCCTGTGTGGTCGCTTTTTAGCTAGGGTGTCCACGTTTTTTAGCCTAACTAACAACAGCCTTTATGGAGCAGGAGTACTCGTCGGCGTCTGCCGGCAGGCATTATGGTTACCCCGATAGCTCTTCTCCCTTTTCGGGAGCTACCACTCTTCTCACTTTCCACTACCATCTAATCTCCCACACCAAAATGTGGGTCACCACATGCAATTTTGGTACCCATTCTGATTAGGCCCTGTGAATTATCTGCCCTTGTAACCTTTCTTCCTCGTCTTAGGTTTAAGTCCGACATTTCTGTAGCACCCCCTATATTAGGACTTTGGTAAATAGTCCACTTTACTGTTCTGACAGTAAGCCTTGCTGTTTACCCAACTTGGTAATGTCGAATCCAATCCTGGCCCTTGAAAACCTGGCATGTGGTTGGTGTGGGAAAAACTGTTCTTGGTATGACAAAATGTGTAGATTGTGACTCATGCAGGCATTTTACCATTCTGCTGCTCTGCCATGAATGAGACCTCTACGATGCCAACACTGATCTTAATGAGAGTTTTGCCTGGGTTTGTCACTTTGTGATGCCCCCCCCCACCACCCCCAAACACAAACACCCACCAACCCCAAACCAAACATAACCCCCCCCCCCTTACTCAACCAATCCTTGGACTTGACCAACTCCTTCGACTTATTGACCGCTTCCCAACCGATGGGACCCCCCCCTTACTTTACCTTCATGAACGGAAACAGTCCTGCTAATCACTCTCCCAAAGACCTCACCGTAGACGCGGACCTAGGTCAAAGGTCATTCCTACTAAAAGGAATAATATCACCGCTGCTGTTGTTAACTTTAACAGCTTCGTCTCCGTGAACAAGCGGAGCGAGACTTCACACTTTTTTGAGTGACTTTGCCCCCGAATTGTTGTCGGTTGCGGGGGGATTAATTATGCAGCATTGTAATCACGACCGGAATTTTCCCTCCTGAATACTGTTATTCAGGAAAGACCGTACTCGCGGGGGGTGGTGGTGTCCTCTTAGCTTTAGGGACTTAATACAAGCCACGGAAATACCGCGACTCGGACTGCGAGAATAAATGGGCCCAATTCTGCCCCACCCACAATAGGTCATAACTGCGGAGTTACTACAGGCCGCCGAGTTCATGCCGCTGACCTTGACATCCTTAGGAGAGCATCGACAATATTCAACAGAAATATGGTCAGAAAACCCCCAATTTACTTGGTGGTGTGATTTCAACTGAGGAGTTCAAAACTGACCTCCTATCGCTGAAACCCAGAGATGTTCCAACTCGAAGTCATGTAGAAAGCTCCTCGCGATGAATGCTGAGTTTTCTTTGGATAGATGTCCACCTCGCCCACTAGGGGTGACGCCATCTTTGACCTCATCTCACTAACAAAACGGACTCTAGTAACCAAACATCAACATTGTTCCCTGGGATTTAGTTTGTTAATGATCACAGCATCATCCTCACTGACATCCTCTGACTCCTTCCATACTACAGGAGACCCCCAAGAAAAGTTTTTATATGGAGCAAGGCCGGCCTTAAGGGTCTTGAAAACTGGCTACTACAACTTTTGCCAGGGCTTATTTCACTGAATCCCCTCTCTAGGTTGGGAACAAAAAAAAATTTCTCCTTCATCAATCCTTCCTCTGGAAGCTCAAAATTTATTCATCCCATCCAAGAACATCTCTGGTAAATATAGGGTACCCCTGGATCAACCGATGTCTCAAAAGACAAAATTTGCAAAACGTCGTCGGTTTGTGACGGCTTGACTTCAGGGAATGGTAACAAAGGCCACGCGACAACCCGCAGTATACTCGCTTTTTGCAAAATTGTTGACAACTTGATCAAGGACTCCTACTGGAAGTACATTAAAAAAAAAAAAAAAAAAAAAAAAAAACAATATTAAAAAAAAAAAAATATAAAAAACAAAAAACATAAACTCTTTGACAAACCAAGATCCCGGGTGACTGGAAAAAAGAACACTGGTTCCAAATTTGTTCAAAAGTCAGAGAAAGGGCCAGTGTGGCACTCCCCCTCTTAAAAAACATCGGGCGCAACACCATCATCGACGCCAAAGCCAAAGCTAGCTTAATGAAAAGCTATTTCACTTCCGTTCTTTACTGTCGTATAATCCCATCGACAAAGGCCCATCCCCCCATCCTCTATGTCTGGTATCACTGTTACCTTTAACAGTTGTTTTCAAAAACTGCCTTTCGAACCTCCCCGAGCAAGAAAGCTACTGGCCCCGATTTATTCCTGCTAGATTTAAAAAAACAATCGCCAAGGGAATTACCACGGTGTTTTGTCGCCCTATCCAAGGTCATTCGACACTGGATTTCCCTGACGACATATGCCAAAGCAAATGTCACCCAATACACAGAAGGGCCCAAAATCAACGTAAGAAATTATCGCCCTATTTCAGTAATAGTATATATAGAGGGAAGCTCTGGAAACATAATCCTTGCTGCATTCTCATGGATCACCTTGAAAGAATGATATGCTCACCCCCAACAAAGGCTTCGTAAACAGAGATCTACTGTGAGCCAATTGCTCCTCACCTCTAAAGATTTAGCAACTTATCAAACCCAATGGTTCTAGGTGGATGGGATCCTACTGACTTCTCTAAGGCTTCGATAAAGCTCAAAAAATCCTACATCTCACAAAAACTAAATTGTCTTGGCCTCAGAGGAAAGGAAATTATCTAACTGGGCAAATGGTTCTTACAAACATTCCCAAAGAACACTGATTGATGGCAAAACTTTCCTCTATAGCAATGTCCTGTCGGGGTTCCACAGGTCACGTGTTAGGCCCGCTATTCTTCCTTGCTCTATTAACGATTTCCCGACTTGTGTGTCCTCTAGAGGTTTCGTCTTTTTGCTGACGACACCTTTCTTTACAGACAAATTGACTCCATTGAGACAAACACAAGCAGGAAAGGCTTCTAGTTGGACTCCCGGACAAGTGGCGAAAGATGGGGTATGTGTTTCAACCTCTTAGAAAATGCTTTGTTCTTACAACCACCCTTAAAACAAACGCCACAACTTTACCTATCGTCTTTCAGGCCACTTCTCTTGACCCCGTCAAGTCCCACCTTACCTCGGTGTATTCATGGATCTAAGCTTTACTGACTCGCATATTGACTAACAGGACAGCCAAAGCCACTAGGTCCCTTAACTTTCTTTCTAGGAAATTTCAAGGCTGTCCAAGCATGTCAAAGAAGAAGCCGCCTTAATGTCTATGTGCGTCTTCAACTGGAATATGCCTCCCAAGGTTGGTCCTCCACGGTTAAGGTAGAAGAAAAATTGAAAAGCTCAGTGTGAGCTGATAGATTGTCACAGGCGCCTTCAGACGGACTGATAGCATTAACGATATTCTGTCCTGTCTCAAATGGGACTCTTTGAACACAGGATGAGATTTTGTGATATCAGTACCTGACACAAGATTCTTCATAGTAAATTGGTGTTCCCACTCTGGGCATTTTTATCACTCACACAAGTGACACTCGCTGAAACACACAATCTTTCAAAAAACATATCTTGCCGTGTTGATGCGAGAAGGGATCATACTTCCCGCGGACCCTAACTAAATGGAACAAACGCCCCCATAGCATTGCTCTTCTGAATGAGCGAAGCGTCAAGAGGGCAGCCGACGCTTGGCTACATCATCAATTAATTCTTTTTCCGCACCACCCCAACTATCCTCCATCTAATGCCCTGAAGGGCGCATTTGGAGTATCTCGATGAAGATGAAGTAGTATTTGTGCAGCTTGTCTAGTTTTGACGATTGTCTTCCACTGTCCACCATGATGTTACTCATGTATGCATTAGCATTCAAAAGGCACACCTCTAAATTCTTCTCTTGGAAAGGGGGGCACTCTTACCCAGAGCGCAAGTGAAAGCCAAGAGCCGTTACCTGTCATGAAAATTCATGGGGGCCCGGAAAGTGGTAAATTCAGTGGAGTAGGTACAGGCATTATGGAGATTAGGGGCCTAATTGTTCTATGAGAGGAATAACATACCATGCTGACTCAGTGGCGAGGCCCTGGGGAGAGGTATGTAAACAATTCATCTTTCATCTATGTTATCACTTGAATAAGCATGTTCACGGTTAATGACAGTTAATGAGATTGTTATGCTATGTGTCAACAGTCATAGGGGTGACAGATTGGATGTTGAAAAGTACAGCGTGGGGGGCAAATATCTCTCAAAAATTTCCCTGATGAAAACTATTGCATACTACCAGCACCATACATACTCATCACCACCCAGTATATCACAATAACATAAAACCCCATCTTTGTGGTTTCCGAGAGTTTGCGATGAATTGGTTGCATTCTCGAGGGGGGGGAAGAGTGGTGACAGTTTGGAAAGTAAAGCCAGTAATGATAGAGCTCAGCTATGGGGAGAATCTTGTATATACATACATCCGAGCGGTTAATGCGTGAGCATGATTACTCAACAACCGTGAGGGGCTTTTATTACACTCCAGCTGTGAAAAAGGTTCACGCACAATGGCCGCACTTATACAGGACCTCTACCAGATATGCCAGTTATTTACAAAGGGCACAGCCACTGTGAGGAGGGTTGGGGTTTGTGTGGGGGATTGTGTCCCCTCAACAACATTGAGGGCCTCCATAGAAAGCAACATGCCCAAAAAAATCACTGGTTTGGGAACCCCCAATTTGCTCTGGGCTGTCAACTCACAACATGGGGTGGGCGCGCTTGGTTAAAACCTCATGGTTAGCAGGATCCGTGGTTACCCCATGCGCCCCGGGTCCAGCGCCATCCATCTTGCACGAAGTTGTGTCGAGCACTACTGCAAACCAGTCAGTGTCCCTACTGATCCAACTGCCACTGAGCGATTCCATACTATATTGTCAGACGGACCTCTGGAAAATCCCTAGATTTTCCACTCATCGTAGATGCTGTTTTGCTAGTTTTGCACTTCCTTGCTGTCTCGACAGAATTTCTGGGGATATTATCGCCTTCGGGTATGTAGCCGCCGTCTTGCTCCGCCAGAAAAGAACAGGAAAACTTTATCCCATTAGTGTAATCTGTCTCTCCATCAATGCATCATCTAGATGGTCCTGAAAGTTGGCACGACATGTTGCCATAGGATTCTTGGTTGGGTTTTTGAAAGGTGGGTGTCAATCCACAGAACTGGGGCCCCTATTTTTGCATAACTTTTGAAATTCTTCAGAGTTTGTTGGATTTCAACCAAAACTTGGTTTGTCTTAAATGGAGTAGTGGTCATTTTAAAGGATAACTGCAGTATTACAACTGCTGGCGAAGGCAGTTCAAACCCAATGTGCATAAGAAATTTGTTACAAGAGTTAGAGGCCTTTGAAGTGTGTATACTGCACAAGATCCAAAAGCATCCCATCTTGCAGTGATAAATGATGTCTTACTTGCACCACACCTGCAAATATCCTGTGTTCTCTATAAAAATTTACGAATAATTTCAACAACAATAGGGATTCTCCCTTAACTACAGGGCCTTGCATAATGGATCAAACTTGGAAGGCATAGGAAGATCAAATTGCAAATGGGTTTGGACCTATTAGATTGTAGTTTCCATTCCAAGCCTGCAGTTGACCTCCAAGGTGTAGCCGCCGCCGTCCCAGGCTCTGCCGCCGCTGCCACCGCTTTATCCGATTGATCTGAAACTTGGTACACATGTCCACCCTAGTGAAATCTCAGATGAGTTCGAAAGTGGGCATCACTGCAATGCTGGGGGCAGCTAATTGCATATTTACGCGATTTTCAAGTAGTCGGATTTGAACGAAACTTGGTGGTGGGGACTATAGGTAATCCTGAAAAATGTGGAGGTCATTTCAATTTGCTAAATTATGCGGATTTTCCAAATTCTGTCAGATTTGAACGAACCTGGTGGGTATGGAATATAGTTGATCCCAAAAAATTTGGAGGTCATTCAAGGTCATCGGAGGTCAAAATGTGCGGGAATTTATGCAATTTTCCAAACTTGGTCGAGTGAATGAAAACTTGGTGGATGGGGGGTACAGTCTTCCTCACAAAGTTTGAAATCATTCCAAAGCCATCGTGGGTAAAATTGCTTAGTTCCTGTGTATTAACTTCCATGGATTACAACAAAACTGGGGTTATGCAGGTATCTTGGTTCTGACCAAAAGGGGGGTGTTTATGGGTGTTAAATACTTCTTCCCAATGTTTGCTCGAAACAAGCGGGGGGTGGGAGGGGGATAACATGTGGGCGTTCACCCGCCCCTAGACACAAGTCTAGTTGACTAATGTTTCCAGCCAACCATTGTTGGAAATCAATAAGAAATTTATTTGTATGCAGCAATTGCAATACAACCAATCAATGATATAAGGTTAATAGGAGTTTCACATAGACTTTGTGGTAAGTTACTGTACAAGTCTGACAAACAAGGTTCTGATTAGAATAATAATAATAATAACTAGTCTTATAAGCTGTCAAAACTCCAACAAAAGAGTTGTTCAATGCGCTTACGGGTGCTGAGAGTGCAGTGGAAAAATTAGGACTGGGAAGAACGAAAAGTTTTCAGATGACGTCTGAAAAGATCAATAGAATCAAGGGACCTCAAATAAACAGTAAGGGCGTTCATAAGCGGGGAACATAGTTAATAATCAACTTCACTGTTGAGAACATTTCCCAAAACTGCATGATGCTGGCCTCATATCTCACAGGAAAAGTGATTGTTTGGAAATTGAATATGGTGAATGATGAAAGCTGCACAAGCTCGATTAATAGAGAAGAACATGGTGTGGCAACAGCGGCTTTACGACGAATTGTTTGTTATACAGCTGTCAGGATCAGTGAAAATACTCAAAATGTTGGCCTTGAGTGAGGCGGCAGTGTGGGTAAACATTTAATGAGGCAGCAGTCTTCCTTGTTGTTTAAATGAGATTAGACTAATGCACATAACATCACAGGGGAGCTATGGAGGTGGGATACAATTGATGAGCCAAATGTCCAGTCTTGCGTGTTATGGAATGACTCGTAAAAATCTTGGGTGCTTCTGCTCATTAGGGGCCGTGATGTGAACAAACAGTAGTGTGTGGAGAGAAACATACGAAAGAACACCCCAATTATTTTAATCAGGGCTCCAAATTTTGGCCGTCTTATCATCGAAGACGACCAAAATTTTGCGGAATGTCCGTTAATTTCAGACCTCCAGTCTGATTTTCACTGTGAGTCGTTAGGATAAAAATCACACATTTGGTGAGACACAGGTGCACTATAGTTAATTAGGTCCTGGGGCTTCTAGAATGAATCCGGAGCTATATATGAATGGTAGCGAGAATTATCAACAGGAATTGAACATGCATGCAAGATATCACTTGTGGTGCCCTGGTTGTCGCAGGATCAGAGTGCATATAATAGAAGTAAATTAACCGTACATTAATTTCAGTACCAGAACAAAGGCAATGCATCACTTTCAAACAGTGTATTGGCAATCGTATGAGCTTTCGGTTTCACGTTCGAACATTGTAAATGAGTCGGTTGCTATTTCATTTCATAGGAAAATCTGACTCACACAAGTTGAAACAGCACAAGTGCACATGTGGTATATATGTGAAAACCATATTTCACGATAATTGGTCAGTAAGGAAGAAAATTCGAGAAATGATGATGATGGGGAGAGCACAGCAGCCAGCTTGCATATGGAAATTAGAGGCTCCATGGGGATATCCCAAGAATCTATTGGCAGTGATGTGGCTCCAAGGCCCAATTGTTCTGCCCTCATGGGAACCTGCTCCATTTTGGCAAATCGAATACAGCATATGAGAAAACTGTCACTCCATCCACAATATTGGATCTCAGCTTGAGTTAGGTAGTGACTTTATACAGTAATCCTGGGAGCATGTTGTGATATAGAGTAATGAACTTCATACTCTTGACTGTCAATTCCAGTTATTTCCAGTGTCTGGTGTTATGAAGTCAGAACAAGCTTACACAATTTTAACTCTGCAGTACATTAGTTGTTGACTGTATTAGTATTATTTGCGAGTACATGGATACTTCATTGTCAAATATTGTACAGGAATAGGTTGTAAAATGATTCCCTGCTAAAAAATTATGTGCCTTTCAGCATATAGTGTAGAAATGCCTAGTGTCTAGAGACTAGATAGGGGAAATTGTTGGGACTCGCTTGGCTCAACTTACGCAGGAAATACCCCTCAGTGGTTTATGTAGGTGTTTAAAGGGTAGTGCATAATTGATCATAATGTATAAGCATGTGTGGAAAGACTTTATTATTGTAATACACAGGCCTGGTTACCATTATTGCAGGCAAGTATATTCATGTCAGCATCTGTTTGCTGTATCAGCGACAAATGTTCCCTTTAATTGACCACAGTGAGTTGGAATATTTCACAATTCATCAGTGTGATATATTACAACCCACAGCCATTCAATATGCACAGTTTTAATTAGACTGAGTCATAATTTCCTGGCCTTTTTCACACCTTTGCATGTTGTGAGCATGTGTTTCATTCACATCTGTCATTATATTTTGTTGAGTGATGTGTGCATGCTTTAATTTTACCTGTAGCATATATAACCAAAATACATTCATTGCTTTCATGCATGCAATTTGGGCCCTCGTCTATTAGGGGGAGTGGATGCATTGGCTAGGAACAGAGATTAATACAGCTCTGGGGACAAACAATATGGTTACAACTTAGTCAAGGGATCAACAAATTGTTCTCCTCCTGATACTTGGCTCGGAATAATATAATATCCATAATACTAATACTGAATTGAACAGTAATAACACAGTATTTTGATTTGATATCTATGGGTCCAGAAGCCAATAGGAACCCTGGCGGTATTGATCGTGGATGAGCACTGGCGCTGACTCCCTTCTCTTCTCAACTAGTGCCCAGATGACCAAGGGTGTGTACCATAAACTAACCCCACTCTTGGGGAAGGCCATTTTACGTTTCCTCCGAAGGAGGATCAGTGAACCCCAGGACCCGACCACTCTCTCAGAACCTGTACGAGTGGAAGATTCATGTCCAACGTGACTGCTCACAGCCGACTGAAGAGATCTATTGCATATTCCTGAAACAAACCCGGAAACCTACCGTTTAATCTGTAATAAACGCCCCGGGGGAGCGTTACATTTTCAGAGAGGGGGGCGATTATTTGAGGATAATTTTCTAAGGCAAAAATTTAATTTTGCGGTATAGGCTTCTGAAATTCTTTATACTAACACTGTGTTTAGGCTACTTCCCAAACTATACATATTTACAGCCTGTCCAAGTACTAATTTTCAATTCATCGTTACTTGGTGGAAATATGCTTCCAAACCTTCATTGGAATGTCCCAAAAAGGGGTGGGGGGGCCTTCTATTACAGGGGGGGGGGCGCTTCTGTTACAGATTATGGTATGCACAACTCCACTGCATTACTGTGGAACGATTAAGTGGAGACCAAGACCCTGTCCATCGCAACTGGAAGCACCAGTCCACATATAGGGAACTCCAAGTGACTGCTGGAATTGGAACTTAGAATGTTTGCTTGCAAAGCATCACTTATACCACTCCACTGCGCATTGTTCTCAGGATACAGATGTGTTTAACAGGTGTTTTTCTAATTACTATACATCATGTGGTATCATAGTGAAATTGCAAAAAATATAGGTGCCATTCTTATGACCACTGTGTACAAAGCTCATTGTGAGCGATTGCTTCATATGATGGCTATGTCTGTATTTGGTTTTCATCAACTGAAAATGTATGGGAGAAGAGAGTGTTGAGAGTAATTATTGTCTCCCTTAACTAAAACACACATCTTGCTAATAAACCGTGCATACATTTGCCAGACTCCCAGTTTACCAAATCATGGTAGAGTTCAGCAATATCACTGGTCCTATAGAGGCAATGCAAAGCCTAAAATTTTGGAAGCAACTTTCTAGTGAGGAGTAACTGAACTCCAATTTCATATTGGGAAGGTAGGTCATAGTTGGCCCACGATATGAGATTAAAACGAAAGGGTAGCAATTTTGTAAACATGATTAAGTTGGATGGTCAGTAATTAGCCGCCCCTGCCTATATTCGGCTTACATAGATAGTGATAAGCATTTATGATGAATTTGTTTTCATTATGCTTGTAAAGAAGTGTTCAGACGCTTTCTGACTTTTACTGTAGATACGAAGCAATCATGGTTGTGCGGATCTTCAGTTATAAAAAATATGGGACTTTCTTAGTTTCACTTGATACATACACCTATTTCAGATATTCAACTTACCCCATATTGGATTGGACCCTGCACGCCCCCGGCGTGGGTGACCAACCCGGACTTTTGTGTTAGTGCCAGATGTTGCAATGGCGCAAGGTGGGGTGTCAGGGTCCCAATATGGGAAGTCTTCATACTTCACAGATTCACGAACCAGTGAAGTTCTGTTGATTTCTGTATATTAATAAGACAAAACGAGCCTAAAATGGCTAAAAAATTCAATTTCTGGGTTTATAGGTTGGTAGTTTCCATTGAGAATTAACCCATATATTGGGGAACACGAATTTGAATTACTAATGTGAAGTACTCACATCGATATCCATGTCATATTTCTGAACTCTTCTAGTTTTCTAACCCCCAATAGACTTGATAGATGATCCGACTGTCGGTTTGTCCATCACAACCATGACGAATTGGAGGCTTTTCTCACAAGATCGGTCAGAGTCACACCCAGACATCACACGATGTATTCCACGGCCAGTCTCTGGGGGTCAGGCATCTCTGGGTTTGTAAATATCGGCCAACCCAGGGCTCATGAACCATGTGAGACCTGACTCCACATAGTGTGGACTGACTTCAACTAGCTTATCCAATGTGCCCTTGAACAAGGCACTATATTTCCCTTTATGCTGCTTTCCAACCCAGGAAGTACATAATCCAGTGATAACCCCTCGAAAACCGCATAGTGTAGATATCGACCACTCCATCCAGTGTGGCCCTTAGACAGGCACTATAATCTCTATTTTTCGCTCTTTCCTACCCGGGTGCGACGTGGGGACATGAGAGCTTCCCCTTTCTCTATCAATTTAAAAGTAAATTTCCTTGCAATTCATGTTTTAGTAGACCCACGAAAGACGACACTATACTCCGGCTATTGCACGTGGAGCACGTAAATTTTCTGCACATTTTTGGGGAAATCGATGGAAAGAATGTGCACTCAGTATAGCTGAATATTTGAGGAATTCTCGCACTTTTTTTTGCTTTGTGTCCAAGCTTAACTTCATATTATCTCATAGCATCTTGTGTAACATTTTCATTTCGAGGCACTGTTAAATGCAATTTGGGGCGATATAGCACCCGAAACACCTATTCTGTTCCAAAATTTCTATTGTGTTTTTCACCTATGTCTGAGTATACGCCATTCCTCTGAAATTTTGGCATTTGCAGGTTGGCGTTGATGCAAACTGGGTGCAATATTCGCACACCTAACAGCCAGTCCGCTTCGGGAAATCATTTTGCGTTTCACCTGCATGAATCTTATAGTAACTCCGGGATGTGGTCGTGATGCAATTTTCTTATTCTTCAAAATTGGTTAGATATGACGTCATCGAACGTTGCCAATTTGCAAATTGCCAACTTAGCCGTGATAAATTTATTAATCTTTTAAAATTTGTAACTTTATAACTGGACATGATATGAACATGGAACAAGTCGATCGGCATGATTTTCAGTACACAATCCATATGACATTCAAAATTTTGACTGGACTTGCCCTTTAAGGCTAACAAATACTCGCCAGACCATCGAATGGACAACTACTGTTAGCTATACTGACGTAAGCTAGGGCCAGTGTGTACATGACAAAATTTGTTCCTGACATCAAATTGGTTCGGTTAGTGTGGTTTCATTCATCAAGTAGTTTCGCCCTATTTTTTTAATCCCTCGTCAACGGTCATTCGCTTGGGCTCTTGTGGGGGGGGGGGGGGGGGGGGGAGGTGGAAAAGTCATGTCTTGTGACTGGTCCGTGTCAAGTACAAGTTGGTTTTTATCCTGAGCTGATTTTATATTACTAAGTAATACAACTTGCCGTCAGCACTCCCCATAATGAGTGTGTGCCCATCAATGTTTTAATCAACACCGACCTATATGGTGTGTCACACTGTAATTCATACAAGGCCGTTCGATTCCAGCAGGTAACATAGGTACAGTCCGTTGTGTTCTTGGGTATAACTGAAGTGGGTTTTCCCCTTTCCTCGTGTGCAATCATACTATTTTTTGCAGGGTATGCCTACCATTTTGCATCAGTATGGTAATA
This sequence comes from Sclerodactyla briareus, assembly GCA_026419785.1. Lineage (NCBI taxonomy): Eukaryota > Metazoa > Echinodermata > Holothuroidea > Dendrochirotida > Sclerodactylidae > Sclerodactyla > Sclerodactyla briareus. The sequence continues at coordinate 120,212 of JAODTK010005287.1, read as the reverse complement.
AATTACCATTGTGAGGCCATGGAGTCTGAAGTTTTACTGGTTGGGAAATGGATCCATCCTCCTTCCATGGTAATTCCTATCTTGGGTATAGTAATATAAAAGAATGTATAGCGTATTTGTGCTAGTGTTGCTGGTCGTAGTAAGTACTGTACTAAAAAACTTCCCATCCCCAACCCTACTTGGTCTTGAACCTGAAATCATTCCACAATGACTATTTTGATCAAATAATGTTTTACGAATCTGAATCCCAAATTTGTTCTATAAAGCATTGCAAAATCCATACCTATGTTGCCTATTAAATGTTTAAGTAAAAGAATAGTTTTTATAAACTAACCTGAATGATAATTCATTACTTATCCCAGAGGGAAAGTGTGGAGAAGGTTGGGGGGTGCCTTAACTCAAACTCACCACTCCAAATTTTATATTCCTCTACAAAGACATATACCTAGCAGGGCGGCACTGCAGACAGTCTCTTTTTGCATTGAATACAACACTATGCAAACAATCCGTCCCGAATACCGTCCCCCCCCCTTTCCTGTCCACCCGGACAGTCACATTAAGTTATGCTTAGCTCTGCACTCCCTCCCCCACTGGCTGGAGTACCTGCTGGTTGCCAAGGATCATGAACAAATTGCAGTCACAAACAACAACTTCACTCAGAGGGCAGAAGTACTTCAAAACCTCCCCTGCCCCCTCCTATCACAAACATTAACAGTGATTACAAACACACCCCTTCTAGGTGACCTAGTCCTTAGATCCCTCACAATCTATCTCATGATTCACTTAACCACCCCACTGAACTATGCACCTCACCCCTGGCCACGTCGAGCTTCTGGCAATACAACAGAACTCGGGTGGTGGCCCACCCCATCGCCCTTCGCTTTTGCCATGCTGGTCGTCTAGTTCGTCGAGTTTTTGGCTCTTAGGTTTTTCGCCCAACATCTTCCTGGTACGTTTTTCTGGCTTTCTATCATCCTTCTTACGTTCGCTGGAATTTTTCAGTGTTTTTCGTCACCTTTCTTCCAAGTATCTCTTCACTTGCGTGAGTTTTGCAAGGTTTTTATTCCCTCTCTCTACCACCGGCGTTTCCGTTTCCTGGCGCGAGCCTTTTAGCCTAGCTCCTTACCACCCTCCGCTGTAGTGTTTTGCGTACACAGCTAGCCTAAGTCACTCTTCCGCCGTACCGGCCTAGCGCGCCTGTACCTCAGGGCTTTCCTCGTCCTTTCGGGTGGGCTTCCCGCCGCCCTACCACCCTCGACCCTCTAACTACCCCTTCGCTCCCTGTCCAGCCCATAATAAATTTCATAATTCACAGATTCCCCAAACCCAACCCGTTCTGTTTTGTGAATATATTGGACAGAATGGTGTATGATCCTGGTTACTATTGCATAGCAATAGTATGTTCCTATTATATCGGTTGATGATTTTACATAATTATATATTCTCTTTGCCATCTCATGGACAATTACACATCTGCAGGTGGCTGTACTGCCGAGGCGTGAATCTCCACGTCTGATCAATAGGCGAGTGACAGGGGGGGGATGACAATTCCATTTGATATTGAAGGTCCTCCCCCTCCTGCCCAGGAACCAAAGGACCCATTTACAAATTTTCGTTGAAATCTTGTCAGGTCCGGTTACTCGGATGACTGTAAAATGATCTCCCATTTTGTCTGGACCACGTGGACTCACATCCCCTAAGAATTCCGTCAACGTTTGACAAAGTTGTGAATAATGCATGATCAGGCAAATTTCTACGCTCGGATGGTCCTTCTCTACCAATGTCGTGAAATTTCGAAAAAACTAAACTTCAGAAATTATGCAAATCCTTGTTTCTTTTCTAATCATGTGGCATGTCCATTGAACCTATCCAACCACTAGGAGGGCAGACAGGTGATTTTTCCTTTGTATGCCAAGTTTCAGCTCAATTGACCGAGTGATCGCGCTACATAGATCTTCCGGCGTTGAAGACGGCGAAGCTAAATCGTAACATCCCTGAAGTGGGAAGATATAGTCAACCAATAGAGTGACAAGATTTTAGGGTCGTACTTCTATAGGTAAATCTTGGTGCTCTGTAGATCAATGTTAATCATCTAATTAGAACTACTGTGAGTCTTTGGGGTTTTGTAGGTGATCTTGGTACTTCTGTCCAGATCATGTGATCATCTAATAGACTACTTCAAATACTGTGAGTCCTTTGGGGTTTTTGTAGCTCGAGTTCAAATATGTCTGCAGTAGTCTATGTGGTTGTCGGGTATGTTGCTGTTGATTTTGTTATGTTATTCCTTACCCACATGGGAGCCGGAGATGAAGTTAATCGGAGGTTATCAACGGCAATGAGGGTCGTTGTAGGACAAATCCTCCTCATCCTGATAGAGTACCTCTGTAATAACTACCACAGATCGGAGGTCTTCAAAGGATTCATCGACCGTGAACCCACGTATCCACGTTCTCTGTCTTATGCCTTTCCATGAACCCAGAGCCGGGAAGGCCCACCGCATTTGAGTATAATCTGTCACGAGAACACAGGTTCACAGGTCCCCAAGAAAGGAGGACGAATCGTCCTCATGGTGAACACTATTATACCTTTCCAATTTTTTCATTCAAACAAGTGGAACAAACAAGACTGGTTGTAGGTAATTTTTAGCATTATGTTTGTGTCATGAGCTGAAATCTCTTTTAACAAACGTACTTAGAATTTGAGCGATCCTATTTGAAACGAAATGTTTTCATTTTGAATGTATCATTAACGTGTTGGTGTCATTTTGGTTGCGGGCAGTTCCAATTCTAATTGTGAACATGAATAGCCGCCCCCCTGTACTCGAAAACTTTCCACGCTTTGGCTTATGAGTCGTCTAGCTTCGGCCAGGGGGGGGGGGGGGGGGGGGGGGGGGGGTGATTCTAGGTTTCCTTCAGGCCGAAAAGTCATTTTGAGGGTCATAACAAATTGCCCTTCCCACAATATGAATTGGGGGGATCATCTATGGTAGTCAGAATTATCATTTGGCCATGGTTCATATGTGATGTTCATTAATTCGGGGTCAAAGGTCATTTAAAGGGCCATTTCAGCCATTTGTTTAAATGGTCAAAGTGGCCCCTTGTACTCCTGCAGAACAGTAATGTCATTGACCAATAGTAAAAATGGGTGTTCAAGGAATCTCAGTTGAAGGTGAACCTGGCAAATTTTGGGGCCCGTTTTGGTTTTGAAAAGTCAAGTGGCTTCTACTCCTACAGAATAGGTAAGATGATCATAAGAGTAGATTCATATCATCCTCGACCTGCAGTATATGTGTCGTTTCCGACATTTGCCGTCACAGATCATCTAGAGGTAGGGTTTGGGCCATTTTGGTTTCGATGGTCAAGTAGCTTGACGTCCTACAGACTAGATTGAATGATCATGGAACTTGTTAGTTTCGTCTTTGCTAATGGTACATTTATAGGGTGTTCAGAGTACAAAGGTCATGTCAGGGTCAACCTTAGCCATTTTGGGTCAAATGTTCATGAATCGTCTTACTTCTTCTTACAGAATAGAATGGACTACTGAAAGTTGGTCAGTAATCATCACCATTGACCAATGATTCATATGGACAATGGGTTTGTTATGGGAAGTGCAGAAATATGGTATCAAAGGGGGGGCTCTAGCAGCAAGTTTTTGCCAGTTTGTTTGAGTGGTCAAAGTGGTCGCTACTCCTACGGAATAGATAAGATGGGAAAAAACCATGATGTTTGATCAGCGCCAATGGTGCATGTGGGCAATCACATCCCAAAAAATTCTGACGACCATACCATTAACACAGAAATAAGGCACCTTTTCGACATTGACTTCTCTTGCAAATTATAGTGAAGCTACTGTCCATAACTAATCATTGATACCTTTTCGAAACAATTTGGGTAAACCCCAACTGATTCGAACACCCATCTTCTTGGTGCTTCTGTGGCGCGCTCTAACCACTGTGCTCAACCATGGTCCTGATGTGCTGCCCTCAGTCAAATTAAAATGCTAACATATACCCGACTGTTGGCACAGTTGGTAGAGCGTTGCCTTCCACCCGGAGACGGGGTTTATATTCCTGTCGGGTCATATCAAAGACTCTAAAATGGTACCTGTTGCCTTCTCGCTGGACGCTCAGCACACGGAAACGAGGGTAGGGGCTATTTGCAAGTTCCGACTCGGCGTGTGTTACACCCACCCCACATTAAGTTAATTACTACTGCCAAGAAGGCAATGCCTTATTCCCGTTTACCTGGTGACGTGTACTGGAGGCCTCATCCTGCTGGCCTGTGAATCGGAATGATTCTCTATGCTCGACAAGTATGCCATGGAATTTTTTTTTGTTCGTTTCTCTAGCTGAACTGGGTAATACAGATGCTGATGTTGTTGGTCGAGGCAATGGCGCTTCGATTGACCTCAATCTAACTAAACTTTCCCCTCTCAGTTCAAGTGAATACCCTGGGGCAACATCCCGAAACTCCTCGCTGTCATGAACTGGACCTCTACGGTGCCCTTGTGCGCTCAGCTTCTCTCCACGGGGTACTCTGGTGGCCAACTACCCCTTCGATGATAATAAGCACTTCAGGAGAAGTTACAGCCGATGGCCCGGATGATGCTGTCTTTCAGCTGTCTTCAGGGAGTTAGCGAAAGCCTATGCATCTGTGAGTATGTTATAAAATCCTGGTGCAGTGCTGTCAGCGCTTGAAGCAAGTTCTGGATACTTGTGTAGTAATTTGGGGAGGAATTGTATTGTATGAAACTTGTCTGATGAGGAGCATTTGCATGCGACAGCCACCACTTTTTCGAGTGCTGTGTACGCGTTTTTAGGTTTTACCAGTTGTAACGTGGGTACATATACTGAAATGAGCTCTGCGACCTGTTATCACTGGTTACACATGACCCTGTGATGGCTCCTCGCCCCATGTCTCTTTGCCTGTTGCATATCTTGCCCGCACGACAAGATTGGTGAAGAGACAATTTGCCTTAAACGAGCAAACTCTGGAGTCACTTCCAAGCATATTCACAATGCGAATTCCCCCAATAGTCCGCAAACGTCTTACAACCTTTTTGGGTAGACTCTCATATCATTTTATGGTATAGCAGATTTTCTGCTGTTTTTTGTTTTGTAAATTGTAATTAGTGCTTTAAAACACACTATTTTGGTTTGGTCTTTTCAATTATCCTAGCAGTCTTTAGTATTTAATGCGGGATGCTTCTGTTGTGTTTTTTTTTTCTACTGCTTTGTAAGTCTCTCTATCAGGCTTCCACTGGCTGCTTATTGAAACATATTCTTCTTTAGTTTATAGCATCAAACCAAATGATAGAGACAACGTGGTAGGCAGGTTGGCATGTTGTTGGTAGTGTTCCAAGCCAGGCACTCATCCCTACTCCACCCATCTGTATACTTGGTTCATCATGCGGGCCCCAAAATGGCCATGAAATCATGAAGTTAATTAGTAAACTGTGGTGTAAATGGGCGAGTAGCATCAATTACATGGGAAGAAAAACTATGTTGCTCCACTCGTGAAAATACCTCTAGTCAAAACATCCATATTGTCTGGAATGTCATGTGGTAACCTAATTATTTCCTTTGGTTGCCCTTTGTGTATATTACCGCACACCTCCTAGTGTTTTACGCGAAAAAGTTGGTCTGATGCTATTTAGGAATGTTAAATGAGACAGGAACGTCGAACCCATTACCTACAATAAAAAACCGTCTTAACACTGGCCCCCTTCTCTATCATCCCATCTCGATCATCCCCCCTGAAAAACTATGGTTTATTTAAATTTTGATCCCAAACAAAGCAAGTTGGCTGGTGCAATATTTCAAGCAAGTCAATGCATTTGCCCCACATTACCTGTCCACCAAGTGTGACAACCTCAGCAATTGTAACTATTAATGCAACACTTCCTGTAGCTATGTGTGAGATGGGATCTTAATTTTCTCAAAAAATATCACATTTTTAATATCTGCCCAGCCGATAATCCAACAGATTTCATTACAACAGCAAATTAATGATATTTTCTACAAAATTTATTATATATTGGACTGAACCTTATAATGCATTCAATTTAGCCGAATGATTACTCTATTTGCCGAGAACTTTTAGCTCAAACCAGCTAGCAATTGGGGAACTCAATCAAATATTTGGGTTTCTCTGTCTACTACTACATTTCACCCCACATATTCAGAAAAGAAAAATCTTTTTGGCTGTCGGGTCTAGTGCAAAGCCAACCTTCCAGGTTTCCGAATTCCATCGTCACCGGACGTTTATCCCTGGGTGACTGTACTTACAGTTTGCTATGGGCGAGTCTTTGTCTCCCCTATGGTTTACTGTACTGCAGTGGATTTGTGCGTGAGTTTCTGGTGTTCATTTGAGATTTTGAATAATGGTCTTTGTCCAAAAACAAGAGCAAACAAAGAAAAAATCAAAATCGTCTTGTGAGCAATCACTTGAACTAATTCCGCTCCTCCAGGTTCACAGAATTGTTGGGTCCTGGGTTTCACTGTTGTCCTTGAGATGGGGATGTAAATGGCCCGTCCCAGTAAGTTGGAGTGGTTTACACCCAATACCCTCATAATCATTTGAAGCACTGGTAGAAGAGAAAGCGAGTTATCGCGGGTACTCATCCTTTCGATACTGCCAGGGTTCCTTGATTGGCCTCACCAATGGCTCCCTGAACCCATTGGAATTTAATTCAATGCAAATCCAATTGAGATCAAGATCAAATAAACTCAAGCGAATCCAAGATGTTATAACCTACTTTTCCTAAGATGTCATCTTAATGATGAAATCTGCTCTATTTTGTTTTACCTGTTGTAGCGAACACCCAATCATGTCCACGGGACCCGTGTCCAGTGCAGGAACCCAATGAGAGGTTTCCAGAAGGGATAACCAATGGTTCTGCAGCATGCGTACGCGAGCAGGGATTTATTATTGCTAAATATGAAAAGCCACCAATGGATTTTGTGACAGGCGGCTGTATGTTGGTCCAAGCAAACTCCCATGTCAGTTTTGAAACGTGTGAGTGGTTTCCAGACCCCAGCGAGAGGTTTCCTGAGGGTGATTGAAGATGCATTCAGCCCTGTCTGACGGATTTAAACGTTGTTGTGGCACTGTAAAAAAAAGCTTATATCAGATGTGTCCGAAGAAGAAAGGTTATAATTTCTGTCTGAAACAGGAACCCAATAAGGGATATCCTAATGGTGAGACTGTTTACAGTGTAGCAGTATTTAATTTTTGGGGCTGCTAAGAAGGCCACTGTTAAGTTGGTATCGAGTGATGTCTCCTGTACTTAAAAAGCCGCAAGTTGAAATTCTTAGTAGCTGCAAGATGGCAAAATCCTCTGGCGAAATACCCTGCATGTTCTAACTATTCCACATTTGTTGTATGTTCACATTCATTGACCTTTACTGACATCCCCTTGGACAGTGACTTCAAAACATGTTAACATTGGTCATCCTTAGCTGTAGCAGGGACCAGTGGAAAAACACTTGGAAACTGCTGGCATCTCATTGCCTCAGTCATTCCCCATGGATTTGTTTAGGCCACACGAGTAAAGTCCAGCCCGCACAACATTATTGAGAAGGTGATGACGGATGTTCCCACAGAACGGCCGTGTAATCCCTCCCCATCATATCCCCCCCCAACCTCCTATCCCCCCTCCCTCCTCGCCTCTATTCATTCCATCTCAGCGCTGACAGATTAGTTGACAGTCACCGTGAGATGCTGCCAGAGATTGGGAGTAATGTAAACAACTCTCTCACAGAGAGTCAATGGGGAAGAGGCTGTGGGAAGGGACTAATTGGGTTAATTTAATTGTATTTTAATTGTAATCTATCAACATGCAAAAAAAATGTAAACTTCGCCTAGCAGTGGAGCTTCCTCCCACCCGAGACGAGACGAAACGGCAAGGTGAACGAACGACCAAGAGACCTGAGACTTGCAGAGCTATACTCCCTGCACTATACAAAAGACACTTATGACGAAGCAGAAGCCTACTGGGAGGTATCTAGAGACGATAATGATCCAGCTTGAAATCCTGAGAGGGAAGACATTCCTTGTCCTCTACAGAGAGGTTTTCCCACAGATAACCTAATAATTCATTCAGCGTTTACTGTTGAATTCCGTGCCAGAATAGAGGCGCCACTATAAGATTCTGTCAAGGGGGTCAAGTGTATTTCATGACCACAAAAACATTTTTTTGTCCAGTGCTGGAAAATGCCCAGCTCATTGCAGTGTAGCCAGTTGGTGATTATAGTTTTCTAGTGACCAGTAGCAGAGACTTGGCGCAATAGTTTTGATGTTATCTCACCTTAACCCTCCCCACATCAACCCCTCTCTCCCTTCCTCCACCAAATAAAAAGAAGAAGCAAAAAGCAGGAACCCAATGAGAAGTTCCCCCTTCCCCAACGAAAACAAAAAACCCTGCGAAACCCAATGAAAGTTCTCGGAGGTATCCATTCCAGCTCTATACCAGAGGGCGACTTGCTAAGATTTGTGGGCCAGAAAGACATGAGGTCATGTCAAGTGAAATGTTCTGTGCACAGCCCCGTGAGAGGTTTTCCACAAGGAATCTAATCACTGGCGATTGGTACAAATAGACCACAACTCCAAGATTTTGTGTTAGAAAATGTGTAATCCCATTATTAAAGTTCCCTTCAGCCATTGAAATTTTTGAGAAAATGACTCAATGACATTGAAAATGAATGCCCTCATTCGCTACTCATCTACAAAAAGATCTTCAGCTTCAGTCCAACTCACAGTTCTCAAATCATTCCTATTTCGGAGAAAATGATGATCAGTTTGCTGGCCTGTCAATGTAATCGTTTCGGGCCACAGGAACCGATTCCACAAAATTATGACCTAAATATCGTTTCAAAAAAAAAAAAACAATTCAATGTTTTTTAATATCAGTCATACGATAGAAGACTACAAGCATGCGTAGTCTCATACTGGACAGGAGACTGAAAGTAGAAGTCGAATGGAGCTTGAGAAATAATAGCTCACTGATTACTGGGAATAACTCACAACCCCGTGATCAACCAACACACGTTCGCAGGCCAATTTTCTACCAGTCAAAAACCATAGTTCCCAATCAGCTATTGTCTTGATTCACTGATTGGTTCCATTGTCGCTGCAAGGGATGCAGGAACTGGAATACCTGACCACAACTCTGCTTTAGATTACGTTGAAAACTCAGCTGTGTGAAGTTCGCACACAAGAGGAGCTGCGACCTACTGGATCATAAACTCCGTCGTTGTGAATTTCCTTGCACAGTAAGATTGGTAAATCTTTCATGATTTGGCATCAACAACATTTCACCACTGACAGATTGATCTCTGGGCACTGGACAAGATGTCATTTTCACTACTTGCTCTCACTCATGGGAGCACATGCCTGTATGGCACTAAAACCGCATCCCCCCCTATTTCCATCATGCGGTATCTCCGGCAATTGTCAGGCCGGAGTGTCACCCATTCTTGTGTAGCTGCGAGTTACTACTCCAACCGTGGCTACCGATAATTTGACCCCATCTCACATGCTGATGTGTGGTCCATGTGTTGGAGCATCTGGCCTGAGGCTGTGCACTATCAAATCTATAGCTTCTCCACCCACCCCGATCCCTCTCATGCAGAACACTCTCCCTCAACTTCCGCAGCTCTTAATCTGGCGATGTTTTGTCTTTGTCAGGTCATACCAAATGACCTGAAAATGCAGTATCCAACACCATGAAAAGGGCCATCACACTTACAGATTTTGCTCAAGACTAGCTTGAGATAGCTTGTGCAGTACTGTCCCTGCAGTCAGATATACCACAATGTCCCCCTGATACAATGAACACAGGGCTGTCTGGCTTCTGCAAGCAGTCTTAACAAACTCGAACCTGCCTCAACTGGCTGTTAGACCTCACCAGTTTTCTTTCTTAACCATCAATAATTTAAACAACATAATTGGTGATGGCAAAGTAAGTTCCATGAGCATGGAATCATGGAATAGTGACAACTTCCAGGAGTCTGTACATTCTTTGGATGGAACAATTCTTGTTTTTTGTTTTGTTGTGAATCCTCCATTTATGACCACACCATGGCTCACTGCTGGCGCAATCGACCTTTAGCTCTTGCAGTGGCCGCAAGACTTTGCGCATAGTGTCTGACTGCTCAAACGCACGCTTTACTTACAAGCCTCCTCCCTCCCCTGGAGCCTTGAGTTTGTACAGTTGAGGCAGGCCCAGCTGAACCAAGAAGTCCACAACTTGGGATGACAATTGATCTATCCACAAATCCATTTCTATTTCTCCTGACCAGATGATTTGATACTCATGTTTTGTGTAACCATCATGAGGCAAAATCAGGGGGAAACCCGGATATGCAGTTCCCAGTGTATCGACAAACCATCGTACATAACCCAGGTATTCCAAGACTCCGCATGCCAATTCTTTGCTACCGAATACTGTGATCTGCATGTCCATCTTTGTATTCTAAATTTCATGGGAAATTCTTTCAAAAAAAAAGAACATCAGCATTAAATAGTGGGTGAAACATTCTTGAGAAATTGCATTATTTGACATCCTGTTATTTTACTGAAGTGGAACTTCAAGAATTTCCAGAAGGCAGCATCTCGTAGCCTACTACTGTGGATTGCCCACAAAGAATAAGGGTTGAAATGAGAAGTTCTTCCAGGGCTTGTGAGTGTAATAGGAAATGGACCTATCACATTACTCTGAGAATCGCTGTTGTATAAGACCCCTTAGCATTGTGGTCTGTTCATCCGAGGCCCGTGAGACCTTGGTGTGGATGCACTAGTTGTTCCTTTGGCCTTATAACAATCTTCTATTATGGCAGTAAAGTGGGAATAGGGTTTTTGACAAGTCCCCGCTGGCTTGGACGTTTTATATTGACAGATAGTGTTGTCAATCATGTTAGAATGGCCCAACAACTTTGATTCTGTTCCTGACTAAGGGATTTTTGTGTGTGTGTAAGTACTCATAGAATTTTGAGAACAACCAGGAGACTTTACAGAATAAATGATTAGAAATGCTAGCAAATAGAAACTTGGGTCCACATTGAAATGATTCCTGGTAATTCAACTTCGACTTTGCCCCATTGCCTCTTCTGTATATTTGTATGACTGCAACACATATTTGTATGTATTCTTTCTCATTCATAGGTACATATTGGTGTTAGGGCTTTGTGCAGATGTTCATATGGACGTGGCATATCTGGACCATCCTCTTCTCCGTGGCTTCTATCAGCCCTACATCACCACAGCTAAGGATGGGGACTACGGAGACTACTGTTGCCTGGGACCTACAATATTACTTCATATTCTAAAGGGTATTGATAATGAACCAACTGAACCGGTGTATTACTCGTGTCATATCATTAGCCTCCTCTCTGTGGCTTCCATAGCCCATAACATCACAACAGCTAAAGGATGGCCCACTAGAACTACTGTGCTGGGCCTTTACAACATTCTGCATATGCCTAAAGGAGTATGGATAATGAACCTAACTTAAGGTGTATTCAAAATCGTGTTCATATCATATAGCCATCATCTCGGTGTCTTCCATTACTCAACCCACCATAGCTAAGGTGGAACCTACTGTGCCTGGGACCTACAACATTACTGCATATGCTAAAGGGGATGGATAATGAACCTAACTTAAGGTGTATTCAATCGTGTTCATATCATATAGCCATCATCTCTGTGGTCTTCCATTACTCACCATAGCTTAAAGGTTGAACTACTGGTAACGGACCTACACAATATTACTTGCATATTGCTATAGGGTATGGTATAATGAACCTAACTTAAGGTGTATTCAATCGTGTTCATATCATATAGCAAAATCATCTCTGTGGCTTCCATTACATCACCATAGCTAAAGTGGAGACTACTGTAACGGGGACCTACAATATTACTGCATTGCTATAGGGATGGTTAATGAACCTAACTTGAGGATCATTCAAGGGCGGGTTCATTCATATAGCCATCATTTGTGGCTTCCATAGCCCATACATCACCACAGCTAAAGGAGGGGACCACTAGAGACTACTGGTGCCTGGGACCTACAAATTACTGCATATCTGATGGTGATGGATAATGAACCTAATTAAGGTGTATTCAATGTGTTCATATCCTATCCCCATCACTCTGTGCTTCCAAGACCAAACATCATCCACAGCTGGGATGGGGAACTACTGGAGACACTGGTGCCAGGGACCTACCATATTACTGCATCTGCTATAGTGTTATCGATAATGACAACCTAACATAAGGTGTATTCAATCGTGTTCATATCATATATAGCATATGTCATGTGGCTTCCATAACATCACCTAAGAAAGGTGGCGACTATGGTACCCCCTCGGGGGGACCTACAATATTACTGCATATGCTATAGGGTATGGATAATGGACCTAACTTGATGATCATTCAATCGTGTGTTCATATCATATAGCCACAGCCTCTGTGGCTTCCTTACATCACCATACTAAAGGTGGAGACTACTGGTACCGGGGACCTACAATATTACTGCATATGCTATAGGGTATTGGATAATGGACCTAACTTGAGGATCATTCCAATCGGTTCAGATATATAGCCATCATCTCGTGGCTTCCATTACATCACCATAGCTAAAGGTGGAGACTACTGGTAACCGGGAGACCTACAAAAATTACTGCATATGCTATAGTAGCGATAATGACCTAACATAAGGTGTATTCAATCGTGTTCATATCATATACCATCATCTCTGTGGGGCCATAAACCTCACCATAGCTGAAGATGGAGACTACTGGTTTTTTTTACCAGGGGGACAGACAAATACTGCATATGATATAGGGTATGAATATGGAACCTAACTGTATGTGTATTCAAATTGTTCAATTATATCATATAGCATCATCTCTGGGCTCAATAGCCCATAGAAACATCACCACAGCTAAAGGAGGGGACCACTAGAGACTACTGGTGCCTGGGACCTACAAAAAGTACTGCATAGCGATAGCGAGCCCTTGCGGTGATTTTGAACAAGTTCAAAAAAAATTGGATATTCCGCAAGGCTCACATGTTTTGTGGATGCAATAAATCAAAAGCATGGGCAGAACAGAATGGAAGCGCCGCATAGGCTCGACTGATAGTAGTATCCTTTTTGCATCAGTGAGTCCAACTTTCCTCATAATTAATTTGAGGTTAACGAACGAACCTTTGAAATAAAAGAGATTCACGTGGTCCTCCGTTGTGGAATTCCCCAGTGCGCGTCCAAAAACAATTGGGTCACTTGTCTGGGAATCGACCACAGTGATTTTGCCAAGGAGCTTACAATCGCTGCTTGGCGGTCTCCGCATGCAGTGACCGTAGCGTTGCGGCGGGAACTCCGTTTAGTGTGAGGTAGGCTTTAGCATGTTACCAATGACGTTAAGACAACCTTTCCTTTCACAATGTGGTCACACACAGGTGGCATTGCCATTCAGTGCTGGTGGAGGATTACAGGGTGCAACAGGCAAATTAGACTCACTCTCCCTTAAAAAAAAAAAATATCTGAAACCTGTCTCGCCAAAGTTTGGTTCGGTTTGTTGTTGACATGGTTGCCCAACCTGCCCTGTGGGAGTCAGGTAGAGTGTGATTTGGCTTGTGTAATGATATTACAGGGACCTACCATGTGCTACTTTGGTCTTGTCAATAGCCTAGCCCTGTCGTTCCGCTATGTTTTGCATGCACTCATCGTTGCGTTCCCGAGAATCCGATGTGCCATTCTAGAACCAAGTCGTACTACTGTATGAGCGACCAGGAGATGATGCTATCCACACGATGTATGTCTCTTTCAGAAATGTGTTAGAGAGTTAGTTGAGTCTCTGTGAGAAATGATCATGAATTTAACCAATATATTATGCATGCACGTGATCTGGTCTTCTGCAATGGTGTATGTATACCTTTACATTGTGCATGGCTCACTCAGATACATCTGTCACGAAGGAAATACTCTTCAACAAGGTGATATGCCGGCCTGGCTGAACTTCACGCCTCCACAAGGACTGGGGGTGTCAAGACTATGGTTTTCCCGCCAATCTATGACAGCTACTAGGAAAATTTCCCGCTGATTCACGATGTTACGACAGCTGGAAACAACTACAGCCCTTACAGGCACATCCAGGTTGGCAGATAGGCGGGACGCAAAGTATGGCATCCACAGCGTAGAGCTGTGGGCCGAGGATCTCACCCGGTACCCGAGACGCCAGTGTGGCCCTCCTGTGGAGTCGGAGGGGACCAAAACCCCGTAGAGAGATACTCCTGGAAACATATCCGGCAATATATGTGAAGGTAGGTACATGAGGGGTGTGTATAGGGCCCAGTCCATAGTGCATCACAAGTGATGTTGTATGACAGGTTGCTCATAGTTTGTGAAAATGACGTCAGAATTTGTTGTAAAAAAAAGTCTTGTTAAGCTTTATCCCCTTTAAGCAAGAAAAAATTGGCGTGTATTTACCTGTGTTATTGTTGGTTATTACGAAGTAACCCCTCACACGATGGGAAGAATCAGGAAGATAATGGAGACTACAGTCATCAAGATACTACCCGCTTTAACTGGATGGGTTCGATGTGGCAACAGAGGGGCCAGTGTTGCATCACAATTCTTCGATAGTAAACCAAACAGCATAGCCTAGATGGAACATGATGATCGAGCTTCCTTGGGGACTAGACTTATTATTTTTCTTCCTCTTTCAAATAAAAGCAACGAGCACATCCACCAGTTTTTGGCACTTACGTACGTACCCCATTTTTTTTCTCTTCCGTCTCACAGGGATTGAAGCAGCCACTGAGCGGTTGTTGGCACCCCAACATTTTGAAATTTTTTTCGAAATATTGCAGATATATTTTGAAGGTTGTCAATTTTCTCATAGGGAATGATTAATATCATGGGACCACTCTCTGGTTTCATGCCTGGGTGAATCCTCTCAAAAACATTAAATAATCAGGCTTCCTGCTTTAAGGTTTGTATCATGCTTTTAATTATGTATACAGGGAGTGATTCATGGCAAATTTCCTTCACATTTTCAACAATGGACTGCCCATCATTGACATGCTTCAACCCGATTTAGTAAAGGTGTGCTGTTCCCCATCTACTCATGCTTGCACAGACTTGTGACATGATTTTTTTCATGATGAAGGCCAATGGGTCATGTAAATATGTCTGGACTTTTGGTACTCTTATGTATCATCACTATGACCCAAACCCCAGACCAAATTCCAGCCGATTCGAGTGTCCGTTACGACACCAAATCAAAGCTGTTACAGAATTTGCTTTGGACATCACCGGGGGACCGGCAGATCACCGTAATCCAAAGTCAATGTAACACTTGTTCTTTTCGAAATCTCTTACCATGCAAAACCATTGATTGGATCTGAATGAAACCTACAAAAGCGTTCACAGATATTGAACAATATCTCACTAAGTTTCTAAGTGCTAAAGTCTTAATACCACAACAAAACTGCAACATTTCACTGTGTAAGGTCTATGGGCGGCCCCTAAGCATCGTTCCCCCCGGCGGCATAATTTCTCTAATTTCTCAAAACTAAATTGCAATATCTCAACAGGGCAAAATGCTAGAACCTTCAAAATTGAGGTGTGGGGTTTTGATATTTCCTCTTTCCACACAAATCTTGGCTTTCAACTCCATCGTCAATTGGATCATCAGAGGAGGCCAATGATTGGATCAAGCCCAGTAAGATGTAGAGCGTGATGAGTAGCTGTTAATGTGACTGTTAATTTGCTTGATGTGGATGGTCGCGCATACTCCCCTCAGATCCACTAAAGCGAGACCTGACACACATTTTCTCCAATCAGTTGATGCATGCTCTCCAATTGATTGAGGAGGGGTGGTTAATTATCTCCTGATAGGTCGGGCAATTTCAGTAACAGATATACTGTTTGCATAATGGTAGAGCTATTGTATTGACTGGAGTGGCCAATGGCAGGTAAATGCATGTGACTATTTGGAGAGGGACACAAAAATACCCTCGAAAAGAATACACTGAAGGAAAGAGCAATTGCATTTGTATGGTAACATCCTATCAGGAAAGAACATACGTTTGTTTACTCTAGCTCTAAATGGCGAAGCTGCAGAGACAAATTTAGGTGAGCCAACCTGGATGTGAAGAAGAGTGCCAGTTTGGTGCATGGAGTATCAATGAAAGGGAACGGCAATACCGCCCCAGCATGGCTCCTAGCTTTAGGTAGGGCGGCTGAGGACAAAAGTCGAGTTTACATGCCCTCGCCGTAGGACTGCGAAAAACATTGACATGTGTTTTTGTTTTTTTTCATTTTCTTACATACTAGCCTCAATCCAGTGTAGAAGCATTATCGTTGGAATACCGGGGCTTGGTTTGCTTACACTGGGCTATAAACAAATTTAGGTAGTATCAATATTAATTCTATTATGCTTAATTAATTGAAAGCAGCCTTGTGCCATGTTTCCTTGCCGAATGAAGTATGGGTGGGTGGCATGGCCATGGTGGTTACTTCCAGAGAAATTCTGTGTTTATGGTCTTACCTTGTAGTGATAATCTACAATGAATCTGGAATGCCAAAATTTGAGGCACCTGTTTAGGGTGAGATACAACATTTTGAAAACAGAATCAAGAGTGCCCCCACTTGCCTTGGAAATTTTGTGAGCTGCTGATAAAAAATTTGTTTGTTGAGATCTCTGGGAACCTCCAACACAAAAAGTAACAGGTATATACTACTAAGGTTCAACATGTGCAAAGGGTTTTTTTTTTTTTTTCCAAAAGAAATCCAGGCCTGGATTAAGTTTTGAAATTCAGTAGAAAGGTGGAGAGTCATGGAAAATCATGGAAATGTTCACAAACTGATGTGGTTCTTCCACACTCATAATGTCATCATTGATTCTAGTTTTTTCTTTTCTCATAAATTGATTAGAGGAGATTCTATGCGAAGATGCCATGGGAAGGTCTGGAAATCCTTATTTGGTCATGGGAAATTCATGGAAATGGATGCCACAGAATTGCAGGAACTCTGAAATAAATTGTGGCACCTATGGGTGGTGCCCCATCATGATTGTCTTGAAAAAAGGTTCAGTAGTATGCGGTGCTTGAGGGATGGGTCACACTGCTGTTGTGTCCATGCACGTGTCGTTGTTGTTGTTGTGTTGGGAGACGGTACTACATTGGAATAGTTCTCTTCCAGAGCCACCAAAGAAGGGAGATCACAATTTTGAAGAATTTCCTGGATGAGAGCCATACGCCTGGGGCTGTCATTAGTGCTGGTGGCATGTGGGTGAGGGTGATTGAGTATGTATTACGGCATTGGGCTGTTTGAGGGAAATTTACATTAGAGTAATTGGTATCTATCTATTTTTACTTTCAATCGATTGCTAGCTTGTTGCATATAGCACTTGATTCCAATAGGAAGTTAGTTGCTGGCCAAAAGGCATCTTTGAATCGCCCAATTCAGGAGTGTTAGGATTTTTCTTAGATATCTGGTTGGTAGATTTTCACTTTGCCTAACAGTCTCTCATACATTGCCGACATCGTAAAAAATATGTCGAGATGCCTAGCCCGGTTTAAATTTGATTACAGCTTCCCTAATGTCAATGAACCCTATTGATTTTGATGTGGAAGGCAAAATTAATTGTGGAGCAAATGGGAACACACTGCGTTTTTTGAAAATCAATATATATTGACTGTTTGTATACTTAATTTCAGCTTGTAAACTTCATAACTCAATCCTACATTAGCCTGCTAAAGCATATGATATGGGAGAGCCAATTCTAACAAATTTGGTACTGACATATTGTCTGTGGACATGGATGACAAATACCCAAAATTGGGAATCTCGTTGTCAATTACATTCCTCCAAAATGGGCAACGAAAACTTAAGAATATATTTTATTGGGTTTCGATTTTTTTTTTTTTTTTTTTCTGGGTAAAGTTTAAGTAAAGAATATGTCTGATTTGGACTTGAATAGTGTTATGGAATCCTTGGTATTTGAACTGAATAGTTGCTCATGGATATCATTGTGTAATTCAATTTGATACCAAAATGAGAGGTGAGGTTTTCAGAATCATCTATTCTCGTGGTGATTCATATGATACAAATGGCGAATTTATAAGGGAAATTTGCCCTAAATGTGTTGGTTAAATCTGTATATTTGAATCTGCAAGTCTTATAGCCTATATTAAATTTAATGATAAATTAGTTTTTTGGGATTCCAATCTTTGCTAACAGTAGGTTCAGGGTAAAAACAGTTTAGCGTCAGTTATTAGAACAAAATTTTTCCGTAGGCATAGGTATTTCTGAGGAATTTGGAAATGAGAAAGTTTTTTGATGGCAGTCAATGCTGAAGTTACACAGCTAGGCAAATGACGGCTTTCATTGTATACAACTCTAAAAATGTTTGTTCAACATTTGGCGTACTTGCTACGGGAACTGAATGGGAATATGGTCAGGAAAAAACATTCATGTTAGGGTTGTGCCGATTTTGAGGATGGGCTGTGAAACGTTCAAATGCAGGGATGAAGGCTACGCTTCGTTTTAGACTGACAAGCCAGCAAAGCGTTGAAGCAGGGGACAAGATCCTACAGATGTTGTGTAGCAAACCTGGATTGGGTTATTGTTGTTTTTCCTTGACAATGAATAAAGATGGGATGGGATTAGCTGCAACTTGGCAACCAATTCATTGTTTTTGTGCTCGGTCCTAGAGGCATCTGAAGATGGGATGAATTGATTTCAAGGAGTGGTGAGATAAGAAAATAGGCGGAATGAGTCGAGGGAACTCCTTGTCTATTTCCTCCAGCTGTTTAGTGGTGACACTATGTACACTTTACAACCGTTGATGGAAAAGGCTCATTCCACGCGAAGCTAATTATATCCCCGTGGCTGGCACTGGAAGTGTTTAGGGATATCTATGTTTATTGGGTGTTTCTTAGCGCTGCCGTCAGGTTTGCTGCCGCCGCTGCGGAAACTTTAGGCGTTAGCGAAATACATCTTCAACGTACATCCGAAGTCTAAACATGGAACAAATGTCGCCTAAGTGAAATCTCGAATGAGTTCGAAAGTGGGGCATCACTGCAATTGCTGGGGGCCGCTAATTCGCATAATTTACGCAAATGTTCTAGGTTAGACGGATTCGAACAAAACTAGGTGGGTAGGGACTAGAATTGATCTGAAAAACGTGGAGGTCATTTCAAGACCATCGAGGTCAAATTTGCATGAGCATGCAATTTTTGAAACTTGTTAGATTGAAAAAAAATTGGTGGATGGGGCGACATTTGTTCCTGACAACAGTAAAGGTAATTTTCAAGGCCACGGGGTCCAAATTGCATAATTATGTGACTATTTGTAAATTCTGGGTTTTGACTACAAATGGAGGTCGTATGGGGTGTTGGATACTTCTTAATGATTGCTCAAAAGAGGGATATGCAAGTGGACGGTGTACCCGCCTACATGTCTAGTAATACCGTTTCGTGCCTACAGTACCCAATGGAAAGAGCTACTCTCAGTCGGACACCATCAAAGAGATGTAACAGAGATGAGGAAGCTTTCAAATATTTTTCTGCCTGGTATGTCGCGGAGAGACGATGATGAAAGAATATGGGGGGACAGGTGCCTGCAATGGGTCGGAGGCAGCGATCGAGGGTGGGGGTGACAAGAGGAGGTGATCTGGCAGCCATGGATCACAGTCTACAGGACTACATGTAGGTCAAGACGAGGAACTATCAGGGTACGGATATTACCCACCGTAGGTCACTGTGACACATGAGAAGAGTCTGGTGGTGAAAGCTGAGGCTTTGATGGTGGACAGATCCCAAGTTCCATCTGTATTCTATCAGGGAGTAGTCTCATATTCAAGATACTGAGACTGTGCCTGAATTCCTGCTAGCTTCCTTCTGGATGGACAAACAACTGGCGACATTCCTGGTTCATGTGCCACGATGACCAGTCTTTCCACGTAGCAACGTTGAAAGTCTCAACCAATCATCTCACTCATCATCCGTTAAACATCTGAATTGATCAATACAGGGGTAAGATGGGGGGTTTTTTTTTTCATGGCAGCTTTCAAAGAACGTCCTCCTCTTAGCAGCAGGAGCCAGATTCTAGTCCTTGATTTTGTTGAAGCGGATCAGACCAGGTTTTTTGGTCTACCAGTTCCTACCTGGAGTGCTGTTCAAGCAATCGCCAGTCCCTACACCTTGTGTTCCAGCCCCACTACACTCGAACATTGTCCATACAGCCGAGTTTCCCTCACCGTAGACCTAGCTCCGGCCTTTGGGAATACTAAATTCTTCATAAAGGCTGTCCTCTTTGGGTCCTATGGTGGGTCATGCTAGGTAACCATCTCAGCCTGTAATGCTCATTTCTCTTCATTCTCCTGATTTCTTCCTCTTTCGGGTGCCACCACCCACTGGGCTAAACATAGAGCTACTACTCAAAAGGGTGTTGTATAATGAGCCACAAGTTCTTAATGACGGCTCTTTCATGTGAGGAAAGGCAGCATTTCTTTGAATTTCCAGCTCTGATTTTGGCTATAGCTGTCATCAATTGCTCTAGCTGCAACCCTACCCTACCCACCACTTCCATCCTACTGTGCCCTGTTGTAGCCAAGGAGTCTATACCTTCATTAATGACATCCAACCCACAGACTCCCATTGGTCTCCCACAGATTGGCCTAGCTCCCCCTCTGCATCTACTGCAAATGATTTCAGTCTTTGACTAATTCTACCAGTGATTCACGTAGCATTCCCTTTTTATCCAGTGATAACCGCAGGACATCGGATGGAATTGTTGCCTACACCTTGGCGACAAACTCCACAGACCAATGGACGCACCGCCATCTGAGAATTTAGGTTTAGCCCAGAGACCATCCGTCAGTCTCTTCCATTGGTCCCCAATCCTCCGCTCCCAGGTGCTGCTTCCAGAGCTCGATTTCCTCCACTAGTTTGGACTAATTTGGGCATGAATAGGATTAGTTAATGATGATGTGTCCTGGCATGAAGTATTATTTCACCTGAACAAGTTGTTGTCACTTGGACTTCCCCACATCAGACGTATTGCCTTTTGTAATTTACTGCCTTATACAACAATTGTTATCTGATTTTGTTTTCCCCGATGCCGCTCACAATTGCTTGCTGTGGCTACCCTCGCTGTTAGCAGACTGAGGGAGATTTGGATGGCTAATCTTGAATCATTGTGGTCTGTTCATTGCTTTGGCTCAAACAGGTATACAGACGGCATTACGTGCTCTTCGTGCCTTGCTCACCCCCTGTTCAAAGGCCCTGTGTTCTGCTTAGCATTGAAGTATTGGAGGCCATCGCGTGCACCAAATTATCAGAAGAAAAAACCACAATGTGGTGCACTCCACGTCGACTATTAAGGACTATTCATCTCCAGTATGATCTACCCTTATTTGCATTATTGCTCAACTATTTGGCCAGGCCTATATAGGCGCTTGAAACCTTTGTTTACACTCTTCATAATCAAGCATACGGAATTTACTTCAGGGGAACCTTGCCATGTGCAAACACTACTCTGATGTTCTCTTCTTTACATCTTCTAAAATTGAATGATATGATCACTTCAAATAGCTACGTTCACCCCGCTGCTTTTAAATGGACTCCTTCCTAGAAGGTTCAATTCATTTCATAATATATAAAAAACATTTCTGTTCACAGCTACAGCACTAGACAAGCTACAGACTTGCATATCCATCATTTTTATCGATCATCTCATTGTCAACTCATTCTCAAGTACAGTCTTACCTGTAGTGTTGGGGCCGCTTATTGGTAACCAGTATCGTTCTCGTTCCGATATTGGCTGTATCGGCCTGTTAGGGGTAAAAATTGTGATCCTTACGATATTGGTTTAAACCGATAGTCAGCCCAGCGCCGTTCACAAAACTATGCCCAACAGGTTGTTCACTTTTTTCCAGAATGACAGCCTATTGTTTTTTAAAAGTTTTATCGCATCTCTCCGCATATATAACAAACTGCAGTGTATCCTATCCAGCAAACTATGTCTTTGAACGCCTACAAGCCTACTCGGCCCTCACTGCGACTAACGTACGTACGTTGACTCTGACACTTGATGACAGAATCTGTGCCCAATATCGCGAGTGCACGATCCCCCTAAAAAATCATTTATCTCCCTCTAAGTCAACGAACGGATTGCTGATTTATATTTAATAATTTTTTAAACACACCATGGCAGTGAATTAACTTGTCGTAGGGATAGGCTACTTCCCGTGATTCCTAGCATCCCCCACATCATCTATGCCCAGAGGTCTGTCACCCTGTGCTTCATTTGGTGTATATAACACTACAGTGACTCACAGTACACAAGTACAGCAACTCAGTTAGAACGGGCCCTGTCCAGGCCACGTGCGCATGTCTTTCTTCCAGGTACCCCTCTCTCTTGCGCTTCCCGTGGGACTTATTTCCAGGTTTTTATTCGTTGTTTTCAGTTGATCGTTTACAATTCTAAAGTGAGTAATCCGCACTCTCAAATGATCAGATGGGAATAGATACCTGTTATGTTTTCATTTCATGAGTGAACAATGGCATTCACAGTCAGAGGTATTTTAATACAACTTTAATACTCTTGCAAGGCTTCAAGGCAATAAGAAAACACTTAGTTACGGTAGGCTAGAAATCTGCCGCACTGCTTGCATTGTTTACTTTGCTATTGCCCCAATAAATAGTACACAATCCTTTATTCAGGAGCAATTAACTCAGGAATCAAAACATGAACGTACGCTGATTGACAGAAAGATAACAAAGAAGAAAGCATGCAATATTGGGTTCATTATAAGACACAAACAGGCGAGCAATCATGCCGATTTTGAGGGATACGGTAGCATCTTAAATCATGCCCATCTACTGTATAAAAAAATATCGGTAATCGGGTATCGGCCGAGTACGTACGGGGCAAAATAATATCGGATATCAGTAAAAACGGATACTGGCGTTATCGCCCAACACTATCCCCTGTATATGTAATAAATTTCTTCAAAATCCGTCCGCTCTCAATGTACAGATCTTCCAAAATAATGATTAAATTTATGAACGTTGCTACTACACCGTAACAAAAGTGTACATGGGTTAGGTGTGGGGTTGGGGTTGATATGTGAATATGGTGATTGTTATTGTTTTGCAAAGAAACATGTTTTTTGGTATATTTTTTTTCGGGGAGTGTACTGCGTTATTGATCGCCACACCAGGGTTTTCTTGTGCACGTCCTTCCACATTTTTTATTCCTCAGAATTATCTATGTTACTGTTAAAACTTGTTGTGGAGAACAAATACACGAAACGAAAACCATTTTCACCAGGAGATTTGAAAAGATTTAAATAAATGAAGCTTAATGAAATCCCATGTGTACTAACATTATGTTTTGGCTCTCTCTTGCAAGTCTGAATTGGGAGTGCTCACTTTATGTGGTTAAATCATCCGAAATTTGGTAGGGTAATAGCGAAGACATCTAACAAGGATTACTATGCGTAGTGATTCCCTGCTGTATTTTGTCTCTTAATGTACCTGTTCTCAAACATAGCCAAACATGTTATGATACCTTCCCTATTCACTCTTTAAGTTGAAATATTCTAAAAACCTGGTCAGTGTTAGTGGTATTGAACATTGAACATCATCCACTAACCCCCCCCTGCACAGTGTCCCTAGATTAGCAATATTCTGGTTATCATCCCGTTGGCCAGGTGATATTTAAAGTTCTTCCTATTTGCAGGTGTCAGAGGTCAAATCACCTTTTCTTCAGACATCACCACGAGTGTAGTGCCAAGATCAAAATTGTTGGGCGCAACAGGGATTTTGGATTCAACCTAACCACTAAGACGTTCCACCAGATCCTACCCCCGGATTCCTATGAGATAGAGGTCTCCGCAGTGCACTGTATACTCAGAGGAAAACAGTACAAGTTGAACAAATGGAGGTTAGTAGTAATCTATTTAAGATATTCACTTACCTATATTGGACCCTGCACCCCACCCCGTGCCATTGAACATCTGGCAATAACACAAAGGGCCGGGTTGGCCACCCCATCGTCCTTCTATTTGCTAGACATTTCGTCTACAATTGAGGCCTCTTGGCTTGATTTGTCAGGATTTCACCTTGTTAGATTTAGCTTACAACTCTAATCATTGTTCTATCATTGGATCAAGCTGTCTACAGTTGATTTTCTCCTATTCCATATGAATATCCTTGCGGATTATGTCGTTTTTGGAAGAATTTATTCTCTTTCTCGATCTCGATTCGCATAGTCCCTTCTTTTCTCCTCACTTCACCTAACACAGTAGTCTTGTACACCATTGTAGTATTGTAGACCACCATTACTGGGTATGACAGGACCTTCAAATTGAGGGACCTCCACTCTTCCAGGAGATTATACCTTGTCCTATAAGGTCACATCCCTAGATTCCAATGCTCGGAAACGAAACAGTAGAACAATGAAAGTGGTCGTAATATGGTAACATTGGTACTTTCATTACCATTGCTAGGCACAACAGGCAATTTCTGATTCAATTCAACTACTGAAAATTTACCAGATTTCTACACCCTGCTTGCCTAGGGATAAAGGTCTCCACAGTGGACTGCATATTATTGTCAAGATATCGATTTGTGCATTTTTTCATATACTGAGCAGCACTACTTCTATAACCCGAGTTGTTAGCCTAATGATTAGAATTTGTAAATTATTTTTAGCTCCTGTGACTGTCTCCATTGTTTCCATTGTCAGTAGAGATGAATCACCTTTAAATGCCCAAAAAAATCTATAAAATCGTTAATTAGTAAGTATTAAATTTGACCACCATTACTGGGTATGGCAGTACCTTCTAATTAATGGACCTTCACTCTTAAGTATTCTAGGAGATTATACCTTGTCCTATAAGGTCACATCCCTAGGTTAAAAGGAACTCTTACGAAATCTTTGAAATTTAGTGAGAGGTCCAAACTACAGCCTAGTGCACATAAATAATAGCGATACAGTTAACCATACTTAATTTGTTATTTTTCATGATTTCCCTATATTCCCCTACCTGCCAATCCTAATTGTTCCCAATCATGGAACTTGAAGTCGCCGAAATTGGAACAAAGTCCTTGGTTTTGGGAAAATTGAAATAAAATGAAATGAATACACATCGTAAGATAATGATAAAAATCTTTGCAATGGTAAAAATTCTCCTAGCCCATTCTGCTCTCACACTGCGTGCTATACACAGGTGAACATACATGTGCACGTCCATAGTCCGTTCGTTATACACATAACACTATACTGGTGCAACAAGATAGCGAGCAAATATATTATGCATGATCGAACATGGTCGGCATGCCGAAGATCGCTTTATATTGGTCTGTCAAAGGAGGGGGCAATGCTTCAGAGTAGAACAGGTACTGTATGTGACTTCTTTATTGCCCCCTAAAAAGTGTTATGTGCTGTGATATAGCTGCTGCCTGTGTGGGATAGTATAGGTAATCATGCCTGGCCTGTAGAAGTAGAACTCATGGACTATTATACTATACTTGTCTGCCGTACTGGGTTGTATTACTCAGAGCGAGATACAATAGCTGTGGAATGATATTGCGCTAGAGACCACTGAGGTGCATTGTGGGGAGGAGGACAGTCAACAGAAATATGTAACTGATTGAAAGTGTTCTAAAGTTGGTGGTCAAGCAAGGTTATGAGTAAGATGAGAGGATGTTCCATGTGGCTCGTCAGAGTTATCTACATCTGACTACCTTGACTCGGTAAACAGAATCTGTCAATTTGAATCTGTATGATGCATCGATACCAAGTTACTACATTCTGTCTAAGTTGATGAAAGGTCTCCCATACCTTAATTGTCAGCAGTATCATTAGATGTTCATATTTCTCACCGTGGTTCCACGTAACACAGGTGCACATATCGTGCACCATATCATCAACTCACAAGCTCATTTTTAAGCCCATTCCTATGGCAAGAAACCTGATCCACACAAATTTGAAAAAGTTATGTCCAGTGTTTGCTTTGGTAGAATGTTCAGCTGGCATGGTGGGCCTTCATGTTCCAGTTAATTTGTGGTGCCCCTCACCAACTGTGATGGGTTGCCAGAGTTTTGGCACTCTCAAAAATCAACTTTTATCTTTTATGAGGACTGATAGAGCGCCTAATGCGAAAAGCCTCTAGGCACTTTTCAGACCTAAAAGAAACACAGAGCAGAAAAAAAAAACAGAAAAGAATAAGCAGAGGACTAAAAACAGGGAGAGAAACACACATCAAAGACATAACAGGAGAATCAGTCAGACAGAAAGTGCTGAGTGAAGAGAAGCGAAGAGAAGACAAGACTTGAAAGTAGCTACAGTCGGGGCCAGACGGACAGAGTCAGGAAGGGTATTCCACAAGTGAGGAGCAGCAAAGGCGAATGAAGGGTCACCGTAGAACTTGGTGGATGAGCGAGCCATGACTTTCAGGCTGTTGCTTGGAAGATCACCTTAGAGATCTGGAAGGAAAATGCAGCTGAACAAGCTATGAGATGAATCTACATTGGCATTAGTCAAAGAGATATGGGCAAAACGCTGGTCTCCAATCTTAGATGCATCTTAAACAGCTTCCTTTAACAGCAGTTAATAGACCAATCCATTCATTAGTTGGATTTTCAGAGAGTGTGGTTGCCTAATTGGTTAAGGCGTCGACCTCGTAACCCAGAGGTTGTGGGTCGAGTCCAGGTTGTACCCTTGAGCAAGGTGCTTATCTTGATTGCTTCACTCCACCCAGGTGTAAATGGGTACCCGGCGTGAGGTAACTATATCGCGTTGCGCTGTTTTTTTATGTTTTTTTGTGGTGTGCTGCCATATTGGAAGTCCCCCAGGGGAAGGGTGGATGTGGCATAACTGTTCAGTGTGCCAGGTGCAAAACCGCAAGGGTTGTGACATATCTAGGGTGGGTGTGTGAAAAAGTTACGAATGAGCAGGGGTGGTAATGATTGTGAAGCGCTTTGAGATGTGGTTGCCACATATGAAGCGCTATAAAAATCAAAATCATTTCTCCAATTTTTTTCTTCTTTCAGGATCTATCCTTGAGATGGAAGCAGAGACTTCCAAGATTCTTACCATAACTACTGCGGAGATGGAGGAGAAGCTGAAGAGTCTAGCTGCCAAATATCCGAAAGTAACACCCAAGCCTTAACTAGGTGAGTGCTAGTTGATCATGTGTTGGTACGAATGAAACCACACTACAGATCTATCTCCTGAGGAGATGTGAGAAAATGAAAATAGCCAACATACCTCACACCGATAATGTGCGAAAAAGACGGGGAGGAAACGTTCAGCTTGAGTCTGTCAACTGGCCTGTGGCATCCTCGATTTAACTTACATATGATGATGTTGATGCTCTCTCATATAAGTGCCAGTCTGGTACGATGGGCAGTACCAGACGTATGATCAAATGGTAGACTCCTAGTATTAACAATACCTATGATGATGTGATGCTCTCTCAATAGTGAGTATCAGTCGATACAGATGATCATTACCAGACTGTATGATCAACTGGTTATGACATCCTGTATTAAACCATACATAGTATGGGCTGTGATGCTCTCAATAGTGAGTGTTAGTCTGATACAGATGATCATGTCCCAGGACGTGTGATCATATGGTTGTGAGCATCATGTATTGACATGCATATGATGGTGTATGATGCTCTCAATAGTGAGTGTTAGTCTGATACAGATGATATTCCCAGACTGTTGATCATCTGGGTGTGACATCCTAGTATTAACATGCATATGATGGTGTGATGCTCTCTCCATAATAAATCTGTTTAGTTCGGGAAGATGATCTACCGACTATGATCATCGGTTGTGACCTCCTCGTATTCATACATATGAGATGTATTCTCTCTCAATCGTGAGTGTTCAGTCTGGTACAGATTAACATTCCAGGAAACGCTAACTGATCATCTGTTGTGATATCACATGCCTCATTATCAGGCATTATAGAAGTTGAACCAGTGATATTTGCCCTTATATAAAATCAAATTAACTAAACATATAATATTAAATTTTTCCTTATACATCATAGGCAAGATCTGTGAAGAAGAGGCACATTTGGTCTTGGAGATCAGCAGACACCCTGGCAAGCACTTCACCTGCATCCAGAGATCATATTCTGCTGGTATATGGGTACGGAGAGATCCGGGTCGGAGTACCTACTTGCTCTAGCAGATTATCTTCTGAAGGTCTATCAGAAAGATGATAAATTAACAAAGGTGAAGATGTGTTTACCTCAGTGTTAATTAGTTTCATGGGATAAATCACATCTTTCACTTATATAGTGGCTCCTCCACCTCAAAGACATGCTCAGAGCATTTTACAGATGGTAACCCGATCATTAGGACTTATCACACCTGTATTATATAGCGAGCACCTCTCTCCCGACGAACCATTTAGTACGTCACTTCATCGTACCCCCTTGAGGAATCACCAATAGGGCTGTCCACTTTGGCGCTCACTACTCTTCCCACGTCACCTCACAAGGTACCCACTTTCACAATGGGTTGGGATTGGGGCCTGCCAGAGACGTGCCTTGTTCCACACCCTGTGGAAAAGTCCCCGGGCTACCAATTCCCCTCCCAGAACTGCACATGGTTTTTTCCCAGCTCAGAGGCTCTACTGACTGAGCTAATCCCCTCCATGGTGAGGACATGGTCGGTCAAAGTACGCACATGGTCTGAGTACCCGGATGAGGGTCCTATCACAGATGATAAATTAGCTATGGTGAGGATAGGTTTACACCATTTGTAGATCAGATCTCCTGGGGTGGGGGTCATTGTGAGGATAGGGTCAAGGGGGGTCAGAGTACTCACTGGTCCTGCGGTACCCGCTGAGGGGTCCGATCACAGTGGAATTAGCTATGGTGAGTATAGGTGTACACCAGTGTAGACCATATCCCTGGGTGGGGTCATTGGTGAGGATAGGGTCGGTCAAAAGTACTCACTCGTCCTGAGTACCCGCTGAGGTCCCTCTCACCGATGATAAATTAGCTATGGTGAGGATCGGTTTACACCTGTATATCAGATCTCTGGGTGGGGTCCATTGGTGAGGATAGTTCAGTTGAGTACACCACTGGCCCAGCGTACCTTACAGCTTTTAGCTCAAGGTTGCCAGACTTCGCGAATTATGCTCCGGACGTGGGAAGGCGGGGGATTGGTTCGACCCAGGCCTGGCCGCTGTTGATGGGAGCATCTGTAGATTTTGAAGCAAGGGGTGAATGTTGCTAGGTGCCTTCCATGCAGCATGTGACCCTGTGATCGATCCTACTTCAATCTTGATTTTGAGGGATCCTGATTGCCATACGGCCTGTTTCAACTGTTTTTTTTTGATTTCTCCGAATGAAATTCTGGAGGCGACTTAGTGGTCACTATGGGCGGGTGTTGTGTGTGTATTGTGTGTTGCTTGTGTGTTTGTGTGTGCTTATGTGTGCGTGCGTGTGGGTTTGTGTGTGGTGTGTGTGTTGTGTGTTGTGTGTGTGTGTGTGTGTGTGGTGTGTGTCACACTTCCTCGTGAGCAGGATAATCTTTTCGAACGGCAAGTCAATTGCCACGAAATTTTCAGGGTAGCATCGGGGTTGAGTGAACACGATCTGATTAGATTTTGGTCACGCAAGTCACAATTAAGTAAGGTAATAGCCTATTTTTATATAATTTATTGTTTAGGCTCGTGTGCAAGATTACGGATAACCGTAAGGTGCTATGGTGACTTTGGTTTTGGGCACATCGATGCGGATAAAACGTAGATGAACTGATCGGATGTTCAGCATAAAATAGGATCATCAAAGGTCCAATTCGGGGTCAAAACAACTGTTTTTGGCATAAACTTGGGAAGCAAATGTCTGCCGAAGTTTGGAGGTGCACCATTGTGATTCACTCGTTGCCTCATCTGTGTGACCTTTGACCTTCAATTTGACCTTAACCACTTTTTGGGCCGGATCAAATTTTCGTGGCCCATTGTCGGATCTCAAAGGACCTTCCGACGAAATAACCATTGTGACCCCATTGTGACCTTTGTTGTGTGAGATATCAGAGGTCAAGTTTTCAATTTGAAATTAAGTGCATTTAGAATGTTCATAGTGATTTATCATAGTGATTTAGAATCAGCAGGTCAAAATACCCTGACTATGAGGTCAAAAGGTCAAAGGTCAAATGTTGAATGAATGGCTTAGTTTCGAGTTACGGCCAAAGAAATTAAAATGTCAATTTCTGTAAAAATTGGGATATATGGCAGAAGCTCGGTGTGCTGAATAGAGAAACACAACTCCTGGTTCAATCGGGCACTCGGTTCTCAGGTTACGAGGGGTCAAAGGTGTTTTGTACATTTTTGAAATAGAATCGGCAGTATACTTTGGGAGACATTATGCTTGTAGGACTGCGAGATCTCAGCGAAGAGTAACCTTTTCATACAAACTAATGTTTAATCAAACGTCATTCATGGTCACTTATGGAGGAAAAAATAATATTTGGGAGACAACTTACACTGACATTGCTGGCATGTTGAGGAATTTCAGGACAGGGTGTACGTCATGGTGGAGAAAAATTTCCAGAAAAACCATCATGTAATAAAAGGTCAGTCAAGGTCCACTTATGGGCATATAACTTGCCAAATCGTGATGTGTTCCTGCCGGGACAACTTCCAGTGACCGTTCCTGATGTGGTTTATATTTAAGGGAACAGCGTGTAAACCCATTTCTAGGGTTTACATTTTTATAAAAATGGTAATTTCATCCGAGGGTCTTAAAAGGTCAATTTGAGGTCAAAACTGATTTTGGTACTATCGGCATAGCACTGGGCGTGTTCATCAGAATACAAAATGCTCCCCTTTTTTTTCCACCCCCGCTTTTCCCTTTTTTTTTCCCCCCCCTTTTGTCCCTTTTGTTTTTGTTCCCCCCCCTCCCCCTGGAAGTGGATGTTCAATGAGAGTGACAATTTTCTAAAAAAACTGTATGTAAATGGAGGTCATCCAAGGGGTCAAAAAACTGTTTTCTGGGATAATCGGAGAAGTGAATTTCTGTGAAGGCTGGGAGGGGGGGAAGATTCACAATTGTGATATAAATTGTTGACGTGCATGTGTGTGACCTCTGACCTCACTTCGCCTCTGGCGGTGGTCTGTGGTTAAAGGTTGCGTCTTGAATAAATGTGCTATTTAAGGAGGTACGGGCCAAAAAAATAGAAACTGCGTATTTTGATATGTGAATAGACCTTTGTGTTGCTGTATGGAGGGACCCAACTCCCGCTTCGATCGGCCACTTACTTTGGTGTTACAGGGGTCAAAGTTTAATTTAATCGATTTCGCAATTACATTAGGCGTGTTCATGGAAATGCAATATGCTTCAGGAGTGGATGCATCACATGGAGAGTAACAATTTTTATAAAACCGCCATGTCATTGGAGGTCATCAAAGGTCACGTAGGGGTCAAAAACTGATTTTAGTATTTTTGGCAATAGCACGGGGCATGTTCATCAGAAGCAAAATGCTCCTAGGAGTGGATGTATCCACATGGGAGTTACAATTTTCAAAAAACTGCCATGTCATTTAAAGTCATTCAAGGTCACTTTAGGGTCAAAAACTGTTCTATGGCCATAATCGGAGAATTTGATATTTGTGAAGGCTGGAAGCGTTCACCATTGTGATATAATGTTGACCTGCATGTGTGTGACCTATGACCTCAATTTGACCTCTGTCAGTTGGTCACTGTGGTTAAAGGTTGAGTCTTGAATAAGTGTGCTTCTTTGTAAGGAGTACGGGCAAAAAAAAATAGGAATGGGTATTTTGGATAGTTGATAGACCTTTGTGTGCTTTATGGAGGAAAACCAACTCCTGCGTCGATCGACAGCATACTTTGGTAGTTACAAGGGGTCAAAGTTTAATTAATAGCTTTTGTGCAATAACATTAGGCATGTTCATTGGACTGCAATATGCTGCTAGGATGGAGGATCACTGGAAATAACCAATTTTTATAAAAACCGCCATGTCATTGAAGGTCATTAAAGGTCACTGTAGGGGTCAAAAACTGATTTTAACACTTTTTGGCAATAGCCACTGGGCGTGTTATCAGAATGCAAAATGCTCTAGGAGTGGAGTATACATGGAGAGTTACAATTTTCATAAAAAACTGCCATGTCATAAGGTCATTCAAGGTCACTTAGGGGTCAAAAAACTGTTTTTCGGGCCGTAATCGGAGAATTGAAAATATGTGAAGGCTGAAAGGTTAACTATTGTCATATAATTGTGACCTGCATGTGTGTGACCCCTGACCTCAATTTGACCTCGGTCGGGTGCGTCATGTGGTTGAAGGCGAGTCTGAATAAATTGCTTATTTAAGGAGTACGGGCAAAAAAATAGAAAAAACTGGTTATTGGCCCAAAGTGGGGATATACAGTTGGCGGCTACCGCAAGGCGGGTCAAGTTAAGTAAGGTAATTAGACATATTTGAGGTAATCTATTGTTCAGGCTCGTAGCAAGATTACAGATGAACCGTAGGGTATGGTGACTTGGTTTGGCACATAGATGCGGGATATAGTGATTTACTGATTAGATTTTCAGCGTCAAGATGAATTGGGTCGTCTAATTTGCATAATGCATGCGAATGTCACAGAGTTCATCAGATTGTTTTTCATTCATCACCACTCATTTATGTGAATAGAGCACTACTTGTATATTCACTATATAAAATTGTATTATTACATAGGGTGGAGAACACTGGAGGTCATTCAGTGTGTCTATTCGCATGTTGTGTCCCAAATTTCAAAGTTGGTTTGATTTTTATGAAGCTGATTGAGTATGTCACCTAGTTTTATTCCCCCAAATTTACACATAACATTTGACTCAAGGTCCTGGGGGTTATGCAGTGTGTATAAAATTGTTCAATTTCATGCAAATGTTCAAGTTATTGAATTCCCATGTATTAGTGGGTCCTGAGATATGTGAAATGAGACAAATGCGTCAATAGGAAGTTGAATATTGTGTCTAATTGCATTATTCAGGCGATCTTAGTCACAGTTCCACAAAACGTTAACTTCTTACTCTCAAGTAGACATTGATTCCATATAAGTCCTACGAATGTGAATTGATCATGATTAATAGGGTGGTAAATGCTATACCAAAATTTAAGCAACACATTAAATTCCTTGTAATGTTTGCATGGTGACGATAGATGGGAAAACACTGATCGCGCAACCAGGCGAGACACGGGGGCGATCGCCTTGTTTTTAAATTTTCGATTCATTTCAGCTGATGAACTCTGTTTCCATTAATAATGCAAACCTGAACCATGATGGGAATGAAGACTGATTTGATAGCTGTGACAGTGTCAATGGCAAGACAACGCAAAGGGGGTGTATCTCTTCCACATTCGAGGTTGCGTCACGGATTCCATATGTCATTTGTTTGTACCAGTCCTAGCTAGGAGACGTCAACAACCTTTCAAGGGGTGACATGGTGGGACAATCCCCCTCCAGGTTATTTTGTGCCCTTGTCTTTGCCATGCTTTTGATTGTTCCCCAGGGCTGTTGAAGAGAGAAATATCAGGCCTTTGTCCATTGTGTGTCTGTCTGTCTGTCTGTCTGTCATATGTTGTTTAGGTGATTTCTGGTAGAAAGTGTTAAGAAGTGTTAGTGTTGTCGAGCAGCTCCAATTTTCAGCTGAAAGAACCTTACCAATTTCACAGAACGTGGTGAGGAGTTTGTGTATTTGTGGTGTACACAACTGATTAGATTTAGAGTTGTCTATGCTAATAAAATTGTCTAATTTGCCTAATTTATACCAATTACATGTACTCGTAGATTGGTCTACCTATATTGCAAACCAGACGAGACATCTCATGGCTGTCGCCTTGTAAGAGAGAAATGAGTTCTTGACATGTCAGTGTGTTCCATTGATTCAGAGGGTTCAAAACTTTTCCAGATCCCAAAATATAGGCTAGGCGTTTGTAGCTTATAGTAAACGTCATGCGCTGAATGTTGAAAGATTTCAGTAGACCTTGAATCAGAATCGGTATGACTCCCTTGCCTATTCAAATCACCCGTGTTGTCAAACAAGCGATTCAAATAGACTATTCGCAACAAGTCTGAAGTATTCGTCCTAGGATGATCTACTGAATTATGATTGAAGGACCACTGTGGGATACATTATAAAGAGGCTTATATAATAGCTGGAGAAAAACTGTAATGTATCAGTTTTTAAAGCCGACATCAAACAAATTTTTTGTTTACGGAGGTTAGAGGTCTTTGAAGTTTCAGCATTTGTATGGCGCAAGGTCAAAAAGCCTTCCATCATGTAATAAGTGTTGTCATACTTGCATGACCTTGCAAATGTTCTGTTTTTCATTAAATGTACTGATTAATTTCACTTTGGAAAATAATGGTCTATGAGAGAGGATTGTTGTAGTTGGTTGGTGGGTGTGGATGGATACTTTGGCGAGAGAAAGAAAACAGGACTCCTGCGGAATGTTCAGTTCATAACATGATGAAACAGTAGAATACAAAACAATATAGGACAATCGCCTGGCCAACGTGTATATCTCCTGGCGATCAATCACAGGGAGGAACTGTGCAAACGTTGGGAAGAAGAAAACAATGTCAAATCTGCCCCCCCCTCCCCCAAAATAATTCTTGCAAATTCAACATGGCCACTGGGTGTGGTCGTATGGGGCAGAAACAAAAGTTGGTCCCAACTCGCCATGCTTCAAAACCCGCAAATATGCCAAAAAACTCAGTTTCGCAAAAAAAAAAAAAATCCAAACGGCTGCCGTCAGAGCAGTCGGGCAACGCCCACTGTTTCACCCATCAAAATTTCATTACGTAATCATGTGTGCAAAGTTTAGAAAAGAAAACAATGTCAAATATGGAAAAATAATATTCGCAAAAAATCCAAAATGACCACTGTCAGAGCGGTCGGACGACACCCACTTTTCGACCCATTCTGGATTTTCATTAGACGATCATGTGTGCAAAGTTTCATATGGACCGACAAGGCACTGGGGAGTTATTATACAAACACTATCAATTCATTCTCGTTGAAAATCCAAGATGGCCACCGCCAGAGTGGTGCGACGACCCCCACATTCGAACTCATCCCGATTTGTGTCATCGGACTTGGGTGAAAGGAGTTATTGTGTTAACATGAAAATCTTCCGGTGGAGACAACGATGCCAGAACCATAATATCCTCAAAGTGGCGATATAATTATATGTGTTGTTCAACTGTGTTTTCATGCTTCGTTGCATATATTTAATCGCTAATTTCTATGCATATTGGACCAGGCTCGAAGGCCCGTTACTCACTAGGAATATGTAATTGAAAGTGGGGTTTGGACCTGTAAATATTGTTTTTCCCATCCCCACGGCTAACTGCTATTGTATCCAGCCTGCAGTTGTCCTTCGAACAGCAATCTTATTGTAAACACAGACCCTCATTAACAATGCAGACAAAACCGTGAAACCAAGCACCCATTATTTATGGAGAATTAGTGTTAGGTAATTTCAAAGTTCTTCACACTATATTTGACAGTCAATTAATTCTAGTGATCTGGACCAGCCCAACAGAAGGGCAATCTTGAAGAACAAGGTAAGTCTCGTATATTTTCTGGCACTACGAAACAATCACCCTGTCCTTCATGTCCTTCATCATTAACATGTGACCATCTCATACTTAGGTGATTGTCATTCCTAACATAGCCACTAATAACATTATGGTATCCTCTTCCACTACGTACTCCTTCTGAATACCGCCACAGGCGCTTGCAGGAAACTGTCAAAAGGGGGGGGGGGAAGGCCAGTGAGATAGACCCAGACACTAATGCATTTCGCCTAGATTTAATGATATGCATGCAACATTACACACACAGCAGGCTGAAGTTAGGCCTGATGTTAACGTTGTTTCATAATCACATACTGTTTTTGAATGAATTTAACGGCATTTTCCACTATACAGACAAAGCTGTATCACCTGGACTCCACTGCAGGCAGTGATATTGTATGCTACTACTTTACGACATCTATCAATGTTCAATCAATGTTCGCAATGATATTGCCTACTTGTGCCATTGAACACAGATAAACTGGGACAACTGTTATGCTTCATGGAAGTACTTCCACACCTTGGAAAAAAGTTAGCAGATGGCTTTCACATATTGGAATTAAGTTGGAGGGGGCGCTGATTGAGAGGGGCGGTATTCAGAAGGAATAAACGGTATAGTCCTTCCCTGATTACATCATTCCTAGTTCTCCCAGGAGTCCGTGCGGCTGCCTGTATAGGGTCTTCAACCTCTCACTCCTGCATGCCTAGTTTGCTTCCCTCTCTCGCGTTATACAAAAGACCTGTTTAAATTTGTCGGCATCAAAGCTTGGTGCATTGAAGCAATTTGGTCCCCAAACCGGTTTTTCAGGTGAATCAGCTATGCTGGTTGAGCTATTGGAATATGGCATGTCATACCTATCTATCTATGATCTATCTATCTACTCCATCTAGCGTGTAACAATCGACGTTTTCAAGCCCTAAACAGTCATTCTTTGATGTATGGGACAAAGCTTGGACCCAACCTCTTGATCTGTGGGACACCTTTAATCATATGAAAGTTATGGTTAAAGGTCTTGGGCACGTGATGAAAATGTCTTTGGCCCCCAACCGTCAGTCTTTGATTGATGTTGAATCAAAATGTGGAACAGTGTTAATTGACCCATAAGACATTTTTGACCTTGTGAGGGTCAAAGGTCAAAGGTCAGTACAGGGGCACAATAGCCATTGTTTGATGAAATTGCCTTTCTGGACTGATGATCGTTGAAATTCAACACCTTAATTGTACATTGTCGTGGTCCCCCCATTTGTGCGGTTTGAGCTACAGCACTATTGGTGCTCCAGTTCAATCCTTTTGGACATTACAAGGATTCTGCAGAGAACTGTCCCTAGCACTAGTGACTATTCAAGGCCTAGTTAGTGCGGCAGATTGTTTAGCACATCAAAGTAGAATTGTAGTTTATAGAGACATTATTTTACCGAGATGTCTCTTCTGTACATGACTACTATTGTTAGATAGTAAGAGAGATATAAACTTTATTTCATCCAGCAATGGAAATTACATGCTTGAATAAGATATATAAGGACATATGAAATATAGGCCAATTGAAAATGAGAATGAAAACTAAAATACAAACACAACCAGAATGAGACTGGCAGAAAACACCAAGACCCATGTGTGTAAATTTTGTGTATGATGCGTGTAAAATGTGTGTAAAATGCTGTGTATTGTTGTAAAAATGCATGTAGATGCGTGTAAAACGTTGTTGTTTTGGCATGACCCCATGCAATCAACCAGCGTCCATGGAGGTAAATGGTATCATCCTATCGTTCTACTTACTGTCAAAAGCTGCACTGAGCCCGTTCACCTGTAAAGATACCAATAACTATAATGTTAAGAATCGCGATCAAGAACATTGGAGAGAGATCACATTATAAGGATATAACCTCAAGATAACAGAACTCAGAGCAGTTGGGAGCTGGACACCAGGCGTGACGTCACATGTCAGATTCCTCCTTGATTTGGTCAACAATTCTATTGTTTCATTTATCGGAAATTTGAAGATCGCTCATGGATCGTTCCCATTTAACTGTTATGTGTGACCTGCACTGTTGGTGTTTGTGTGTGAGCGATATATTCTATCGTTCACCGGTGACCATGGCTCTGCTCTTACAGTTACTTCCAAATATTGGAGCTTGTAGGTTGGCCCAGATTGCTGTAACATCAATTCTGTGTGTTCTCCGCGTATACAGTACAGCTCCCACATGGTTTGTGTTTTCCCTCTCATTGTCAATGTAACTTGGTGGCTCCATGCACCAAGGTCCTGAATGTCTACTAGGTTTTCTATCAGCTCTCGCGTAGGTCCTAGAATTACCCGGGTTCGAATATAATAACTACCTAACCCCAGTGCACCTTTTGGGTACCAGGTCTAGTCCTACAAGCACGAGGTTCAGTAATTCCAATTCCCCTCGCTGTTGGAGCTACATTCATACTCAGGGATCTGTTTCAGGTTGTCTGTTTTGCTATCCTGGTCCCTTTCCTTGATGGATGATGAAAAACAACAAACAAAGTTTCATTAAACCAAAAAAATCTTCATAATGTATATTTGACTAACTTGGAGGTCAAAGTCAGAGATCAATGAAGGGGCTTAATTGCTGTCAAGGGGGGGTGTTAGAAACCGTTGAATTCTTCTAACAGATTGAATCGATATAACTGACACTTAGTTGGTGACTTGGGTGTCATCATTAACTGTGGTACCTGTGGAGTGATCGGGAATGAGGTCCGGGGGTATTGAGCCAATATGTGAGAAAAGTGCAGAACAACTTTTCTTATCACATTGAGTTTGAGTATCACAATACTTGTTTTAAATGTTTATCATGGACTAGTGGTTCTTAGTGTGTTCAGTAATTCAAGATCAAAAGTCATCTGAAGGGGCATGATGAGCTGTTTTGTGGAACATTATTTCAGAATGTAATTTTCTCTTTAAAACCAGATCAGTTGATTTTTCAGATGACTGGTCACTGCTATCATTAAATAATGCTACCTACTATGCTTTCCTGAGAATCCAGTTTTCAAATCTATAGGTCCATTCTGACCATATTGTGAGAAACAGTGAGTCAGCTATCCACAAACCCAAAATTCAATAACCCTTTTTTACACTGAAAAACACAAAATGCTCCCTTCCAGTAGACTAATAATACACGTCTGCAGATAACCCCCACTACCACTATTTCGATGTCCAGTTTAAATCAGATAATCATGGAAGATAATTGGTATTGTCAGAGACCAATGATACATATTTGTGTTCAGGTTTTGAGGCAAGGTCATCCAGAGGTCAGTTTTGGCCTCTCTGTTTATGTTTATAAATAGGAACAGATCAAACAAAAAGAATTCTGTCCCACAATTCCTGAAAAAGAGGTCAAGATTGTTTCTTGACAGGCATTTATCTCTTGGACCACACAGCATCTTCAGGGCTGCTTTCCCACTCTTTATTCCCACAAAGCTTGTGACAATGGCCTCTGGTAGCATCAGAAACTTAAAAATAGTCAAAAGGAGCCTTCCAAGCCTTGGACAAATCTGAAAACTTTAATCAAATCACCTCGGATTATTCTCAGCTCCAATAAAGTCGAACCAAGATGCTTCATCATGTCCCATATGGGCAAATCATTCAGACGTTAATTGATCTGGAACCCGCTTTAAACATCTCATTAGCAACATATTTTTTGTAAGGATTCCACACTTGCAAAAAATACTCCCCCTGACAACAATTAAATATAAGAATTTCTTGTTCACACGGTCAAGCATTTTCATCCTACAGAAAAATGGATGTTTCATGTAAGTTCATCAGTATTACCATTGCTGATGACACTATGGGGTGTTCATGAATTTGAGGTCGAAGTTCTCTAGGGGTCAATCCCCGCCATTTTGTTTGAATGGTCAAGCAGCTTCACCTCATACATCAACAGATCGGACGATCATGGAAGCTGCAGTATTGATTCTCGGTCCATGTATTTCGGAATACAGCCAACATTTCTAACACGTGTGAGGCAAGTATGCTATGTTTTTCTTGTGTGGATTAAAGAGGATGCTGATTGAACCATGACCCAGGTCCTATAGCTTGGCTAGACATTATTTACAAATAGTGGGCCCCCTTGAAAAGAAAAAGTCAAGCCTCCAGAAGCTGATTGAAAGGAATATTGTGTAATAGTTTAAATGCAAAGCATGCAATTTTGAAATGGAAGATACACAAGCCACCGCAGAAGAATAAATGAGGCTTCAGGCTGTCTTTTGAAGTTTGATTAGATGCACGGGCAATCCAATATGTGTAGTAAGAACAACTTGAGCATGTGGTGATGGATAATCATCGTTTGCTCTGGCATTCAACTTCAGGTGTTGCTCTGCATCTGCCTCCCCCCCCCCCAATGGTTGTGTCACCCTCACCCTCCACCTTCAATACAGTTACACCTACATATCAGTTGAGGTGTGATTCTTAACAAAATATATTGATACTATAGGGTACCAATGACACATCATTGGCGAGTCACATATTTTGCCTACAACTGAGTCACAACGACCAGTAATGTTCAGTGCCCAACCCCCAGGGTAATCAGAAGTCAACCCTCCAACTTCCATGGGGCCTCTCCAATGAAGCTTTGGCCTGAAAGTTCTCCATAGTGTATAATGTTGTAATCTCAGTGAAAAGTAACTGTGTAGTCTAATTTGCATAATTTATGCCAAATTTCATCAGAGTTCATCAATTCCCCATGAAAGGTATGCTTGCAGTCCACTTTGTTCTACGATATTCAAAATTAGGGAAATGGTCACTGGAAGTCAAGTAATGTATCTAATTGCATAATTTAGGCAATCTTCTAGTTTTTAGTCATATTTCCAATGAATCTTGGTACTCAGTCGGTAGACATGTTCAACTATTAAAATCTTGATTGGAACTGGCACGATTAGAGCCGTATATAGGTGAAGCATATGGGAGCTGGCAAACTATAGACCTATCCAATTCTCTATATACTTTAAGGTTTTGCTGTTATCTCCCAACTGATTGAAACATACTAAATGCCTTGACAAAAGCAATGACTGATTATTTCGGATGCATAATAATTGTTTAGTCATCACTTAAATATAACAAAAGATATTTAAAATGACATCAGAGTACCTTTAATTAAGTGGAACTGTTGACTACAATCCTCACCAAAATTGTTGGCACAACTCCTCCCCAAATACCGTATTGGGAGCCGGGACGGTCAATTTGGCCGGAGGCCATGCAACGGACCCCCTCCCCCGTTTCAATGTTGGGGAATGTTCTTGGGATGGAATGACACTAATAAAATTCAAAAATTCAACATTGAATCGGAGGCGCAGGGGTTTTGCAGTACGTGCAGTTTTGTCCAACTACTTTTGGCAAGGATTGTAGACTCACCCCATTCGTTTGTGCATAGAGCTCTATACCCCCATCTCGAGGAAACTCAAACTGAATTGCCTAATGAGTCAGGATGATCTGCTAGGTTTTTCCCTATTCCCATTTGTGAACCAGACTGTGAGTGACCTGTATGCCAAGAGTTCTGTGTCAATGCAAATGTCAGTTGGAAAGCGTGTACAAGGAGAAACACCATTCCATTTCAAGAGACGTTCCTGCTAGTGGAATCGATGCGCTTGTGCGTTTCCAACCTACTTGTGATGTTTGTGTCTTGATAGGAGCACAGTTATAATCGTAGTCAAAATTGAATTGTTGTCAAAGTGATTCCCTTTATGTTTGCGAATGATCCTTTTCCTTCATACAAGGCACCTCAATCATTTGCATGTCTATACAGATGTGGAACTAACCGGCTCTGCAACCGCATGTTGTCAATGTTTGTATCACAAGACAATTCCATTAGTATGAATATGGTATGATGGAGTATGTGTAGGGGGGAAAGGGTCAAACTAACTGCCATTACATCAGATAATAAGAGACAAGGTTGAGGATTTTGAGGTTAGGGCGTTAAACAGTGAATTTCACCGACCGAGTCCTGGACAAAAAAAAAAATAAAAGGGATAAACGGAAGCCAGAGATTCCCCAACGCTGTTATATTATATGACAGATGTAGCCTTTTCGGTCACTTTGGTGTGTTTCAGGTTATCTTGATTCAGTGAATCTGTACGTATTGAGAGTCCTTGGCTCTCTGGCAGGGGCCATTAGCTCTAGATGTTCATATTGTATCAGGCCAGGGTGTGAAATGTGATTCATTTGAATAGGTCAATTCCATGATTATTCATAACTACACTTATCAAACATAACAGCCACGTGTCCAGATGAATCTCCATTTGAATCTCTAATCTAAGGACAATGTGTTCCAATAATTATATCAATTGGGAGTGAAGGTATTCATTTTACTCTAAATAAGTTTCCGTTTGTCTTATCTCATCCGCAATTTTGTTCCCGTCATTCATTTTTTCTGTGTTGACTCAACTTAGTCAGTGATTTTAGGATCACATGATATGAACAGCTGTATATCATCAGCATGTGCATGATCGCCAGTTGGTACGTTAGGGTTAGGGAGCGGTAACTCCTCTGGGGAGTACATCTCGAAATATGTTGATTAGTGCAAATGTATCCTCCTTTTCTCAATAAGCTAGTTCGTGGTTGTAGTGAGCATGCGCACCACTGAACAGTTCAGGGAAATAGACGAGATTCCCCCCATAGCCATATAGTTATGGCTTATTTTCACTGTCTCCATTATTAAATACGCAACTATTCATCCAGGTTTCAATGTTATGTTGATAATGTATGGGGTGAAAATTCTGTAGAGTTTTGTGCTGGCAGGATTCGTAGTTCTCAGGCATGGGAGTTTCGAAAGATCGTTCTGCATACTGTACATTCAACGACGAACTGCCGTCGTTCCCTCAGACCTTTGACACAATATTCATTATCATCTCATTAAAACTGTAACTCTGAACTGGCCTTGAGAGGTTTTGTTCTATTCGCTACCAAGCTTGAACCCACATGGTCAAATTGGCTGTACAGGAAAGTGACCACGATATTTATTCATGATATCACTAACAAGGCAATGGGATGGAGAAAAATAGCTCAGTATCCCACACTCGAAACAAAAAACCTTTGCTCCTCAGGTTAAACCGGACTGATCCAAATTGGGGCATTCAACTGTAGTATCTTTATACTACTAACTACTTCCGATTGCAGGTACCCTCCAGACCGTGGACATGGAGCCCGAGTCCAAAGCTGTGCTGTCATTGGCATCTGAACGACCATTTTCTCTGAGCGGGTCTCTCTATGGAGGGAAAGAAATCACAGAACTGAAAGGTAATGAGAAAGAGGGGGGAGAATTGGGAACGTTAAAAGGAGATCAGATGTAGTACTCAGATGTAGTTGTCAACCTATACCTTCAGCAGTAAATCGCCGTCTCAGAGAGTGAAGGAAAGTTATGAAAATGGAGGTGTTTTCCCATAGTGCATGGTGCCCTGCAAGAAGAAAGTAGTAAATGAATGTATTCAGTCTCAACTAGGAGATGGTTCTAGTGCATGGAGC
The DNA here is from genome assembly GCA_026419785.1 of Sclerodactyla briareus. Lineage (NCBI taxonomy): Eukaryota > Metazoa > Echinodermata > Holothuroidea > Dendrochirotida > Sclerodactylidae > Sclerodactyla > Sclerodactyla briareus. The sequence goes on along the minus strand of JAODTK010005287.1, from coordinate 77,105 downwards.
TGGTTGAAGGGGCAATATCCTCTGCTAGCAACTGGCCAAAAAGTGACGATGGCCTTAGCATGATGTCACTTTGAAAAGTCCTCCTCTTGCAACCTCAGCGAAGAATGGCAAAGTGTGTATTAGTGACATTTTGGAGCAAATATTCTAAGTTCGAAATCCAGCAGTCACCAGACGTGTTTTCTAGGTGGCTGTGCTTGCAGTTGTGATGGGTAAGGCCTTGGTCTCCACTTGATGGTTCCACAGTGATGCAGTGGACTTCTGAGGTTACTGGGGTTTGTTATGGATAGTTACGAGCAGTCTCGTCTGTCGGCTGTGAGCAGGTTCCGAGGAGTGGTCGGGTCGGAGTTCCACTGATTGCCCTTTCGGATGGGGATGTAAAATGACGGTACCTGGAGCTGGTTGAGATTGATTACACCCCTACCTCGATATCATCTGAGCACTAGTTGAGAAGAAGGCCAGTGCTTCCATGATCAAACGGCCAAGGTTCTTCCATGAGCCTTGCTTGGCTTTGTGAACCCATAAAAATAAAATAAAATCTATGATATGATGTCAGTACAATACAAGTTTTTATTGTGTCATCGTTTGAACAGTCCAAGTCGGAAGATGTTGCCTCCTCAGACCAGCAATCTTCTTTAACTCCCAAGGTGTAGAACTGAAATGGGCAAATGGCTGTTTGAATATTGCGGACCCTATGTTCGGATTTCACTTCCGCTGGAAACTTTAGTATTTAGGATTGCACAAAATTCAAATCTACTGTTAAGACTTTAAATATCAAGAAGGGTTCGAGTAAATATCTGTAATTGTTATTGTTTGAACAGCACAGTCAAGTATTTTTTTAGCTCAAACCAGCAATGCTGGTTGAACGATTGTGATCCACATGTCATTCTATCTATCCATCCATCCATCCATCTATCTATTCCTTCAACTTCTGCCTTCTTTGGCCTGTGTTCGCTTGGTCTTTGATGGATGTTGACCAAACTTGGACACAAGTTCATTGAACATGGGTCAACTTTGACCACTTGAAGGTCGAGGTCAAAGGTCATAAAATGAGCAGAATAGGCCTTAGTGTAAAAAACTGCAAAAATGATCTCCTAACATGTCAAGTTGGAACATCTTGATACTTAGTCAGTGTTTCATGTTATGTTGACTAGTCCTACTTGGGTTGGACAGGAATTTTAGGTCGAATGTCATCAAAAGGGCATAATCGTCATCATGTGAAAATTGTCGAATAATTAGAAAATCTACCTTCTCATAGATCAAGTTGAATCATCATGATACTTAATCAGTGTTATCGTTCATTCACTAGTACATTCGGGTTGTTCAGGAATTTCTGTTCAAAGGTCATTAAAGGGCATAATAGTCCAGTGAGTGAAAATAGGTAAATAACTTGACATTGATTGTATTTCCTCCAACAAATTGAGTTGGATTACTGCGATACTTGGTCAGTGTTATTATTCAGTAGTCGTTCGTACCTTAGTGTGTAAAGGAATTTCAGGTCAAAGGTCAATAAAGGGGCACAATTATCAATTATGTGAAAATTATCTGATGAATTGCAAATGTATCTTCCACAGATCAAGTTGGAATATCTTGAATCGTAGTCAGTGTGTTATTGTTGACTAGCCGTACATTCAGGATGTACAGGAATTTCAAGTCAAAGGTCATTGAAGGGGCGTAATCGTCAGTTATGCGAAAATTGTCAGATCATTTGCACATGTATTTCCTCCTACAGACCAAGTGGATTATGATACCTAGTCAATGTTATCATTGACCAGTGAGTGGTATCTTCAAGTTATACTAAAAAATCGGAAGGCATCAAAGGGGCCTAACAGGCAGTTAAGTGAAAATTGCCAAATAACTTGCAAATTAAAAGTTAGGTCGTAATATCATATTTAACTTAGTTATGGTTATCATTGATCAGTATTTTTCTTGCAGTGTTCCGGAATTAGCGTTCAATAGTCATACGGGGGGTATGATAATGCATGTCTCAAAATGGCAAGATGGTTCCCCTCCTACATGTTAAGTTGGATTACCATGGTAAACACATGGTAAAAGTTATTTTCATTAGCTTTCGGGTCATCTTAGAAGACTAAAAGGTCAAGATCATTATAGAGTCATGACAAAAATATGAAGTATTAAAAACCATCTTCTCCCTACAGAGAGCCCCAAATTTGGGTAATATTGACTACTCGAATCCTAATGTTTGTTTCTCATGTATACGTAGTGCCACCTGTGGCTGGTGCATATCTTACAGACAATGTCATCCAAGGTAATTTGTAGTTATGTTATCATGAATGGGTTAGTTTCTCACGACTTGAGCTGAGCTGAGAGACTTGTTCGTTGGCTGATGCTCTCAACAGTTTCGATCTTTATTTGTAATTCCCTTAAGCCCAGGCTATAATTTTACAGCAATACTGCATCCAATGTGTGCTCCTAATTGGTGTTCAATTGTGGAAACAAAGGCATTTTGATGTGATACTGAACTTCAATAGCAAAGGCCTTTGAAGAAATCTCATTGTCCCTTAATTTCAGACTGAGAAGCCTACTGCCTGCAACATAGCTGGTGGTTCAACCTTACATGCCCTTATTTATTTACCATTCATAAATACCTTATGGTTTCCGCATTCGGAGTAGTCAAAAAGTTCATTCGAGACCATGTTCGAGTGCCATTCGAACCCTCTCTATTTCGCATGAAGAAAATTGGGAGAATTTATGATTATCTGGAATCTGATTGTTTAGCTGGTGAGCAGCCATAATTACCATGTGCATGCCAGCACACAAAGTGAACTTGAAAAACATATTAGCCTTTGTTTTGGATAGTTGCTATGGTGATACATTGTGAAGTCACAGCATCATTCATTATAACGATACATCATACAGTCTAAATAGCGCAGCGCTCACACTAACAGGCCACGGTGTAAACAAAATGATAGCCGCTATAACTACGTTGTGTATATTGTACAGTGCCCGCATATAAACGTACACAACCCAGCTAGCCTGGCTAACAAAATACGAGGCTATGTAATGCTCATCTCTCAAAATTTTAGGCCTAACACACGCACACTACGCAACTAACCTAATGCGATGGTTAAATTATTATTCCGGATAATCAAACAATAGGTTGCGGCACAGCAAATCACTTAAATTGTATCAAGTAGCCTTCGAAATACGGTTAAATGTTCGCGGGGTCACTGACCTGCGTAGGTGATACAGGGCTCTCAATGTTACAAACAGTTTGGCTACACAGCTCGTCGGTTTCGAAGTGAGAAACTTTGAAAAATCATGAAAAATACATAATTTTCATTCAGCAGAAGTTACCTGTTAAGTCTCAGATATCTAACTGAGAGGTTGTCCAACTGTAATTCGGTGTAACATCGATCGGTATCTTCTAAAATGTGATCCAGCTGCACGTCGGTTTGAAGTTTCGAGTACATAGTCAGTTCTTCAAGCGCAAGTAAGCATAAACAGTGTAAACTGCATGCAATGGATTCGCTGTATGTTGTGTAAATGAGCCTAGACACTCCAGCCTCTGACTCAAACTATATTGCTTTATGAGATAAGAGGATTTGCTATTGTGATGTCACTGACCTGATTGAGGAGAATGTTTATTGAACATCAAAAAATCGGAATAAAACACATTTTTCAGAGTTCTTTTGTTGCATTTAAGACCTATGAAGACGTCATCGTAGAGGCAAAACCCCTCGCCTACGGCTCGGGGTTTCAAACCTCCACGATGACATCATCATCGGTCTTAAATGCAACAAAAGACACCGGCACCCTCGTATTTATCCCCAAAATTGAAATCCCTTGTGGGATAGTTGTCATCACTAGCCACTAATGAACTGTCCAGGACACTCAACTGGCTGTCTGCCCATTGTTTACTGTTAGATTAAAGTCTATATTTGACAGAGCCAAGTGAGTAAGGTTTTTCTCTGGACTGAACTTGAATCATGCTGTGATTTATGAGTGTTATATCGGAAACCGGTAAAGTTGAGCCTTTCGGAGTTCTGAGCTCAATGTTTTTGAACGAATCCCCATATGTCCCACACAAACCCACACATTTTTTCAGAAGCCTCAACAAAATTCCCCGAAGCAAAAATGACTTTAACCTTACTGGTCTTGTCATCAAAGATGCTGAAATTGGCTGCTGCTCAGATTTCTCAGCCGGGATGACTTCATCATTATTCCATAATTTTGGAAACCATGCCACAGGCTTAGAAGATACAGGAACAATATTCTTCTGGGTAAATTTAACACTGTTATTATTTGCCGTTAGTTGAGCACCTGCAAAGCTATTTTCCCAACCATTCTCAGTAGTACCCAATGTTGTGAAATTCTGTGAAGTTGAAATCAAGAAAGTATGTTTCGATTATGTTGACCAAGGACCCTTCCTCAGCAGTTTAGGGTTCGAAAAATTAAATTGGCACCTCCGCACTTCCTAACTCTTAAGTGCCCATGAAGCCTTTAAGTATGTATGGGTGCAACATGTAGGAAAATATCACCCATCAAAATTTTACGAATCCCTGCTTGCGAGCCTGAATCAAGTAAAGGTATTGGCCATGCAAAGTGTAACAGCATCTAAAGATTCTTATTTACTAGGAAACGCTGAAAGAATCATGTTTGAGGTATAACATTTCATGATATTGCCAGCAGCTCTGCGTTCCTTCAGCCAAAGTTAATTTATCTGTAGTCAGCAATGAATGTCATCGCACAGACGCACATAGCAGGAAATCTGCCTAATTGTTCACAGCCTTGCAGAGTAATGATATGGTAGTAATATGGTTTCCAGGTCAAACAAGGATCCTTGTCGGCTGATGCATACACATGTTGTACAGCTACACGTACCCGTTCAGTGGCCCAAATGAGTGGAAAGTCCCTTGTAATTGGTAATTGCTGCTACGGTCATCATCTGATCGGCAATCACACACACAAATATCTTCATTGGAAATTCTTAAAATTAACAACCCATAAAAAAGAAACTATGTTCCAGCTTTGGTTCTCCCTAAACTGAGAAGCAGTTAGTCATTTACACATACAACGCAAAAGACATGCTGTTGATTTTAGTTAGAAAATTACGCTACTGGTGATTACAAATCCGCAGACACATTTTCCTCCAATTCTAGAAGTTCTTGATTAACATGCATCTAAATCAGCCCAGTATGTCACTTACACTACTTAGTCAACATTGTATTTCTTATTGTGTTACTAAATTGCTAGAGAGGAAACAACTATTGTTGAGTTTTGAGCTAAGCACCATTGGTGCTCTAGCATGTTTCTACTTTGGCTTAATAAGTGCGACTCCACTAAATAATTAATGATTGAGCGCTGACACAAAGCCCTATATCTTCATCTTTACGATCAGCTATGTCTGTGCATGCCTTGTAGGAAACGTCATTTCAGTTCTATGTTCTCAGATATGAACAACTTCTCGCTGACAGTATTAATGTGTATCATTCCTCATTCCATGCCATTTGTTGCTTCCAGATAGAAGTGTCGTTCCCGCTTGACCGGGCTATGATGGAGGGCCTGATAGAGATGTACTATCGGAAGACTGACGTAGAATCCATCCTCATGTCCCAAATCTTCACAAACAGCTGCTCCCCTTGGTAGGTAGTTATATCACTTGACAACCAAGTGTCAATACCCCTTATGCCTATGTACGTGGTCAGATAATTTCGGACACAGCTGCAATCAAATTGTTGGAATTGTTGCAAAAAATACATTATTTGGTTCAGACATGTGGCAAGTCAGGCACGTTGTGTTGTGTCGGAATGTGTCCAATAACTTAATCAGAATAAAACTTAGAGTATGGGTCGCTGGAAGGAAAGAATGGGTTAATTGAATATTCAAATTCAGTCACATTCCACCCAAAACTTGGTAGTCATGATCAACAATCAACAATTGAATTCAAAATTGTCATTGATGAGCGCCATTGTTTTTGCTGTTATTACATGCTAAACTGGAAGTCTGCTCTCTATTGACTTATAAGATCAAGTTGGTTGGAACATACCAAATGCACGATGTGAAAACAACAACTGATCACGAGAAGAAAGGTGAGGCTAGCGGTTCATGAACCCACTTGTTTATGTTTATCCCCACAGAGGGATATTATTGTGTTGGCTTTGCTGCCCCGTTCGCCGGGAATGGTTCATATTTAAAGGCTCCATAGGTCTGTTACAGTCTGCTAGGCACACCATACTATAGCTACTATACATGTTTGTTTTCCCTGCTTTAAATCGTCAGAGAAGGGTGGGTAAAAAAAAAAAAATGTTTTCAGTCACATCTGGAGGCGTGGAGGACAACTAAACATTTTTCACGCCTTAGATAAAATTGCCATCAATAGCGGAAAAACAAAAATAGTTGTGTATTAGTATGCATTAAGACACTTATGACAGTTATAGGACATATGAATGTTTATGGATCAGTGTGAGCAAATGTAAACCACAGTCACATAGTGGGTGTATTACAATGGACAGGTAAATTCCCAAGAGAAATGTGCAGACGCTGGGATGGCAAGCCTGAACTTAATAGGAAAGTTGATGATGGTGACGAATAGAGATGAGAGAAGAAAGAGGGGAAGAGTATTGCAAGGCAACAGAGACATTAGGGGTAGCACCGCGCACTCCGGACATCAGTGGATAAGAGAATCTGGAAACCAGGCCTTCACTAACATCGCTTCCTGATCTGTGGAACAAATTGCCTTCGAACATCGACATGCGTGTTCTGATTCCTGCTTTCAAAATCTTCGTTGATGAAAACATAGTTTCTCACAAGTTTATGGTGATTATCATCTTTCATCATTATGTTAAGCGGATGAGCCTCCAGAAAGATTATGTGATTTTATAAGTACCGTGTAACCGTAATAAGGAATAAAAAATAGTGAACCACTGGTAAAGGGTTAAAAAAACACATTTTAAATTTTTTTACCCTTCCCCCCCCCCCTCTTTATGAGAAATGTACATTTTCTCCTTTCTCACCCACCCAATGGTGAGTTAGATATGGCCATTGCGTGAGAGTACAAAACATACACTGATGAATTGTAAGTGCTCATGGTCCTCCAAAAAATTCGCAAAACTGCTCCTAAACACCAAGAGTTCAACAAAAAATCAGCAAGAATTGGGCGAAATGTCCAGTTCAATGTCCAGTTTCTGACTAGTGTGGACTTATGTTGATTCATCTGTTTCATGCTCTAGGCAGCAGAAATGCTTGTTGATGAGTGGATGAACTATAAAATAACAGAAGGTCAACATGTTAGTGGATGCTATACAAACCCAATTTGGCAATCCCTACTGCATCCATTCACATATGTGAATAAACCTATTGACAGCTGTCACCACAAACAAATGGAGTCAAGGCTGTCTTTGTCAGAGCACCTGTGAATGAAGTGTAATCTGGGTGCATTGAGACGCCCAAAGGCATTGGGATGAGTGTTATTGTTTGCACTGGGATGCATCTGAAATGCAATGCAACCCTAGAATAGGTTGTATGATGTCCCTTACTGATTTACTAAATCAAAATATTCTTGATGAACCATCTGGTGTTAGGTATAGAGTGCAACACGAGTGTAATTCACCGGATTAAAAATCTTCCTTTTATTGTAGGAACACCTCCATCTGGGTACACAAGCATGCCTGTAAGTATAGTACTAAACCCAAAATAGCCGGAGATGTCTCTGATGGTAGGCTGTTTTTACTGGTTCACGATAGGGTTGTGCGGTATACTGGTATCGTTATTAGTACCAGTACTCGCAGCAACGGTACTCGCAGTACCGATTCAAATGCACAGTTACTATTACCTATAATGAGCGGGAAATTACCGGTGTTGGCTACCAAATCCGGTACTAATTAAAATTACCAAACTCCAGTGCTGTCATATTTGTATTTTTGCTGATCCCAGCCGCTGCGTTCATCGCAGCTTTATCTGAAACATGTTAAAATGATGGAACTGACCCACATGTGCTGCGAGCGTGTAGTTGCATATTTGCCCAAATCATAGGCCGCTGACGGAGTTGAGACATCGCAGCGTTATCGTAAACGAACATGCAAAGCGGATGTTACTAGCTCGCTCGCCCATGCTGTGCCACTACTTTTAAACCTAGCCCTTCTTGGAACAGTGTCTGGTATCACCTATTTAACGTTCACTAGCATCATTAATGTACAGTGCGCTACACAAAATACCACGATACGGACCGACGCGACAGCAACGAATCTCCGCACACCACTCAACTTCAATGGATTTTTCATTGATCTGTGATGAAGGACTGGATTTATTCACGGAATTCCGTTTTCGGATTAGCGATACTGCAAGATTTGTGTAGCCGACAATTCTAGAATTGATTAGACTAAACCATGATTAAATAGGCAATTGGTGGATAGCGCAATTATACCTGAAGGTTTAGCATTTATTTTAGTGGCTCTCATGGCTAATTTTAGATGGTGCCTTGATTTGGTTTTCTTGCTAAAATAATCACAGTTACGTTAGGGTTACGGTATTGCACTAGAGACCTGTTTCGGCAGGTGCCGGCTGTACATAATTGTAGTGTTGTTTTTTTTTTTTTTTTTTTTTTTTTTTTTTTTTTTTTTTTTTATACAGTGTATTTCGGCCTGCGTACTAGTACTACCAGCCAACAGTGGTCACATGCATGTGTGTTTGACTATACGTTGTCATAATTCTTTTCAAGCTATCAGATACCAAACGAAAAATATGCACATTTATTACACAATTTGGTCTTTTCTGGTGGGGGGGGGGGGGCAATCTGTTCACATGAAAAACTATGTATAAAAAACATCATTAGGATGAGGATAGACGTCCCATAAAGAAATGCTGCAAGTATGCAGTGTAGTATAACTATCGCTAGCAGTTTTATAGGCAAGCGCAAATACCGGCACCAGCACTGATACCGGTGACAGGGAATCGGGAATTACGGTTCCCAAAAAATGATAGGTAACGGGCAACCCTAGTGCACAACGCATAATGATTCATCGTATGAATTTTTATTTATATTTCTTTACAATTTATACTTCACTGCGGTTCACGAGCGGAACGGAACATTCTGGACACCGGGCATATGCGGCAGAGGTATCCAGTAGGGCAGTGTTCTACACTGGGGGACTATTTCAGGTCGTTTTGCACGTCCAAAACGGTCTGCAGGTTTGAGAGAACGTTTCATCTTTTGACCACAGGACAGCATAACGAACTGCTTTCATAGAAGGCCAAAATGAATTAACAAAAATAGAACTCAATCTTGGGGCTAAAAAAATGAGATAGAAGTAATGGTGTGGGATTTGACTAAACAACTTTGTTAAATAAAAACTGAAATTATGGCACCATGGTTCTTAGGATAGGACTAAATAAGAGCATTCGGCCAGTGCAGGGGCTTCCAGTATAAACAACTTTATTGTATGTGGCTGAGACTACCTTCCCCCTTTTCCTTGGTCTTTGATGATTTACAAACACATGAATACAGCAAATATACTTCCTCATTGTCAGAATCCATAGGCTTGATGAGGTATTTTTGTGCAGGTATGTGTACTGACAAGCAAACAGCCTACATGCACTGCCGTGAAGTATGAATTGGAGCGCGCATGAGATATGTTTGAAGTGCAGGGTGGGGCCTCAGCGAGGTAAACACCAGAAACAGAAGAAAATATGAAAGTGTGGACGGCCTGACACCGTCTTCTCTGCCAGACTTATCGGCGGTGAAATATAAGCTAGGCTTTACTATTACCACACCTGCCAGGCCAGGATTGCCTGTGATAGTGGTCTGTCATTAGTCTAGGAAGGGAGGATGACAAATTGATAATTGCAGCAGGGCTAGAGGTTGTGTTTAGGCCAAGGTATTCCCTTTGCTGTAAGAGGAGACTGAGGGGGAGAGATTTGAACCATGATAGAAGTTCAACTGAGACGTGATATACCCATGCTTCACTAACAGGCAGATAGAGGTGAAAGAGATTTAAAACGAATTATAAAAGAGTTTGATTGAATATCATACTACTTGATCAGCCTTTCAATTGTTCCTCGAGCAGTCCATTGTCACATACACCAGGGTGCCGATTGGTGATGGAGGAACTTGAGGCAAACAGGTGCTGTATTAACTCCTGTCACTTCAACACCCCAGTTGTGGAGGGGTCCCAGTTCCAGGTTGGTAAAACCAGGTGCTCACACTGTCACTTAACATCAGTTGTGGAAATGTGTACAAGTTCTACGGGGGTTAACTACCAGTTGTTGAGTTCTTACCAGGTTATGATTAGGTGCAACCAGGCTGCTTTATTAGCTATTTAAGGGACCTGTCACTTTAACAACGTGTTGGAGTGTGTACCGATTCCTATGATTGGGTGCAACCGGCGTGATTATTAGCTACTGGCACTTCACCCCAGTTGTCGGAGCTGTGTACTAGTTCCTATGCTTGGGTGCAACCAGAGCTTTACTAAAGCTACTGTCAACTTTAAAACACCAGTATTGGAGTAGGTACGGATTCTATGATGGGTAAAACCAGGTGGTATAAGCTGCTGTCACTTCTAACACCAGTGTTGGCGTGTGTACTAGTTCTTATGATTGGGTACAACCAGGTGTTGGATTAGCTGCTGTCACTTTAACACAGTTGTTGGAGTGGAGGTGTAATAGTCTTATGATGGGTGCAACCAGGTGTTGTATTAGCTGCTGTCACTTTACACCAGTGTTGGAGTGTGTTATAGTTCTTTATGAATGGGTGCAAACAGGTGTGTATTAGGCTGGCTGTCACTTTACCACCAGTTGTTGGAGTGTGTACTAGTCCTATGATTGGGTGCAACAAGGTGTGCGTTAGCTGCTGTCACTTTAACACCAGTTGTTGGAGTGGTAAACTAGTTCTTATGAATGGGGCAACCAGGTTGTATTAGCTGCTGTCACTTTAACAACAGTTGTTGGAGTGTGTATAGTTCTTATGTTGGGGCAACAATTGGTGTGTATTAGCTGCTGTCACTTTAACACCAGTTGTTGGAGTGTGTACTAGTTCTTATGAATGGGTGCAACCAGGTGTTGTATTAGCTGCTTGTCACTTTAACACCATTGTTGGAGTGTGTACTAGTTCTTATGATTGGGTGCAACCAGGTGTTGTATTTGCTGCTGTCACTTTAACACCAGTTGTTGGGGTGTGTACTAGTTCTTATATGAATGGGTGCAACCAGGTGTTGTATTAGCTGCTTGTCACTTTAACACCATTGTTGGAGTGTGTACTAGTTCCTATGATTGGGTGCAACCAGGTGTTGCATTAGCTGCTGTCACTTTAACACCATTGTTGGAGTGTGTACTAGTTCTTATGAATGGGTGCAACCAGGTGTGTATTAGCTGCTGTCACTTTAACACCAGTTGTTGGAGTGTGTACTAGTTCTTATGATTGGGTGCAACCAGGTGTTGTATTAGCTGCTGTCACTTTAAAACCAGTTGTTGGAGTGTGTACTAGTTCTTATATGAATGGGTGCAACCAGGTGTTGTATTAGCTGCTGTCACTTTAACACCAGTTGTTGGAGTATGTACTAGTTCTTATGATTGGGTACAACCAGGTGTTGTATTAGCTGCTGTCACTTTAACACCAGTTGTGGGAGGGGTGTGTACTAGTTCCTATGATTGGGTGCAACCAGGTGTTGTATTAGGATTTCACTTCAACACCAGTTGTTGGAGTGTGTACTAGTTCCTATGATTGGGTGCAACCAGGTGTTGTATTAGTGCTGTCACTTTAACACCAGTTTTGGAGTGTGTACTAGTTCCTATGATGGGTGCAACCAGGTGCTTTATTAGCTACTGTCACTTCAACACCAGTTGTTGGAGTGTGTACCAGTTGTTGTTCCTATGATTGGGTGCAACCAGGGGTTGTATTAGCTGCTGTCACTTTAACACCAGTTGTGGAGTGTGTACCAGTTCTTATGATTGGGTGCAACCAGGTGCTTATTAGCTACTGTCACTTTAACAACAGTTGTTGGAATGTGTACTTGTTCTTATGATTGGGTGCGACCTGGTGTGGTAAAATACAGTGGAGGGTGAAAGGTATCATTTGAGAGTGTATTCCAGAGTTTGGGGCAAAAATATGTTTAGTGAGTAGAAGTGCCTGGCTCAATGCAACTATCGAGAAAGGCTATATAAGCACCAGATACTATTATTATCATTCTCTACCAACTTGTTCTATTTCCAGAGTTACTCATACTCATACCTCAACACTCCTGAGTTGTCTCTGATGGTGGACTGTTGCGAGTCAGGGCAGGGTGAAGATCACTTATTTAGGCTTCACGAGGCTTGGGACAAGCACCGCCAGGGATTTCTGGCCCTCATCGAGAAGGTATGGACTAAAAACTCAACTCAGAGGGTGTTACGCACTTGCTCAACCCCTTAAATGTAAAAGTCAAGCATAATATGTTATTGCAAAATACCTCTTGTGTTGTCAAGAAGCGCAAACCGTTGAAACCTCTGTAATACAAAGTAAATTCGAGATATGTACCTTTGAGTACCCTGTAATATAAATGGGCTGTGGTTGGGGAACTAATGAATACTCATGAAATTGTTCATCAGATTGAAAGAAGATTCTTTTTGTGACTTTACGCTTGCTGTGTAGAGTTCATCAGAGTGCAGCCTTTGCATTGTGGTTCCTTCCCCCCAGTAACATCATCAGTTCCTTCAAGTAAGACGATATAACTCAACAAGGAAACATGGTAGAATCTGGGGTATTGGGTTTCGATATGTCCTCATTAACCTTAGTCTGAAGGGAAGCTGTCACATGCTTATTACACTTTGACAGGTAATTTCCTCAGTGATACCAGGTGAGAAAAGAGGTGAACCTATAAGACTGAGACATTAGTTTTGGTTTTGAGTGAGTCAAAGTCTCATACTCTCATACCAGAGCTAAGAACTCACAACGATCGACTTTTCCACAGGCAGGCCGACAGCAATGCCTACCAGAAATTGCTCATCCAGAGAAGCAACCCACTGTGGAACCAGCTACCAAATAGCACTGTCACTCCTTTTTTTCTCTGAGACCTTCAAACAGAGGTTGGGGCTAGCACTTACTGCCCTGCTGGACACCCATGTGAACCACTTGCCATGTTTTTTTTTTTTTTAATATTTGGGAGTTACTAGTATTTCAGCAGAAGTGGAAGGACCCTGCTCTGCTACTATGAGGAAGTGTACCAAGTGGAAGAGTTCTGTGAGGACTGCCATTAACAATCTTACCCACTGATGTGGAACAATCCCGTTATGGAAAAGAAAAAAAGTGATAAATGATGGAATTCTCCTTCTAATTGGCATGATGGTTTGCGTACTTTGCAGGTTTCTGGGGCGTTGGTAATATATGTCACCTCTCCTGAAGGCCGTCCACCAGGAGCATCTATAATCATTGAAGGTTTCTCTGATCATTTGGTGACCAGTATCGGTGGAGAGTTCTTCAAAGTGGTGGAACCTGGGAGCTACCATATCACCATAGCTGCTGATGGGTTCAAATCCTGGGGTAAAGATGTGGTCGTCACAGGGTCAGGGGTCACTCATGCTGAGATCAAGTTGAAGGAGCATGAGGGCGATCAGTCTCACGATGCAATGACTGATGTCCAAGAAACTCTAATCCTGGTGTTTGGAATTGCAGGTAAGGTAACACTACTGACATTTAAAAAAAAAAAATGATTACAAATGATTTCCTCACTATTTTGTATATTCTTTATGACATACTTACCGAGGAGAGGATCAAAACCTATTGAAGGCCGGCAAGGTGTGTAGACCTGGATCCTGCACCTAATTGTCAGCTATGAATCCTTCATCCGGTTACACAGAATAAGGCGGTACTTTATTGTGGGGGGGGGGTGCGGGTAATTACACAAACTGCCTACCCCATGTTTGTCCCTGCCCAATCCATTGTGTGAGGTGCCCAGCAAGAAGACATACTGTACCATTTTTGAAATCTTCGATATGACTTGACCGGGATTCGAACCCTGATTCCTCGTAATTGTGCCAACCACTTCAGTAGAAATATTGGGTCACCTAGCATACTGATTTTGGTTTCATTAGCTGTGCCTTAACAACGCTCTCCACACCCATTTCTTTCAAATCCACACACATGCCTACAGACATTTTTCGTTTTGGATTCTCTCAAACAAAATGGATTAGAGAGAACAAGGTCAATAAACACTTACAATGTTTGAATGTACTTGAGTCATAATACAGACAAAAATTGCTAGGAGAGCATTCCCCAGATATTGCTCTTGTGTACTGTGCCGTATATTACACAACACAGAGACGAGGTGGTGAGCACCACGTGTTGGGGAATAGGATAATTGGAATGCAGTAACATTCATTCCTTGTTTCACTAGTGGACAATTTCATGATTTTGCAGAGAGTTGCTGTAATGTCCCTGTGTACCATGGGTTACAGCTGGGTAGGGTTGCTGAGAAACAGGTTCCACAGGTTTTTTTCCACTAAATCAATTTATGTATCTCGTACAACAAGTCAAGTTTGCTACGTAAACTCACAAATTATGTCAGGAAGTCTCCAAATTTGGCCGTTGGTGTTATATAAAAAGATAATGAATGTTTTGTGTGATAGTTCATCAGCTCAAACCCGCTATGCTGGTTGAGCTATTGATATCAGCATGTGCCTGTCTGTCTGTCCATCCATCCATCATTCATTAACCTTCTTTTGGCCCATGTTTGCTCGGTCTTTGACGGAATGTTGTGAAGCAAACTTGAACATAATGTCATTGACCACTGGGAAGTCTTCCACCGTGTGAAGGTCAAGATCAAAGGCCAATAAAGGGGCCAATAGGCCATTGTGTGAAATTGCTCTTCTGGCCCCCAATTAGTCATTCCTCGATGGAATGTCATAACAGACATCTTGACTAAAAGAAGTTCGAGGTCAAAGGATCATGAAAAGGGGAAAAATCGGCTGCCATGGAGGCAAAAATTCCAAATGTTTGGGCACAGTGAGCTACTGCATGCAGTAGGGCAAAAGCACTATAAAGACCACATTTCCTTGAATTTGTTATCATTTTTCATTGTGTTGTGCTTCTTTCACAGGTTTTCACTTTTTTAATGAAAAAAAAAACAGTCCATTTGTGCAGTTCGAGCTACTGCACCATTGGTGCAGCCTTGTATCTTATTTGTAGAAAGATTGAACCCTCTCCATTCAACTCGGCTGTGCCATGTTGAGATGCACATTTCATCTGGAAACCAAATGAATGTATTGGTTCTATGATTTCTCTTACCTGATGCTGCATTGCTGTATTGCTGAATTGGTGAATTGCTTGATAAGAGAGTGCTATATTAAATATGTTGTATATTTTGCTGGGCGAATCATCAATCAATGTTGGGAGTTGTATCAAGGTCATGAGTATAAAAGGTCACTTACTGACACTTCCCAGGCAGGCTGAGCAGCCATCTTCTCAAGAAAACTAAAGTGTGTTAGGGTTGATGACATTGTAGCTCAGCTATCTGAAGCAACAAACACTGCAGAGCAAGACAAAGGAAGAATTTGCCAGTTGAATGCTGTTGATTTCATTGTAATGATGTTAGGTGGAGAGGGGTGGTTGGGGGAATACGAGAGCAACACTCCAAGATTAGATCATATCTTCCCCCCATACACCTGTGAATATCGTTCATTTGTAACTAAATATGATGACGATTTTGCCACTCCACAGACAATGTCAGTTTTGTCAAATTCACATCCATTGTGTGACACACACATGCCAATCTTTCGCTACTCTAATGTAATCTGCTATTGACTCGCAGCTACAACGTTTGCGATCACATCTTCCTGTTGGTGTGTCTCTGTAAGTGCTGTTCACGTACCAAGGGCTCCCCCAGGCACCAGGGCTTCTTCCAGCTGAACACCAGCGAGATGGAGGAGGAGGAATACGCAGATCGTCTGGGGCTGAAAGACTTTGGGAGGAAGAAGTTGTTGAGCAACGGCCTGGAGTATCACGATAGCCCGGAGGATTCAGAGGATGATCTAGAGGTAGTCTTCTCTAGGTGATAGCGGCACATAACTTAGCCGCTGATCCGCATTATCTATGCATATGCCTGCAGGAGTGGGCCATGCGGTCTTCCAAATGATCTCGCACATGCGGGAGTATTCACTCGTCATATCGCATACTACAGTGACCACGATGGCTGTATTGAAAGCTGCTATACAACACAACAACATCATCCATACACGTTTTCTAGTCATTGTTCAAAATTCAGTAATAACGACAATGGTATTTCTCCCTGCAATGTCTAATGGCATCAACTTGCTGCAGATGGGCATTTGCTATGCAATGCCTGCAGAATGGGTCATGTAGCCTTCCACATGGTCTCTCATATGTGGTAGTATTCACTCATCAGCATACGATAGGCCACACTGATTCCAGCGGGCCCACACTGCACACTGCTAACACTGCTCCACAATTTGTAACAAAAGAGTGGCAACACAACACGTTGTTCGTGGGTTACGGGCAAAATCTGAAAGCAGTACAAAGTTAATTTCTGCAGCTGATCTATCCGAAATAAAAAGTGCCATGTTACTCTGGTTTTGTCGCTGCCTAATATAAAACTTCTTCTGAAGAGCATGAGTTCATCCTCCATGTTAATAACCATAAAATGACCCTATTCAGATGCTTGCAATCAAGCCAATGGGCCGGTCACAGAGAGAATTGCATAGGCAGGTGATCATAGTTGCAATGGGGTACACAATACACACTACAACACAATTGACTGGAGGATAGCTCACAGGATCGTGGTGTATTTCAATCAAATATATGATGGTTAACTCCTCCAAAACTGTTACTGTTACAAGGAAACATTGCGATAAAAGGGTGATGTTTTGCATTGTAATATTTTTGTTCCAAAACAAATTGAGTTCATTCAATATTTACTAGAATCATGTTTAGGTTAGGATAATAAACAGGATAAAATAATTTCATTTGTGGAAAATATTAGAGGATATCCATGAAAGTCGCATAAAATGAAGGTTAGGTTTGAGATACTTCAAATTTGAACAAAAGTTTGTTGGAACAAAAAAGTTTGCTGGTTTTGAAGGGGCAGGGCTTCGTAACTCACAATGGGCAAGGTCCATGATTTGATTCTGGTTCATACCAAAAATATCCTAACAATGGCAAATATCCACCGTGTTGCATATGATCTTTCTGTGTAGCCCTTTTTTGAACTTTAAGACCACTAGTCCATCAGATGTGGTTTACACTATGTAATGACCAACTGCAACGTAGGGCACACTTGGTGTACAAGAGGACCTATGCAGTGCTACGGCGACTTGGAACCGCCTATTGTCTGAATAAAACACGGTTCATATGATTCACCTGAGGAACAATATCACAGCGGATGAAGTTAATGCTGCTGTTCCAAAGAGCATATTCTTTTGAATCTAGATGGAGGTGTAGGATGTGCGTTATTGTGCAGGTACCGGTACTGAATTGACATGTCCCGCTTGCTACCGTTACTTAAGTCCAGGCAACATCGCATCACACACTGACTGGCCCAGACAGCTAAATCGATGTGGGGACACTGCGCGAGACCTTGATAGCAATTTCAGCAGTGAAAATTCATTACCAAATCCCAATGTCCATCTCTTAGCACCCTCTAACTTGAAATGGCATGCGCTGTCTTGGAAAGGAAAAAGTGCTAAAGAGGAATGTGGTATGGTGTCATGACAGGCCATGAAGCTTCCAGGAAGTTACAAAGTTACGCTGCCCCAATTCTTCGTGAATTCACTCTTCGTAAGGTATGTGGCGTCCAGACTAAACTTACGCGAAGACCTCTTGTCTAGGTTGGTTAGTGAATACGGCCCTGATGATTTATTGATATGCGCCATGATCATCCTTCGTACAGACAGTGGACAGAGCTTCAACATTCCTGTGGTTATTACAGATCATATTAGATCAAGACGATCACCTTGCCTCCATGTTGTATTGAATGTTTCTTTCTATTGTGGGAGATGAGAGTATTGTTTGTGATACAAAATTGTACAGTCTAATTCTGTCATGAAACATTATCAAAATCCTTGAGGTATATTCTTCTTGCGGTACTATAAAATTGTATAGAATATAAATTTAGATTGATTATGATATTCTTAGTTATTATCTGTACAGCATTGGTGGTGTTTTTGGAGTGGTATTGTTCATGTGATACAATGAGAGCCATGGTGAAAAGGCATATGAGTAATTTTGCCTGTTTTTTTTCCAATGTGAATCATCAGTGGATTTTAGATGTTCAGGATACATATAGTGTCAATTATGATTGATTTGGAATTTATTTGAGAATGATTTGAGGTCACACTCACTCCCATGACGTTCGTTCTGCATTCGGGGAGTATATCGAGACGAGAAGAAATTGAATATTGTTGAAGTTTCAGAGTGCTAAGAAATGTCCGAAAGTATGGTTTACAATGGTTTCTTAGACAAATATTCAGTTTATTTTACATGCATTGATTAACCAATACATGTTTTTTAATTTCATTTTCAAGGCGACCATTTTAGGTAGACGTGATTCCTTTGAACCTCCAGTTTTATTGTGTTTTAAATAGCTTTATGTGCGACAACGTTTCTCCAATCCATTTGGGTTTGGCGATGATTGTCTGGTGAACTATGCGCATTCCATCAGGTTACATGGTTTAGCAAATTGTCCTTTGTTTTTGGTCTTATGCAAACCAGTGTGCTGCTGTATGTATCAAACTGTGGGTTCATGTGACGGGGCTGTTAATGTGACTGTATTGTCTATATGTTGTATTATCCTACACCCCGTGGCGGAGATTTTCAGGGCGCTTTAATTGCCCTGTTTAATGACAATAATAATAAAAAATAAAAATAAACACAAGAGCTTCTAAACATGAACACAGTTAGCTGAGAACCCAAATTGAAGTAGTGAGTTCTTAGAGATGTTTAGGAAGCCTTTACAGAGAGTGTGCAGGCCATATACTGTGAAGCAGATCGGGGAGCAATTGAAGCAGGGGAACTCTTGGCATGATGACACAGTTCTGAATGGACACAGGCAATGCTAACCTTCTGCGGAAAGGCCAGGTAGTCCTGTGCAAATTATTTGTCTTTCATTTGTTAGTAATTTTGACACAATTGCAACTGAAGCTAATGTTTGTGATCGTTACAGAATTTGTTCTTTAGTTCAGTCCTTCCAGTCTCCAAATATCTTGTAGAATCTGAACAGAGTGACTGGAAGAACGTTCTCCCCCCTGAAATCCGCAATTTTGGTAATTTGCCCTAAACAAGAGAATATTTCACCTTGTTAGAAAATTCGAAATTACCAAATATCTATAGTGAAGAATGAAGCAAAATGGAAAATTACTCCAAAATGCTGGACAATATTGCTGTGCTAATGCTGCCTCACTCTCACAAGCTGCCTGATTTAACTTTATAGCCATTTAATTCAGAGTGACCTCCGGTAGCAATAAATTGTCAATAATGGACAACACTGGAGCTACAAGGTCACAATGCCTTGACAAATGTTATCTTTAGGCTTTTGGGGGAAGCAATTGAGAATATGAGTCCCTGAAGTAGCTAAGGCCGATGAGAAGGGCCGTTTAGCCGGGCAGATGGAATGCATCCAAAGCAATTGGGAATTGCGATATTCCCATGGCAGGCGTTCATCATGGCATTTACTTTACTCCCCAAATTCACATTCAAATTTTTCATGTTACCAGAGCAGATGAAATAAGCCTTCCAACAGTACAGTTATCAATTATAATTCTATTGTGTCCAAAGGTTCATATGGGTACGATCACGTTTCGATGTTGCACAACAGTAACGAACAACTCTGACATCCTTCTGATGAAAGTTTCATCCTGACCAGCACAAAACTTCACACAATCATTGACCAAGTTGAGTGATAAGCTCTGCCGCATACTCGATGGGATTGTATGAGTGCATATTAATTCCTGTGATATTGTTCCTATGATAGACATATATGTAAAGTGGGTTGTGGCATGTGGATGATGTAAGAAAGCCCTAAGTACCAGCATATATTAAAAGCCCTACAACAATTTACCTATGGAATCTTGCGTAGTGCAGCCAAGTAAGAGGGAAAAATCAATGAGTGTGCAGTGTGTAATTGGAATAAGGTGGGCTCTTCTCATTATTTGAAGTAGAGGTTACGAATGGAAGCTATCCCATTGTGAGTGTTATTCGCAACAGGGTGGCAGATTGTAGTTGTTGGCCGTCACTGTGTTTTCACCCAGCTATGTGTACTCTGTTACACACCCCCTCTGCAAGCATTCAAGGTTGGTGTGGTGGGGTGAAGTATGTAGCCAAACCGCTAGTCTACAAAGTACAACAGAGGGTGCCTCTTTTGTACACTGCTGGATTTCTCTCATCTTGGATAATACCTGAAAACTATTAAAATCCCAGTGTTTGGTACGCTAGTACATTAGAGCACTTTTGGAAAAAAAAAAATCCTGCCCCTTGTTTAGCCAAGCGACAAACTCTGCCTGACAGTGTATTCCTGAGAGCTGGCTGTTTTCATCACAGCATGCAGTAGGCCTCACTAGTCAGAGAAGACAAAAGGACAACACTTTGTATTGACTATGTGTGACTACATAACATTTAAGCATTAATTTGTGAATAGTTTATAGTTAAATGAAAACCTACCTAATTACGTTAAAAACAAATTCAATGTATTCAAAGGATGTACGTTCTTGGTTGATTAGGTGATATTGTACTGGGCTGTTTTAACCCCAAAAGGGTAATTGGGCATGGGGCACGTTGATATTCGGTGTGATAGATTTGGTTAAAATTAGAAATTTTTACAGGGGCGGGTTCAAAGAGGTGTTGCGTTGTTGTGCCGTAGATAAGGTGTCGTAATGTTTCGTTCTTCAGTATTTTTTTTGTTTTTTTTTTTGTTTTCTTTCTTCCCCCTGCGTTTAGTTCTTCCAAAGTAAAATCTATGACTAAAGTTGTCCATGCTTTCTTCTCCGTCAATATCGAAAGCAATAAATGATATTGTTCCGGGAACAAATCAAAATATAAACAAGGTACCCCACGCATTACCTCATTTTTTTCTGCAGAGCTAACTGATTGAGCTATGCTCGAAAAAACCCTGACTATTGCCTAATAGCTCATGGGGTGTTCAGACTGTATAGCAACCCGTCGATAACATTTCTGGTTCTAAGTTATCAATTTGACAGGCAGTACCTACCTCAATGATTTTACCATGTGCGCTTCCATCAACAGGCTAGGTATAATATTACCATTTACCTGTGAAAATGGCTGATAATAATATACCATACCCCGTATCCCCAGTTTGACATCATTGTGTAACATTTGTGGTTCTGTTGTATTTTTTGGTAGTTTCGCGTTGAGGAGATGACTAGTGAATTGAAAATGATTTTTATTGTCCCAGTTGGATATTCAGCTTTCACACACCATCACATGTCTAAAACATGGACCAATAAATGTGCCAATAGATCCCAAGCAAAGACAATGCGCCCATTTACAGCAAATCCGAAGGAATTATGAGCGATTATCTCTCTCACCTTGGATTAAATTACTTATTAGAATCAGGTACGATTGAGTATCTGTGGCACGTTCTAAGCATGGATGAAGGTATAAACGCAAGTCAGAGATGTTGTAAATCTAGTGTTTCATCAGGGGTGGGTGAAACTTGCATTATTGGGTGTTGTTTTCACCCCTTTGTTGCAGACATCATATAGGTTTGTATTCCGAATGCGTCTTCGATTTTTTCAGTCAGTACCAGATATGTTGCTCATGCCCAAACTGGAAAAAAAAAAATCACACCCGCGGAATATTGGGATGAACGGTTTTTCCCCTATTTATTATGTGAGAACTTCACTGAACACGCCTAAAAACTCTAATTGAGAGAACTCTAATTGGCATTCGCATTATTACAGTTTCTTGAGGATCATGCACTAGTGTATCTTTTTGAGTGACAACTGAAATCGGTTGACAAATATATCGCTGCCTGTTCAGGAATACTCCACAAGTTAACTAACATAAATTAATAATGTGAACCTTCAATTAATAAGCCCGGAGATCAACAAGTATACAGAAGAAGTCTACGTGATCTAGTTTCCTTATGACAGCTCGGACAAGGACCTGCGAATCAAGAATGTTCGAGCTTCTAAATGTTTTTTTTTAATCACCCATCTTGATACCTGTATCTAGCCAGATCTATTCTTGCCCTCCAGGAAATCACTGCTTGAGGCACTGAACAAAAATTAACATCATATAATTAATTTTTATATGTTTTTCTATTCATAGAGTGTAATTGGAGTTTATGAAGGTTTTGCTCAGTCTTCGTTAGTTGGCTGAGGACCTAGGAAGAGGAATACAATTCCTCAAAATGTCCTGTTTTGTATTCAGCAATACTATTTCTTTTAAATGTATAATTCCTAAATAAAATGAAAATACAAATTGTATAACACCATCGCATTCAAAAGCAATATAATCCGAGATTGAATTGTTGTATGTGTGTGTCGGTTATTTTCGTTTTTCGTCTCCTGTAGGCACTAGGAGTGGACACTAATTGTAATCTCATTTCCGGTGTTCTGGTGCCCCCTTTTTCGTTTGTCCTTTATTCGTAACAAGAGTCATGTGATGGTCATTGATGTCATAATTGTTAAAAACTGTATGAAGCGTATGAGTTTGTCAATTCGTTCGTCTGTTTCTTTCTCAGGGGCGTGTAGGGTCAGCAGACACGCATGTAGTTTCATTTCTTATGCGCATTTCTAACTTAAACTTTTAACTTGCTGATAACTTACATCATGTTGTGAGTTTCAGAAATTGCCACTTCTTGGCTTCTTGTTTTTTATTTTTATGTTCTCTCAATTCTCACTACTCAAAACATTATCGGGAGTTGATTTTGAGGTTAAAACTTCCAATTGGAAGTCTCGTATGTCGTCTACTCCCATATGATTCTTGTCGTAATTATGCTGGGAAATGCCTTGTCAGCTTCGTCATCTCATGGTGTTTATTCCTTTTCAATTTCTTGATGAGTCCGAGGAATACTTCTATCTCATCCTAGCTGTCCTGTCTGTGTGGTCCATCCTCCCGCCCGATTCCTGTAGTAGTGGTTCTTATAGCATGTGTGCAAGATTCACATGCAATGTCTTTTGAGGTAATTTAAGGATACTCTTATGCTGAATTGGACATTTTTCCCTATGATTCTTTTTGCTGAAGGATATCTGCCCTGTCTGCCAGTGAACCAACCCTAGTGAAGGTTATTCTCGCCTGTGGTTTCCTAGCATGCAAGATGGTGCTAGGTGGGGCAGCAGAGTACTTCAGTCTAAGGAGTCCCCAGCATCCACCTGTATGTGTCTCTGCAAGGCATGGAGGTGAAATAAGCCCTTCCTGCTCAGAAAACATCTGGACGATTCTGTTGACTACTTTGCCCATGCCTGGGGTGTTACTTCACTTACTTGTGTGCTGCCACTTTACTTTTTCAGTATTCTTGGTACACCTCATCTGCAATGCAGTTAATGGCACTGGGAGTCTGTAAATGCCAACAAGCCTCTGGTTGCTGTGGTTGTGTATTGCTTGTGGGTAGTGATTTCTGGACTCTGCTCTGTTGACCACAAACTTCTCAACTAGGATTTTTAATTGATTTAGTTTACTGGGTGCGAATGGAATTGTTGACCATAAGAGATAACTGTGTGTTGCACGATTCAAACTGTAGACTGTCTTGATGACTTGTGGATAGGAGAAAAATCTCTCCCAGAGAGCACTTAGATTCTCTCGAACTTGTGCTATAACGGTCATTGGGTGGTGAGTCTCTCAGCTTGTTTGCATATTTCAGATGCAATACAATAGGTTAGTAGAGTTTAAAAACAGTAACATTTGTGAAAAGAAGTATCATGGGGCTCCCCAAACAGTCTATCTTTGATGGATGTAACCAACTGTGGACCACGGTGGTCATTTTTTGGGGATACCCCATGGGACAGATTGTTGAACAGTGAAGTTCAAGGTTAGAGGTCATTGAAGGGGCACAATAGCCATTATGTGGTAAAATTTCAAAAAATGTATCTTCTATAAAATGCAATTTTGGATATATCTTGAAACTATGTCTACTGTACCTTGAGTAGTGCGGTTTGATTCCTTGACGAAGTCAAGAGGAGCTCTGCAGTCATGACATTGTGTGTGGGTGTGTGACGCCTAGCCTTGTTAACAACCACGATAACTCACACCGCTTTGATGGATCAAGTTTATTACTTTTGTATATGGGTTCCCCATATTTATTACATTATTCTGTTTTTTGGGTCCAGGTCGGAGGTCAAAGTCTGAAAATCTTGTTACACAATAAGTCCCATCGAATGCCCCTGGTCCGATCAGGGGCTGAAATTCGGGGTATGCAAGCTTCTATGAAGAGTACATGAACCCTCTCTTCCAAGTGTAACCGGGAGTCAGATTGTTTGGGAGAAAATTGGGAAATTGGTGAAAAATTGGTAATTTGGCAAATTTTACCTCGTTAGCAAACACGGTACTCGACCCAACTTGGATGGATCGAGTTCATACTCCGTATATGTGGTTCCCCATAATTAGTACATGATCCCATTGTCTGGGGTCCGTCAAAGGTCACTGAGTTCAAAGAGAGGTCAAAGTCTGAAAACCTGATACCAATGCTAAGCCTAGAATGGTTTGGTCGGTCTATCAGGTTGATAATTGGTGTGTAGCTGCCTTCTAGAGGGAGTACATGAACGCCGGATTGTTTTTTGTTTAGGTCGGGGGTGAATTTATAGGTCAAAAATTGTTTTTTCTTCAGTAGTCGATATTTTGCCCATTTTTGGCTTGTACATGATAACTCAACTTCACTTGGATTGATGAGGCCCATACTTTGTATGTGTGTTTCCCCACAATAGGTACATGAACCCTATTGTTTTGGGGTCAGATCAAAAGACATCTGAGGTCACATAGGTAAAAGTCTGAAAATCTTAAATTCAGGGTGCTTTCTAGTCAAGAGTATAGGAACCCTATTGGTTTGTTTGGAAAAAAATAAAAAAATTTGGTCAGAATTTATGTTGCCCATGATGTGCTGGTGCAATCTCCTATTGTCCTTGTGTCTAGCTATAGGTTGTCAGACAGAGTCAAGAAATCATAGCCCTTTGGCTTTCTGGTTCACAGCTTGTTGGCAGATTTGGATGCGGCGTCGTACAATGCCATTAGAGTTAAACAGTTCAAAGGTTCATTAAAGGGCCAACAATAAGGCAATTGTGTGGAAATTTTTTTTTACCTCCAGTGGTAGTTCTTTGATGGATGGTAAGTCCCATTGTCCATTGAATGCAGGATTCGTTTGACCTTACTAAGGTCAAGGTTCCACAGGTCGGTACAGGGGCCATCAGCCAGCCATTGTGTGAAATTGTTTCTTGGCCCCCGAACATAGTCATTTGTGATGGCACGCAAGTAGCAATGGTCAATGACTGACTGAGGTATTTTTGACTTTGTGAAGGTCAAGGTTACAGGTCAGCAAAGTGGCCATCGGCTATTGTGTGGTTCCCAACTGAAATAGTCTTTTTACATGCCCAGGTCTGTGATGGATGTTAAAGTTTACATGTTGTCTGCCAGGACATCTTTGTCCATGCAAAGGCCAAGGTCAAAGGTAATAAAAGGGCACCACAAGCCATTGTGTGAAATTTCCCCTGATTGTCCAGCCTTTGATGGTGTTGACCAAACAATGTACAATGTCATGATCTGTTGGCCATGTAGTAGGCAAGGACAAAGGTCATTAAAGGGTCCCATGTGGTAGGCCTGGTGTGATGAAGGAGTTTTACTGTAGAAACTCAAAAGTGGTATTTCTCCTTGTCGGACGTTTCACCCCTTCTTATCGAATCTTTTGCCGACCAGTTGTCTGTTCTATTGGCTGTTATTTCCAACAAAACCTTGCAAGAAGGTGTTGTTCCGGATGATTGGAGGAGAGCATATGTTTACCCTATCCTCAAGAAAGACAATCTGTCCTCTTCCTTGTAATTACAGGTCACTTAGTCTTACTAGTGTGTCTGCAAGGTGTTATATCCTACATTAGGTCGATTTTTCCATGAGTATAATTTAATTTGGGGCTCTCAGAATGGTTTACGAAAAAAAAATCAGTCGTGTTTGACTAAATCTTAATTTATGGAAGATGATACTGCAGTTGACAACGACTGAGGCTTTTGTTATAATCTTCTTAGACTTTCAGAAAAGAAGATCAGGTGCATTCCAGAGTTTGTGGACGATACCAAGTTTTTTCGGAAGGTTGCTTCGAACGAGATGTTGCAATTGTCCCAAGGGATCCGCTTTCTTCAGTTAAATGGGCAAAATATTTATCGGATGAATTCAGGAGAGGATCCGGAATTCATTTTGATTCCTCTTTGAAACCCTCTAAGCATGTGTTGGAGCGGCAAGGCAAGGTAATTATATTCTTGGCACTCAAGTTTCCTTGATGAGATATTGTTGTCAGGCTGTATAGCACCTCTCCTGGAGTCCCACGTCCAAATATGGAATCCTTACTTCTCTAGATAAGAAAGTATTGAGACCGTTCATCGGAGGCTGCTAGTTTGATATTCACTGATTCACTGTCTTAGATATTCACCTCATGAGGGAAGATTAGGGCGCCTCGGTCTAACTTCGATGGACTTGAGTCGAATTCGAAGTGATTTGAATAAGGTTTGTCAAAACGTTCATGATTAGAGGCCTTCCCTTTTCATCAACTATTTCTTTGAGTTTCAAGTTCCACCGACTAGAGGTCATTGCTCAAGCTTCGGCAAACGCTGTAGATTGGACATTCGGAATATTTCTTCTCGCAGAGAGTATAATGAGTGGAATAGCTTCCTGAAGATATCGTTCTGTCCAAGGTGGTACTGCGTTGAATAACATTCCTTGATATATTTTTCAAGCATTACGGGCGAACTTTTCAGGCATCTGGGTTATTCTTCTCTTTTGGATGTTGTGACTTCGAGGTCTCCAATGAGGATTCTGTTATTCTGACATTTTTTCACTAAACTGAACTCATCAGCTCTAATGAGATGTATCCTACGTTATCAGTTGGCCACCTCTATTCTGGAAACACTAAATTAGTGGCGGTACGGTGATCTTGCCAAAATGAAACTCGCTTCAACTGGAAAGAACATTGTGAACTTCTGTACAACTGTTCACAGACTGACGTGAAGCGCAGG
>JAODTK010005287.1:0-47500 GCA_026419785.1 Sclerodactyla briareus | reverse complement strand
AAATGGATCCCCTGCCCTAAAATGGAAAGTATTTCCTGTTAAACTGGGTGATTTTAGTTCACAGTCAACCCATTCATTTTCTCTGTTATGTATTGAGCATACAAATGTAAAATAACATACACAAAAACATGTGGCAATTAGTTCACTGTAAAATACGAAAGAACTATCTTGAAGAACTCTCTTGATCAAAAATCATCTTCAGCGATGCTATTGCACTGATTGATCACTAACTGTAAAAAGACAACTTCCAAATCGTCTAATTAGCAGCGTTATCACGAAGCATTGAAAACAACGGCCCCGATGAGTTTTAACATTGGGAGGGTCAAGTATTTATTCTCGAAGGAAATACCATCGGAGCCAAAAAAAACCATCGTCGGCCAGATTGCTAAGTAATGGCTCTTTTATAATGTCCATTATAAAGAGGCGTGCGTGGTCGATAGCTACGTAGATTTTGAAAAGAAATCAAGCATCTCGAATGAGTTGAGTGGTTCAATTCGAAATAACTCTATAACGTCGATGTATGTGCTTGCGTTGGGAATAACTATACCTTGCGCGGCGCTCTCAGCAACAGTATGACCGCTTCTAATAAAACCTGGATCAATGTATTGGCCAGAGCGTAGAATAAATGGCGATGCGAAGTGTTTCAGTAGGCCTAATAATGAAGCCGAGAGGCCAATACCTATTTCCATTGGATAAGAATCAGAGCTCAAGAGAATGATTTCAATCACACCAGTGGCTGGATCTCGATTTCCAGTAAATATTTTTTCCACTGCCCCATGGAGGGGAGGCCCAAATGTCCAATATAGTACCGCTTTTCCTATTTCACAGCGCCACTTTGGGTATCAATAGTAACATTGTATATGGTTTTAGTGCATGTTACAACAACAGATGTTGCATATATCAGATAAGAAACCGCGCAATTGGGTCAAGATCGATATTCTCCGATTTATAATCTATTAGTCAGGCTGATATTGGAGCCTGTGTATATTCGTAGGAAATACGTAGTCAAACTGTTCAATCTCGCCACCCAACCCATCAGCCACACAACAAACATTGTAGATATCCATATTGCAAAACACCGTATTCTGGCATGCACATTCTCAAAGCTCTGAGCAAGACACATTATTTTTCCTTTCAACCCAATCGCGAACGTTGATAAGCATTACATTGGAAATTTACCTTATATGGTAAGCGATGGCTCCAAAAACTTCTAGAGCAGATCAGGCGATGTATTAATTGACCCCCCACCCGGCTCAATTGATAATCAATAAGAACGAGTACATTTATGAAGTACAGCCTCGTATATATTCACCTGCAATTTCCCAAGGAATAATTGGCACATGCTCGTGTCTCGTGAAATCCAATTTGGGAATAACTGCCAATTTATTCGGGCCTGGCGGGGCAGTGACATTATCACGAATACTTCCTTTGTTTAGCTTCATGCGTCCGTATACGGCATAACGTAGGATTCATAGGTGCGGAGGATACGGAATCGACTAACACAATGTCAAAACCACGTGGGCACACAGGGGAAAGTGTGGTATAGGCTGCATGCCAGTTTGCAGAATGATATAGGTTCCCTGAATCACCCAAATCATCCAAATAAGAATGGACCAACCCTGGATAGGCGAACTAGCCTACCCGTGTGAACTATCGCACGGCATCGATGCTCTATCACCTGATCACCGCCAGTAGGATATCGTCCTAATAGAGCCGAGTAACACCCATATTTAGGAGCTACTTACGTTTTCGTATTAGTTGTAGTTTTTCCTCATATGAAAGCAATTTTCAAATTCATTCCGCATTCACGTATATGTAATCCTAGCCTTCACGAGGCAACGCTATTCTAATTAAGCCTATACGGTGTGTTATGTTCAACCCGTTTTCAAGGTTTGTTCTGTTAGTAATTTCTAATAACTTCCTTGTTATTGAAGGAACACTTTTTGCGCAGTCCTTGTTTTACTTTCACAAAGAACGGCCATCTCTAACAGTATTCTAAGTCAGTTTAATACAATACTAGAGATGACTAACGCAATGGGAGACAGTGATAGCCAAATAGTTACGCCTAAAAAAACCGTTCTATATTTCTGAGCTAATCATTCACAGTCGGAGCCGGGAAGGCTCATTTTTTATCTTGAAGCTCAGTTCATACCGTTCGACGCCGGACAAGTCCGGCGGTGAAGGACGGCGCCCAGCCGTTCACACGTTCATACTTTCCGTTTCCCGTTGTTTACTCGCCGAGGCTCACTGCCGCACAATAGAAAACGTCTTCCACGCGCGTTCCAATACATACTTCCCGGCGGTGTGATTGCGTGCGGCTGGTGATGGTCAGTACACATAACTGCACAAATTTTCCAAGAATATATATCATTCGAAATAATGGATTCTGACAGTGAGGAATTATTTGCGCTGTATTCGTGGTTTGTGAATCATCGAAAGGGGGGGGGGGGGGAGGCAGTGGTACATGCAACTTTTTAATATCCCCAGACTGATGAAGTGGCGGAATTTCACTCTTAGTGACTGATAGCGTATAGAGGGCAAGATGACGAAATTCATTTCCGCTACTCTAGATGAGCCCCGCATGATTTATGACAGACTACCAGCGTATCGCCCCGGGATGAGTCACAGAGGGGACACTCATGTCCCCCTGTGTCCCCAGTGGAGGCTGCGTAAAAACACTGCGTTTGTCTTCTTAGCAATTGGAAATTCGCAGCAGAGAGTAGCAGATAGTTACCGTTTGGGGAAATCCACAGTAAACGAGATAGTCCGACAAACGGTTACAGCCCGATATTTCGACCTCTTGATATTCCCGACCTCCCTATGTTCCGACCTCCCTATGTTCCGATCTCCCTAGTTCCAAAATGGTTTGAACATAAAATTTTTTTATCGAAAAGACTTTCGCTATATTCCGACCTCTCTATTATTCCCGACCTCTCTATGTTCCAACAGAGTCGAGTTTTTTGTTTTATGCGAGACAAAAAAATCGTCTGTAATTTTTTTTTTGGGGTTCCGACCTCTCTTATTCCGACCTCTCTATGTTCGACTCCCCAGTGTTCTGGGCTGGTCGGATGGAATATAGGAGGCGACGTTTTTATTCGAAAAAAATGTCTCTGTTTGGTCCGACTGATTGGAACTGGTCAAGAGCATATAGATTTTTTTAGCGATACATAGATAAAATAGAGACGCCCCTTCCCACACCGGGGTGAAAGAGGGGTGGGAATGGAAACGACTTTATTCATCTGAGTCGACTACACCCATCACAGTTCATTAACTATGACGCTCGATTATTGAAACTTGACTGTATAAACCAGATTAAAACAACTTATGGAGGCTGGAACCAGGGAGGTCGAAATATGAGAGGGGTCGGAGATATGTGAGGGCGGCGCTGAATATAGGGGTTGTCCCCTTCCAAACCTGCAAGCATTATGAACAGCTATGCTAATTTGAATTGTTCATTCAACAGAGTTGTATCATTTTGGCCAAAATCTCACAACATTACTTGCAATCGTCGGTTATTTCAGCCCCAAAAGTAGTAAGTTTTGTTTTTAATTCCTTTGCCCTTCCACCTAAAAGCAATGCGTTCCGAAGTCACCGCCGTCAAAAGATTAAACTGATTCATCTCAAACGGAACGGACCGTTTCAAACCAAAACAGAACGAGGAAAAAACGAGTCCGACGGCGAGGAGACGCGCGTGCCTAAGGCAGTGAAATCTGGCCGGGGGATACGCCGGCGTTCAGAATTTCCGTTCCGCTTAGTCGCCGGTTGGAGTATGAATTGGGCTTAAGCCTGAAAGCACTTTGGAACACATGGCAATCATACTAGCATCATTGGTAAACGTGCTATAGCTATTGCTGCGAAACGGCTTGGTTAACGGAACAGCTCACCGACATATGTTAAAATATAGACCAGGCAACTTAGCACTACGTACCTCTAAAAAGGTTGTGTAATGTAACTAGCACATATCCCGGTTGTTATGTGAGAATGACATAACCTTGTGTATAATCTGCACAATTTGTGTAATATTTTACACAAAAACTTTAATTACCAAGTGTTGTAATTTCTTCCACAACACCGGGATAGGTGGCTAGGTTGCACAGTTTTATTGTGAAATTTACAGAACAGTTTTGAGAGTGTACCAGCGCTTGCTTAATGAAAACATATGGTTTATATTACAATCGGGGTAGGTAACATAATTCCCATAGATTCAGTTACTCTGTTATGTGACTATCTATTTGAAAATACTACCAAACATGCAGGATGAAAATGTCACACTGAAGAACAAATGTAACAACAGCGAAGAAGCTGTTGGATGATTGTCCGAGGAAGAAAAGTGGATCATGTTTTTTTCCTCCCATTCCCATAGTCTCAATTTACCCTCTCTTTATAATAATAAGGACAATTATTCAGTTACTAGAGTGAAGGAACCACCAGGCATTGGGTAAACATTCAAAGTGATGACAACAATTAGAAGATTCATTACCTGAAATATGTTAGAGATTCAAAAAATCTGAGCTAATGAAACAGTGAGAAATCGCATCATATTATATTTTTCAAAAACATTCCTGTTGAAAAGTTTCGAACAAACATTAACAATGAAATACTCTGTAATATTTTTGACAGCCATGGATCTGTTGTACCATGTATATGCATATTATTGTTCTACAAATTGATTGGTTTCATGGTAATAGGTTTATCGATGAAGAGATTGTCCTCGTCGACCATTTTTGCAATGAATTCTCCCGATTGTATGGGTGGGTTCTTAAAGCACCTCGATTCTGTTATACAAACAAGTCATTTCGTTGCATTAGATAGTTTACATATCAAGGTCAGAGTGGTGTTGGAAGGGAGATTAGGCATTCGTAGAATTGATTTTCTTCAAACGTCAAAATATGCCTCTCTGTAATTATGTGAATTTATTCCAAATATCCACATTCGGACCATCATGTCTTATTTGAGCCTTTGGTTCCAAACTCATGTTCAAATATTCAGCTCACGCACTACCAATTTATATTATTTTGTTTATTTTATTTTTATTTTTCACCTCCTAATCTGGAGCAAACATGGTGTTAAAAGTGACAAACAAAATATAACATTGGAATTACTGTACATCAAAACTTCTATCACAAGAATTAATATGCAACACTAAAAAATCTATAAAATAATATGTAATTCAAACGGAGGTGTTAAGAGGTACACCAGCTTATGCTCGTCTGAATGTGGCTTAAATTTTTTTTCACTGTTAAAAGCATTTTCAACGAGTCAACATGACCATCAGGTATAAGGTACTGATCACTAACCACCGAAGAAAAGAAATATCATCCGCATAGGCAAACGAATTGTAAAGCGACCCCCAATAACAACACCAGTCTTCGAGCACTGCAGCTCCAATAAAAGATCATTTGAAAATACATTGAATAGGTGAGGCGACAATACACTTCCATGTCTTGTACCTCGAAATACTCTGGAAACAGAGCTATATAACCCCTTCCACTTCACAATTGGCATTCAATTCCTGTACCAGACAGACGGAATCGAAACATTTCTCAGCATCTAGCCCAGCAACATACAACGCAGTTTTATTGACCGTACAGTGAGAAATTAATAACATCATTTAATAAATTGCATGCCATGACAGTCCCTCTGCCATCTCTAAAGCCATACTGGTTATCACTAATCTTTACATCTTTGGGTAATAAAGTGTTCTACTAGCTTACTATGAATTGAGCTCGAGGTCACTGACGATAATTCTTTGCAAGATTAGGGTTTAAAGTGACTTCTTCAGGATGGGTATAATTACAACCAGATAAAAGCAGTTGGGACACTACAGTGACACATTGCACATATAGTTCAGACCAGTAAGCAATAACGTCCAGTGACTTACCATTCATTAGCTCTGCAGTCACATGATCTAAACAAGGCGATTTGCCTGATGTAAGGTGTCGATTAAATCACTAACTTCCTGCCAACACTGAAATGAATATTGTGGGTAACAGCACCGCTGCATAATGAGCTGCATAATTCTCAACACACAATTTATCTTGCAATTGTTCCCTAGTCCTATGACCAATGTCTTCCATCACAGTACTGAAAAACTGGCTGAAGTCATCAAGTTGAAGACTAGACTTCACACTGGTTCTTCTATGCCGCTTAACTTCGTTCCAACATGAAGAGAACGCCCTCTTTTAAAAAAGTATCAAGTTTGGAAAGTTGCTGATTCTTTGCATTACTAATACACTGCCTGGAGAGCTTCCTAAATTGCCTTTTCACATCTTTATAAGAATCATAAACTACTCCAGTCCGGGGTCTACCACTTCCAACCCACAATTTTCCACCAAAAAACGTTCCTATCACGTAAACGACTCAGATCAATACACCAGTATATGACTTGAGTCGATTCCTACGATTTGGAATACAACATGCTTCCTGTGGCCTCATGCAAAGCAGAATGCTTCAAAAATGAGCATATCTCCTCATTGGTGACACCAGTCTGTAAATCGAGGGGATTCAAGCTTGGATAATTTCAACTCAAGAAAATTTTGATAAGTTGAAAACCTTTGCTGTGTCATCCCAACAGGGAAGAATAAGGCCCAGATCATTATTCAGGCAAGAGATATAAGGCAAGAAGATCTGTTAGGCTTACAGAGTTTACGTAGTTGCTAGGCTCAATAGCAGATGATCACTTGAATTATCAGAGTCATGGTCCAAAATGAACAGTCAACAATAGAATCAGCCTTTGCTGTTGTAATACAGTGATCTATCCAGTGTACTGGCCAAGGTGTGGCAAAAATAGGTATACGACACTGTTTGGCTGGTATTGAAGTCAGCAACATACATAATATTGTCAGATATAAAATCATAAAGTATACTGGAAAGCCTATTAAAACCTTTCTTTTTATACCATGATTAGGCCAATGTGTCCTGGCGGGTAATTGAACGTTAAAATCACCGATAATATTGATAGGACAAATAGCACCATACTGATCAATTATAGGCTGCAAAACAACTAGACCTGCTATAAGATTCAGTGTGCTTTATATTATCCCTTAATATGGAATTTAGACGCCAAATCAAAACTTGCACAATATCTGTATTAGTGCATATTTTTATGCCAATGGCATTTTCACATTCTAGGGCAAGCTCATCACACGTCAGACCAGGCTTTTGTTTACATACCATGGCTAGTCCACCGAATGGTCTTCCACAATAGCTGGTTCAATGTCAGCCATTGATGATTTAGAGAAGACAACAATGTCCTCAGGTGATACTCCACACAGGTACTCGGATCGCAGAATAGCCTCCTCAATGAAAAATAGATCTCCCGGTCTGAGCCAAGTCTCAGAGTCACCAACGATGTCGCTTTCAGCCAGGAGCTTGGAGATGTACACATGGGACTGCTTAAATCCTTTGGCGTTGAAACTGATGCTCTTCAGGTGGGGACGGTACCCATGGATTCACCATCTTAAGGGGGCCTGTCAGGGACGCTGGGGCGGCGGTATCCGGCGTCATTAGTAAGATTGTCTCCATACTGCCCTTGGTTTTCGTAGGATGAAGACTGGAGAACTTGACTATAGGATCGTCTTTCTTGACTCTCCCGAGGGGCCCTCCGAAAGGGCTGGTTTGAACGTCGGGGATGGAATGGTCGAACTTTCATGCCATTCGGCCAATTGTCCTTAAGCAGCACAGTGTCCTTCAAATGGTTCTGAATACCAACCTTGACGATTTCCAGGGGCATTTACACCCCAGCCGAGACAGATCATGAACCTCACTGCTAGTAACCCCAATGGCTTTCAGGTGGTCCTTCACCTGAGTGATGGTGGTACTGGGATGGTACCAGACACAAAAACGAGTGTAGAGTCCCGCGACGGGTTGGCTGCACGTAGTTGGGACACGGGTTGACGCTGCTCAGCATGCAGTCTGCAAGTTGGAGAATCAGCATGAAACTGTGAGGCGGGCCACAAGATGTCAGCCGTGGGTGGAGATTGTTTACTGCGGGATCTCCTTTTGCTCTTCTCCTAGGTTACCGCGGAATCTCAAATCCATCACCTCCGGTATCACTGGTGACAGGGACTGCGTTCAAGAGTGACAATTCTTGTTGATAGTTTCAGGTAACGGTAATACAGGGTCTGTTGTCATCCCCAATTGATTGCTGCCATCACGGATGATCAGGATTTCATTTTCAAGAGTGCAACTCCTCCTAAGTAGTTCACTCTCGTCCTGTGCGTCTTTTGCATCCTTTCCATATTCACCATTCTTTCGGAAAGGTCCTTAACTATACCAGTTTGAGATACAGGATCGGGATTAGCAGCCCCAACAATGTTAATACCTCTATCTTTCACGAACAGTTTAGTCAAGTCTCTCGTAGGGGATCCATTGGTTATACTGTTCCCCATGGTCCAAATATCCTTCACTGACGTGTGCACTACAGTTCTTTGGGGCACCTTGTGATCTTCAAAATGAGGAAAAGTCACAATTGCTTTCTCCACCAGAGCAGATCTTATACTGTTCAATAGCAACAAGTCCAATTTGCGCAGCGACATCCGAATGATTTAACGTCATAGTTATAAATATCGAACAGGTTCTTTATAAATAGATATGATATATGTTACATGGACCACCTACAATGTCCTCCAACTCAAACTGACCGGATATAGCACACTTACTGGTGGGCACTGCACATAAAAACTACGTGACTGGCTGCTTGCCACAACGTTCTGTTAAATATGCTGTTTCGCGCAACTGATCCAACTCAGGCTGGTCAAGAGTACTGGTCACGGAAAATCAATAATTACCAATGATACGTTTTTGCTCCCAAGATCTTTTCGGCGGATTGACAGTCAACTTGTAGAGAAATCCAGTTGCACGGAAAGGTGTACGAGTAGATTGGCACGATTTCCGCAGTGTAATCAGTGATAAAAGGTAAAATTAGAGATAAAAGTATATATCAGATCGGGTTGTCATTGTGCTTGGGTACCGAAGGTACTGTTACCATATATAATACTATAAGATTTGCCATAACATGAACATGGTGAAATTTACCCATTTTATAAAGGTGTGGTCTCAAAGAAACAATTGGTAATATGACATTTTACAACATCCTCATATTCTTTTCGAGAGAGAGGGGGGGGGGCGCTTGCAGTCTCTGCTGCATTGAATATTACTCCCAATATTAAAGTGAGAATACTTTTCGTCATCATGACCCAATTTTCTCACCGCATACTTAGTAGGAAGAGATGTGGACATCTGGAACTCACACAATCTTATATTTGACTTTTGGTAACATACACAAATGAGAATTGAGGGGAAATTGTGATCATCAATCTGATAATGGTTGACGTACCCCCATTGTAGAACAACCCATATCTTTTCACATTGTATTGATTTTAATTTTTTGTGTGGAAGCATATTCCCATGAATACATATTTACTTTATCAATCCTAGATGGCCGGATTTTTTTCATGATCTGGGGGAGCACATAACATTGAGATCCTATACAAAGCCCTTCAAGGGTGCAGACCTGGGTACTGCACCACATTGTCAGCTGCGAAATTCCATCACAGGCACACGGAACCATGCAATGCTTCTTTGGGTGTACCTTAATGTGGCGTTGGTGGTAATCAAACGCAGACGGCAACTTGCAAATTTCGGAACAAGGCAATGCCTCTTTGGTAGTACTTTAATGTGGGGGGTAAACACACGCAGACGACAACTTGCAAATTTCCTACCACTCGTTGAGATACTGTAGTCAGTTTGCCATTCCACCTATATTTACTGTTGCTGGTTGCCATAGCAATGGTTGCAATGTCAGTGTTGGTGTGTGTGTAAGTGTGTGGTGCGCGAGCGTGTGTGTATGTGTGTGTGTGTGTGTGCGTGCGTGTGTGCGTTTGCGTGTCGTCAGAAGTCTGTCTGTCTAATGTCTAATGGGTTGTCCTCCCAAAAATCTCTGTCTTCGAGTGGCCGAACGTGGTCAATTCCACGTATGCTATATTGTCACAAAAACACGTTTCATCTCTAAATTATCCAAAAAAAGTTAAATCGCTAAGTTAAAGACCGCGTTTTCTGGCGATTTTCAGTTCTACAGATTTTTTACTATTTGCCATGACATTTGATGACTTTTTATTTTTCACTCGCAATTAGACAAAAATCATCTAAAATGTGAATTCCGGAGGAACAACTCATTCAGGTACATTCCACCAAATTTACGGTTATTTGGAGATTGGGAATGCTCTTAATCCTTTTATTGCTCAGAATTACAAACAATATGGATTTTATTAGGAAAAAAAAGCAGATTATGACGAATTTTAACCTTTTTCTTTTGAAATTGGAAGAATGGAATGACTGGATGTGCTCGAATTTGAAATCAAACGGAAATCATGAATAGGCTACTAGGAAAAAAAATGTAAAGTTTCTTTCCAATTACAAGATATTCCGGGACTAAAATGTCTGAATATTTTACCTTTTGAAACAGGGATGAAGTCAATAAACCTTTTAGGTTTTTTTCCAATTGTGTGAGCCTAAAATATATGTACTACGGTAGAGCTTAACCGCCCTGCTGTTACTTGGTGCACGGTGTATGGTGTATTAATCTACAGGTAACGTGTGAATCCCTTGGAGAGCCTCCGGACCAACCCAGTCAGCCAACCTGCAGTTATTTAGACCAATCTAAAACCCTTACACAAAATAGATGGGACAACAAAAACTCTGGGACATGTTGGGGTACAATGCTGCAGACGGATGCCAGTATTATACCCCGCTGTCCCATTTTTGTTGTGAAACCTATTACAGGGGTTCATAGTTCAGTTCATCTACACGCCGATTCAATCATTTGTGTTAAGGTCTTAACCTTATTCAGTAAAGTAAATAATCCGAATAGCACTCATCGCCTAATTCTATCTGCATCAGTGACTGCTATGCCGAGGTAATTTAGAGTTAATGTCTCGTAATAATTCAGATGGACAGAGTGACGCGTGTCTAAGAATTGTATAAATTGATTGATTTTATCCGTTCCATGCTTCATTCACTCGTTCACACACTCGTTCACACACACGGTTTGTTCCATTGCAATCTGAGCGTACCGGAATGATACCTGAGAGAATCTAAATATTTTGATAACAATTTCTGTCTTATCACGCTTATCGGACTGGGATATTTCCCTCCCATCACGGATTTCTGGATGAATTGCAGTCCCGCACTGTTAACAATTATGTACGAATACTCAAATTAGCTCACATCCTTAGAAATTTTCCGTCAACCCTTGCGTGAATCGTGTCCGTCGCGTGTTTTTTTTTTTTATCACGTCAAGGCGAAATTAAGCAAGAAAAGGAAGGTTCTATTGAGGATTTTTCGCCTGATTCACTCCCCACGAGGGAACAATTGTCTCTTAGAACGGAATAACGAAACCAGGACTCTCCGAACAGGTAGATTTGTACTGGCGAGATATCTGAAGAATACGACGCGGCCTAGCTGCTACATTCAAGGTTCCAGCATCAGTCTGCCGTCAGTTCTGTGGCTCACAAACATACCAGAGAAATATTTTCCTTGGTAGCCTCTCGTACCCAAACGCCCTCGTGTTCATTGGATATTTCTCACCATATAATGTTTATGGATTTGGTTCAAGAAGAGTGGCCTTTCGGTACTCGAACACAGTCATCGATGAAATAGGACGGAGAGGGTATATTTAATGTCAGTGTTTCGGTGGAACTCGGATAAACTATTCCATGTCCTCTGGAGTGATTTCCGACCAATCTTTCGCTGATATGCGAGCGATAATCTCGACAATAGAGAAATAACAGGTTTGATATATGAAAAAGTGACAGTGATACGCCTAGTAAATGAATATAATTTCGCAATCGTGAGATTATATTCATCACTGGGATGTAGGAAATCCTGCTGGAAACTCAAGTTTGATTGATATAACCATGTCGCTGAAGAGGCCGGGAAAAATAATAACACATTAACCTCATTCAATACATTTTTCTTCCCTAACCCCAGCACATTGGTGAAAAAATCAGAAAACAGGACAAATTATGGAACCTGAAATAGCATATGTATAATAACAGAGGTTCCCAATGTAGAGCGAGATACTTTGACTGAAACATTACCCCTGAGCGAATGTACTTTTGCCCTTGTCTTCTTATTTTGTCCTTGTGCGTTTGGACGATATTCCTCGATAGAATTTTGAACCTGGTATCAGTTTTTAGTCTCTGATATCGGAAAGAGTTTTATCTTCAAATAAGACAATACATGAGACGTGTTCGTCGTACGGATTCATGCAATGTGTATCTCCCGGATCATACATTTCCCGTATGTCTACCATTCGATGATGAACGTATCGAACATAGAATGCAAAGCGCCTTTTTCTTATTTGCGTGGTATTCTACGTACGAAATCTAGTGCATAGAACTGAGCTGATTATTTAGCATGCGTGATGATAGCTAGCTGGTTCACCGCAAGCACAGCCAGGAAATAACGGAATCGTTCCCTAAACTAACCGAAATCAAATTATTCTGGAGGTGCTTGAAGACGTCGCATCCCTTTTTTTTTTTAATAACAAGTGATAGTGAAGCATATCTATGCTAATGACGTTTCCCCTAACAAGTGAAGAGAGGAATGCATGACGTGTTGTTTTTTCTACACGTTTCCATTGGAAGATGTTTGATTCAATGGATGCGGGAGTGAATGAAACTCTCAGCTAGTAATTGCTGAGTCTGAGAGTCGACATTTATTGTAAATTTTCAGCATCAACTATTTTGATTGTAATCCATCACGATAATGGAAGAATATGTGAACGGATTGGGGCAACTTCTAGTAATTTCACTTGATGATTAATTAAAACATCAGATGCGGGTAGCGTGTTCACTGCAGAGGACAAGATAACCAGCCTCGTACAGCTATCACCAGTGTTCATCAGGTGGTTTTTTACTCATTGGTGTGACCGAATCATCGTAATGTATCGTTATATTTGTCATGTTCACCACCCCGACCCTCCATAATGTCACTAACTATTTAATAACCAACCAATCGATCGTCGATCTGATAGGTTCATGCTTATTCATGCTGAATTATGCGGCATTCGTGGATCCGGAGCCAAACCTGTCCGATCATCGCCTACTCGCTCAAATCAAGTGCAAGTTTTGGCGCTCCCACTATATCACTGGAGTTGTGTTCGGGTCTCGGCAGCCAACCTGGTGTGTTTGACAGCCGAGCGATATTTTGCGGTCTGTCGAGCCGTATGGTATCGGAAGAATGTCAGGAAGCATCATGGTATCATAGTCGCAATCTTCGTCTGGATCTTCGGATTCCTCTACCAATCGCCGATGTTTTTCTCCAACAATGTTTACGAGGACGGGGAATGTCGCCTGATATGGGGCTCCTCGTTCTTACAGGGTATCTGGGGCCTATCCATTCTACTCACACAGCTCATGATTCCAGTTATCTTCATGACACGTCTATGTAAAAATCTGGAATGTTCTACGTCACAGAATTCAGCCAATCAGACCAGGAGGAGAAATTGCCAACAGGCGGGCGAACGACTACACTGAGGAGGAATGTCATCAAGACGCTGATAATTGTTACTGTAGTTTACGTACTATGCTGGACGCCAAATTTCACATTCTTTGCGAGTTTCAACTTGGGGTTCAGGGTGACTTCAGTTAGGCACGGCTCGTTTAATATTTCTTGCGATGGCGTTCTCCAATCTAGCGGTAAATCCATTTCATCTACGCTTTTAAATATCGCCAGTTCCAGAATGCAGTGTGAGCTCTCTCTGACCTAAACAGACCACACCAGCAGCTACACTCATTCCCCTGCGAGACACGGACATCACCGCTTCTAGTTAGCAACAATAAATAATAGTGAGCTAGTTTGTCAGATCTGGTGTCTGTATGACCGTTCTGTCGTTTAGGAGGGCGCCACAGATCTGGAATGATTATTTTGGAGGATATAACGGGGTGCAGATAACACTGTGGAGGTTGCTTCAATAAAAAAAAAAAACGATAACAGAGTTCCACTGTATTCCCCCAACACGTCTAAACAAACAAAAACTAAGAAGAGGAAGGTTCTCATGGGTTTTGGACAGAGACTGTGGCAAACGGGGATTCTGAAAACGCAAAATGACCATCTGCGCGCTATATTCGATATGGCTGTCAGATAATAACAGGGCAATTGCTTCACAACTATGGTCAATTTGGCAACATCCGAGTCAGCGTAACCAGCAGCATAATTGCAAAGAAGTCGAAACTCTCTTATAACAGCGGAAAGGAAGACCTTGAAGTCATAATTTAGCAGTTCAGTGAGCATTAAAAAAATGCACAGAATCGTAAATTATACAAATATGGTGCTCGCTTTTAGTAATCTAGTACTAAAAGGAGGTATCGAAGCTGCAGTAATTAATACCCTGCCGTGAAATTCATGCTTTGTAAATAGCACATAATAAGCGGACTTTATGTGAATTTGAGGATATTTTGAGTCAACTGTTGAAGATATACTTTCGGTATGACTTGTTTCATGTTTTATGGCTGCATGCTACTGGGTCGATCGTGTGGACCAGACATAGAGAATGCAATGTAAATAGTATAGAAGTTTCTTCATGGGGGATATCTCTCCAATGACCGAACTTTTCCATGGAAGAAACTCACTAAATTAGACTATATATTTTTTTTATTGTCAGTAGTGCTAAGAAGAAACCGTACGATATAAGGAATCGATTTGAGATCGAGCAGTATATTAGAGAACCTAACTGGAGTCAGCCCAACAGCACTCCCAAAAACATTGTGTAAAATTGTGTTAGAAATTACAAAATTGGGCAGATATTATTTCACATGATGTGTAAGTTCTTGCACAACACCGAGATAGGTGTGTTAGTTCCCTTACAAAAAAGTTCTATAGAATTCTACTTGAAAAATTCTATAGAAAATCCATACAATTTTATAGAGGGTCCCTCTATGGAAACTCTATAATTTTTTAAAGAACACCTTAAGAAATTCTGAAGAATTTCTAAGGAATTTAGGAAGGAAGAATTTCTAAAGAAAATCTATAGGATATTCTATAGATATTCTATAGAAACTCTATAGAATTTCTAAAGAATTTCTAAAGAAAATCTATAGGATATTCTATAGATATTCTATAGAAACTCTATAGAATTTCTAAAGAATTTCTAAAGAAAATCTATAGGATAGTCTATACAAACTACACTATAGAAATTCTGAAGAATTTCTAAAGAAAATCTATAAGGCATTCTATAGGATCTGTGAAGAACCTCCTAAGGAAATATGTAATATATTCTATGGAAACTCTGTGTAGTCTCTAAGGAATCGCTAAAAAATCGCTAAATAATTTCTAAAGAGAATCATATTCTAATTAGGTCTGAACAAGGCCTATACTACCTTGAACGGTTATGGCAAATAGTTAAATAGCTTATTACCCCCGCCCCCGGCCCCCCCCTACCCTTCCCGCCGGGAAGGTCTCGCGATGCAGGCTAACTTTGATATCAAATATATTTTTTAATTATTGCGCATCCGCAAATAAAAAATAAAACTATGCAATGCCAATTACAATTACAGTGAGGCGAATAAGAATAGCATAATAAATTCTTAACTTTGAACGTTTGGCCTAATTAGCCGTTAGGGAACCTACCGGTCAGATAATTGTGATCCTCATTTTTCCTGCCAAAGGGTTTATTGAATAATAAATTACACATGTTCAACAGGTATATACCAGTTATTATGCCTAACTATACACACATTGCACCAGACTTGGCCTAGCTATATAGCACATACAAACTGTGTGTATAACTTGCCTATGTGCTAAACTGAATAATTGTTTAGGACTATAGCCTCCACATTCACTCTACAAAACTTTAGGCTTGAATATGAATAAAAAAATAGTACCAAATCGAACCAATCATTAATCTCAATTGACAAACTTGAAACTAGAAATTCCTGGTCAATTATACTAATACTATCAATGTTCCTGACTAATAAAACAATTAAACGGAGAGGATGACATTCAGAACTAAAGAGCCTAACTGCCACGCTGCATTTAATTAGGGCTGTCGTCGAAATCACCGAAGTTTGTCAGTTTGCGATTTGTTTAAATCTGACCGAATATTATTTAAAGTTATAGTGACCAAGTTAATAACTTCAAATAATGTATAGTTAAAGGCTAATTAGCCTACCAATTTCATATAGATTCCCAAAAATCATTCCATGAACGTTATTAGATTTAATTAAAGCAGCATCATGTTATAAATAGCTAAATGACAACCCCCAGAATGTTCTATATAGATTTCATAGAAACTCTATAGAATCTCCATAGAAATTGATGTGAAAGCTGTTTATAAGTATAATCAGTTCCTATTTCCATTTTTATGCAGAAGGCATTAAATGTCAGTCTTTCAGAAAAGCTAACAGAACAGCCAAAAGACCTACACATCTGTCCAGCTGTCCCACTCAATTAAATCTCGCTTTTATTGAATTTACATAGAAGGTTCTAATTTCTAAAGGGGGAAATGGGGCCGGGGGGGGGGGGGTTTACAAGACTTATACCATAAAACAAAGTACAGTTGGCAGGCGCGGCGTGAGGTGATGGCATTAGCAGGAGTCGTACTGCGTCGGCAGCCCTGCCTGTCAAAACATTGGAGGTGTTTTGTTTAAGGGATTGGGGGGATAACTGCTGATTCCTTAATCTGGCCAACTCTCCCTCCCAACCATTTACATGCATGGTCTTTCAAACGGGGGTCAAAGTCAAGTCGTCACCCAGCAGCGCAACAGCTGCTTCTCCTCTTTAGGTGAGGTGTTGAGAGACGAGGAGACATATGGAATTAAGGTACGTTCATTGTAACATGTACCCAGCTAATATTCGAAGATATCAATAACGGTATTGTGAAGTTTTTTCATGTGAGCGGCAACGATTTCGGAAACTAGCCAGAACACAACAGGACGTCTTTGAACTAGCAGCCCACACAACTTCCCAGATACTTTTTCACTGCAACTGCAACTATTATTATTATTATTATTATATTATTATTATTATTATTATATTATTATTATTACTATCATTACTACTATTATTATTATTATCATCATCATTATTATTATCAATGGCATTCGATTTTTAGAGGTCTATAGAGAATGAATCTATAGAACTCTATACAGTGACTACTGCTTACAATGTTCAATAGAAAATGTTTTTATAAAAATCTAAGAAACTATGATTCTATAGAAAAATATGGGCTCAATTTATAGAAATGACATTTTCTATAGAGACCTATAGAAATTCTATGGACACTTCTATAGAATTGCTATAGTAGAACTTTTTTTGTAAGGAAATTACACTAGAATTGTGTGACTTTGTTGCGGAACTTCGTTAGAATTCTTCGCAGAATGCGCCGAATGGCCACATGGGCCCTGGGCATACGCACATTTCGGGGCCCCTTTCGATAG
Source organism: Sclerodactyla briareus (assembly GCA_026419785.1). Classification (NCBI taxonomy): domain Eukaryota; kingdom Metazoa; phylum Echinodermata; class Holothuroidea; order Dendrochirotida; family Sclerodactylidae; genus Sclerodactyla; species Sclerodactyla briareus. The sequence goes on along the minus strand of JAODTK010005287.1, from coordinate 30,062 downwards.
AAAACTCTCCAAAAGTTCGCATTCGCGCACGATGTGATGCAGTAGGAATACCCCCACATCGAAAGAATAAACAGAAATTTCAGGCCAAATCGACCACATTGGACTTAACACTAGAGCAGGAACAAGCCAATTTTATTAAACACAAATCGAACCATGTGTTACGTGGGGTCAATAATAAACCTCATACCTGCCCCCCCACTGGCAACTGTCTCTTAATTATGGTAAAAGGAAAAACTTTCTGATGTTTCCGAGCATCTAGCTTATAGTTTTAAATTTCAAGTCACAGGTATCTTAGCGGCCGTGAAACACCTGGGCAGAGGGAGGTAGAGAACCAAATCCCAGATTTAAAAGGCCACCTCAATTCCATTTACTTGGGAGAAGAGGCTAGGTAAGGTACAATATATTCCCCAGAATCTTGAGAGGTTGCTTCTGATGCGGATGTGTAAGATTAAATCAGGAAGAACAAATGCAAAAAAATCGGCAATAATTCCAAATGCGTCCTCGTACAGTCAACTATAGTTTGCAGTGACTGTGCTTGCATAACATTAAATAACCATTAATAAATCGTTAATACGAAAACAGCGGCGCAAAAATGGAAGACCCTGCCAGTATTCAATCGGAAAACCATTTTTGCCACTTCAGCGTTGCATCCGATGTTGTCTGAACCTTGCTCAATTTTCGTCAAACTTTTCTTCGTTTTCTCCCCAATTTGAATTTTCTCACGACAGTCCTTTCCTTTTGTCAGCCATGGTTATTCTTGACCATAAAGGGGTTGCAGTTGCGCGGTTATCGTTTCCATATCGATTTTTTAGCGTTGGTTATTTCAGTAAATCTCAAAGAAACGTGATCCAAAATAACGATATCTTTGAAAATTTTAGAAGGGTTATGGGGGCACGAGTCCTCATGATTTCTAAGTGATGAATTATTGGGCAAGTAAGGACATTTTACAGTTAATCGGCTATTCTAGTAGCAGCTTGTTAATTGACTTCGGAAGCTTACATTTATCGGTCAGTCGCATCAAGCGGTTGTCATTTAGTTAGTGATAGTTCATTGTTGTTAGAACAACGGTTGCCATTGCAGACTAACTCAGAAAGGCAGTCCGTGATGTAGTTGCTTCATCGTGAAGTAGATGGATCCAGTATCGATCGTCATTTATTCCAGTACATTCCTCCAATTCGACCGGTCCTAGGCGATGTATTTCGGCAATTGCATTAATGTCTTGCCCGCACATACTGGGAAATCGGAAAGTGGAACGGCCATATCTCTCCAGCCTGAAGCAAGCGCGCCATATAGCAAAATCTTATGGGGATCATGTATTCCTGATATGCGACATGTTAGACCAGTCTACAAAGACAAGGTTGTCGTTGTATATATGTGGTAGGAACGCCAGAACGGTGGCCAGAACCTCGTTTTTGTTTTTTTTACTCCATCATTGCCATCCCACCTCTTGTTGAGCCGTTCTTAGCTGCAGGTAAGCCCCCCCCCCAGCTCTACAAGTCATAAGTCTCTCACGTCCCGATCGCCGTAAATTTTTTCACGTCAAAAAACTTATAACGTACAAAATGCGAATTCAGGTTTTTAAAACGTATGGCTGGATAAGGCATTGCCACTGACTAGGGGAGTACATTTGCTATGTGCATAGTGTGATTAGATTTCAATCAAGTCCTAATAAATAACCCCAATGAACAGCCATTCCCATTGAGCTCTCCGTGAGAGAGGTTGGTTCACATTACTCCCTATCTCCGCAGAGCAGGCAGCAGGAAGCAGGGAAATGGTTATTCCATTGTCAGCAGGTCCAGATATAAGCTACCTACAGTGAGCCAAGCATACCCTACACTGAGTACTGACTGTATTCTGTAATAATATAACTCAAATGTCTGGAGTTCCCACATAATCACAAATTTGTAATGGAATGAGGTGGAATTGAGGTGTAAATTATTATTTCAAACATTAGATGCTGAAGTTGGGATATGGATCACTTGACAAAAATTTTCAAAGGAATTTCATGTTGTGCGGTTATCAAGTATTTGAGGTACTCAAAAAAATCATTCAAAACGATCATTCAAACCGTAGATGCTGGAGGTGGGAACTTTCAGGGGGAGAAAATTGTGAAGGTTCATTTGAGGGGTCAAAAGAGAGAGAGGTCAAATGAGGAACAATATCATGGAACATGGTACATACAGTCAGCTGGCTGGGCGTGAGTATGTAGAAGCTTATTTTGAGGTCATCCAAGGTAATTTTCCCGCAGCTACCGAGTCGTTTCCGATCGCGCTTGTTTTTGCAAGTGAAAGAAAACCAAAAAACAAAACAAAAGTGCGAGTAAACATTGGACTGGACTACCGTGCGTTTTACAGACAGATGATTGCGACCTGAAGGCTGCAATGGTCGAAGCGACATGTTTGATTGAAATATATATCACTCAAAGTTTTGCTTCGGTAGACTATTCCGGACTCTGGATACAGCAATGCTCTACCCCAAAATGGTAATTTAAATCTGTGGTCGCCCACGTTCTGTCGGTGCCCGGGCAGCTGGGGTACATGCACTGATTCGCTTGTTGATAGGCAACGGAATAAATAAATTCTACTCTGATATCCGCATCCTAACCGACAGAAAAAATAACCGCATGAAAATGCTTATCAATTCGATCAGCTGTTTTTCCGACATTGAGGAAGAAAATATGAAGCAAGTTCCCTGTTTGTTCCTCTCTCCTACGAGTGATTTCCATGTTGACGATCAATAATTCTTCTCATTCAACCCCCACCTGCCCCCCCCCCCCCCCCCCCCCCCTCCTCCGCCGCACTGATATGTCTCAGTTCCGTGAACCACAAAAAATCAGTCTTTGTTGTTATTAACATGTATCATTTTTAGCGAAGAACTCTATCAGTAGTGGGCCTCGCAAACCCAAAGGTTTTCGTCTTTACTGATATGTATCAGCGAATTATACCCTTACAGAAATGTTTATCAGTTCAGCTGCTTGCGTAGCTTGTATCAGTTCAGGCCATTAAATATTGAGCACTGACTAATAAGAATACGAACCCACAACTGCAAAAGCTTTTTGTTAATCCGGAAATGGTGCACGTTTCCACATGGGTAGACAGGTTATTAAGATTCGGGTTTGTAGCTTTGTATTGAAGCAGCGCCTCCTCAAAGGGACTTAATACAGAGTACGTCATTCATCTCGGAATAAATCCAGGAGGAATTGTTGTTGTGCCATATATGTTTATATTATTTGATTCTAGACCCCAGCTATACAGGTCGAAGTGCGTCCGATTGATGACTGCCAAGCTCTAGCCGTACTTATTCTTGTAATATCGGGTTGAGTAACTCATTCAATCAAATAGTCACTCGATCTTACATTGTTTTTATAGAGATAGATTTAGGGATATTTTAACTTCGGTTCTGTATAATGGGGATAAAGCGCGAATGTTCGACTTTATTGTGTCATGAACAGTCTCTACTGAAATATCAGCGGTGGGCGTTTAGCATTAATTCGGATCTCGACTAGAGAGAGTGACAGAGAGCGAAAGAGGAAGGGGGAAGGGGGGGGGGGTGTAGTACAGCGCTCTAGAAACGTCGAGACAGGAACAGTTAGATGGAAACAACTGCAATCCTAACAAACAACAAACGCGATTTAGGTACAGGAAATGCAGGAATTGCCCAGGACGGTATCTGTTAGTGACGTAAGACGTTCTCCAAGTTGGCGAAAAATTTGCGGGTCATTCTACATGATTCAACTTTTTTTCGAACCTCTACACTCACATATCGAGTTAAGACACGGTAGACCTCCCTTCAACAATCTTGACTGCACGAATGATGATATCATCAACTGTGTAGGGCTATATATCAGTTGTGGTATAGTTGCCGGTTGAACAGGCAATTAACATATTAGGTAAAATAAAAACTGAACAAATAACAACGTCGTTAAAGAATGATTAACATTGAACATTTATTCGCTAGTTACTGACGGTTGGTATCAGCCTTCTTCAGACGCTATGAACACGATCCGTTCATTTCAAGTTGATTGTCATGAACGACGCGGTGGCTGATGAACATTCATTTTGTGTCGCTGCAAAAAGTGTTGATCACACTAATCCACTAACCATCTTATTTGTGATAGGTACTTGGACCAAAAATAGGACCAAAATCGTACCTTGGACTTGATTCTACCACTCCAGACTTTACTAGACTGTTTAATTGAACAAATTGGGTCCGTCCAGTGAGATAGTATTCACCGTATCAATGGTTGTGGTGTTAAATTCATGTCGAAATAATTCATCGACCAATGTATAGTTGGAAACTTACCAAAATAGTCACTAGATTACAGTCGAGTATGTAACTCGGTCATCAGTATTCACTCACTTCGTCTGAGCCGCTCACTTAATGAGAAGTGACGATTCCAAATTAAACGAGACCTGTAATTCTTTGGATTGATTGGCTTCACTGACCAACATTGTAGTAGTGATGTATGAATTACATAGACTGATAGGATCGCGGTTGCCAGTAAATTCTGGAGTGAAAGTTTGTCACTGAGAATTCATGTTGGTCATTGAGAATTCATGAAGGGTTCGAAAATAGACAACCAAACTCCTATCACCTATCGCCAGTCGATACGCATATCCAACGAGGTTTCTCCTGGTAGACTGCTGGTATTATGTGAAATTGATTGTGTTCTTCGTTATGATCAGGGTTTAGGCAAGGAAGTAGGATCCGCGTCAACAGTACATAGCGCGCATGCGTTGGTTTGTCGTCTGGAAACCTTGTAAACACGATATATACACATTGCGTTGTTACACCAGAAATACGAATCATTATTATCATTATATTGTTTTATGAAGGAACCGGGCAATCAGCAGTTAGCTTTCTGAGTTTTCCGTGTTAGGTTGTATACATGCATTGTATTCTCCTGTAATCCAGTCGAGCAGGTCATCAAGTCACCAGTCGACAAGTAGTTTCCTCATGCCATGCGGCCAGGGATTAAATTATTGAATATCTTCAGTTGATTGTACCGCGTGTGTGTCTTACATCCATGAATCAACGAATTCAACAATTAGGCAGTCCTTCTGAAAAAGCGCACTGCACAGCTGCAATCACGTGAGCATGAGCGTTTTCTTCAAGCAGTTGGTTCGCGGAGGGAACTAGTATAAGGTATAGGGACAGTTATGTATTCATAGGTAAGGCTTATACTTGCAAAATTGAACAGACTGACAGGGAAGAAGTACATCTACACATTCACACATTCAATGTATTTAGTCGTATTTAGTCGCCTAATCCTCGATAACCGACGTCTGTAGAAGTAGAAGGTTACAATTGAAATTTAGTACTTTGATTATTTCTCTTGATTAGGACACAGACATCACAGAGAGCGGATGACGAACTGCACATGGGCTCCTTGAGATACAGCGATATTCGAATTATTATTGTTAGGAGAAGCAAGTTAACAAATGTCACGACTGATAATCATAAATGACATATCATCATTTAGGTGCATTTGATTTAAGCGCTGTTTCATATGTAGTATTTATCTTATGTTGTATTCTATGTATTGTGAAGTTGCTCAATAATGAGTAATATTTTAAAAGATATCTTGTCTGTCTTACCTGTCTGAATATTTCGAATTGTGAGGGTTTGGGCAAGGTTATCATCATCAAGTGAAATGTTGAACTCGATAGATTACGCAAACGTATTTATTCTATAAATAAAAGTAGGCGATTCGCTCAGTTTTCTTGTTATATTCATAGGCGTCAGTCCATTCTCAAAAGTGGGGGGGGGGGGCATGACCAAGTGGGGGGGGGACATGCCCTCGCCGCCGAAAATTTACTGTGTGAAAAATGAAAAGTCAATTGGAGCAGCCTCAAAAAGTGGGGGGGGGACACGACCCCCCCGTCCTCCCCGGATTGACGCCCATGGTTATATTTAGGAAAATAATTGATTTCGATTCGGAGACTGATAGTTACTTTCATTATTATCTCAATGTTTCTATCGGTCTTATAGCACTCAGTCTTCCCGTGCGGGCTCGGGACGGATATGAGTGGACCGCAACATTCCTTGTCTGGCGTGAAAGAGGGCCCTGTTACAGTTTAGACTCTCACTGATAGAAGCACATGCTCAACGGGTAGGTGGCAACAAGACACATCCGCCCTCACCAGGCATCCTCCGAGCAAGCGTCTAGCCCTGGGCCTGACGTGACCCACAACACACTGAGGTACTCGCAAAGTTGAGCGAATTATACGGTTCGATCCCGCCCCGCGACCGATTACGCGCCAAATGCTAAAATGAATATAGTTGACAGTCACGAGTCAGGCTACCAGCTCTCACAATCCCATACTTCACCTAGCACCATGACATTGAACACACAGTCTTGTCAGCGGTCACCAAGGATGTTGCCATATGAGGAAGTTTTTCATTCATGTGTTTGAAAGTGTAGCGAAGTTGAGCGAAATATACGGTTCGAACCCGCCCCTCGACCGATTACGCGCCAAATGCTAAAATGAATATAGTTGACAGTAATGAGTCAGGCAACTGCCTCTCGCAATCCCATACTTCACCTAGCACCATGACATGGAACACACAGTCTTGTCAGCGGTCACCAAGGATGTTGCCATATGAGGAAGTTTTTCATTCATGTGTTGGAAAGTGTAGCGACTTGAGCCGAATTACGGTTCGAACCGCCCCGCGACCGATTACGCGCCAAATGCCTAAAATGAATATAGTTGACAGTCATGAGTCAGGCAACCGCTCTCACAATCCCATACTTCACCTAGCACCATGACATTGAACACACAGTCTTGTCAGCGGTCACCAAGGATGTTGCATATGATGAAGTATTTCATTCATGTGTTGGAAAGTGTAGGAACTATTTTGCCCCTTGTATCTCTCTTTAAATAACTTCGAAATAGTCGAAATAATTTATAGGGATATATCGGAGCACAATACAATGGGCAAGCCGCGCAGCTACAGTACTCCCAAAAAGTACCCCAGAACACCGAGTCAGTAGCCTTGAAGGAGTCAATACAGGCGGTTAGAGGAATCTCTTACTGAAATACCGTTTCAAACTGTCAGCATTTGGGAATCAAATCGTTGTTGCTGTTTCCATCATTTTAAACACCCCCCATCTTTTTAACACGTGTCGTCATCAAAAACTAATTCACCGCTTTTTTCCTTGCATCCCCTGAAATGTTAAGGCATTCTTCCGGAGTATCGGTACAAATTATGTTCTCCCAGCTTGGTCATAACCGTTCGTCGACAGGCGAATAGATGGCTGCCGAATTGCCGTCGTTCCTTTTTTAATTTCCTCTCTTCTCGATACAGTGTTACGTACTGAGATATACATTAACACGTCCCAGGTGTCGCACCACTTGACATCTCTTGCAAATGAAATGAATACTGTGGGTGAATGTCCTTATATGTGTCGATTCGGGATCTATTTCTCCAATGAAGTGAACAAAATGCAGTTCAAAAATTTGAATGAAATAAAAGTGGAGGGTTCCCTGTGGTGACATTGGATATATGTAGTGGTTGTCACTTGGCTCGATCCTAGCTTCAACTATTTTGTTTAATATTATGCTAACAGTTTGTCGTGTTCCGATATAAGTGACCATTCTTCTAGGCTGCTTGTTTCGTTCAAAAGGGGGGGAGAAAATGAGCTGTGAACATCTCCGTATCTGTATTATGCCTCTGTAGCCAGGACGTCGCCGAGGCGGTGCTCAAGGGCGGCGATCATGGGGGGGGTGGACGGGAGTGGGGAGACATGACCCCCCCAATATTTGGGGTGAGGGGACGCAATGCATTTTGTCCCCCAATATTTGAGCCCGACTGCTATTTCGCTGACGCTGCATCCGACATATCCAGCAGCAAACTGTGTTTAACTAATGACTGAAATGATCGGTTGAGTGAATTGTGCTGTTCCATTTTCGAAAATTCGCGCGCTACCGCGAGGGTATTCATTATCAGTAGGTTCAGGCACCATGATGTGCCGGGAGGACACTGATGATGTTCCTTAACAAAAAGGGGGCAAAAAAAAAAAAAAACCTGAAATTCACTCTGGGATGTTCTTATATAATTACGAGAGGAGAAGGGTTCTCTTCGATCCTATCGTTTGCATAAGACTGGCTTTACCAGCTTGGTGTGTCCTCCTTTATTGGACGTGTCGATGTTCTGCTAGGGACCAGTTAGTTAAATAAACAAACAAATAACACACAATCGCTATCTTGAGTGTGGAAGAGGGTTTGTGAAGAAGGGGTGGGGTTGAGGAAGGGGTAGTCTACCAACTGGCGGGAGCTGTGATTTTTCTATTTATTCATGGTGCGACTACTTGTTGAAAGTTGGGTGCGCGTGCACATACTATCACTATGGGACTGTATGAGGGTACACGGTTGCGCATCGCACAATGCAGCCAGGGGAAACACCACACATTACGTTGTCAAAAAGACAGATTCGAGGTGAAAGAGAAGGCTGGTACAAAGTGTGTGAAGTCCAAAATTGCCTAAATTTTCGATCTATTTTCGGTCTATTTACAAATTTAAAATAGAGTATTCGACAATCAATTTATGGGAGCGACCACGTGTGGAAAGTTGGGTGCGAGCACGGTGCACATACTGAGGGGAAGGCACATGGTGACGGGTGGAAACCCCTTAAAATAGCCACTGAAGATTCGGCCGGGGAACGCCACAATTTCGTGCAGACCATGATTGAAAAATTAGGTGAAGATATGTTTATATCCAAAGATTGCCTGACTGATGGAATGTCCAAAAGTGTAGCCTGAATTTCGCGCGCGCTTCGCGCGCAGTTCCGTTGTTTTTCTGTATTGTACGATTTGGCCACAAGGCTGGCCCCAATCAGAAGTGGCCCTCCCATGCGCCTGTGATCCGCAAAGAAGATAAAAAATGGGGGCCGTAATCTTTTAGTAAAAAACCTATCTAAGTGTAGGTCAGAGAGGGGTCAGTGGCAAATGTGTCGATGGTTGGTAAAACTGGACCGAAAGCTCGCGCTTCGCGCGAACGTAGTGGTTGTTGTCATTGCCCATTTTTCATTGCTCCTTTCATGACCGTAACCTCACTTGCCTCGTATCTCAGGATGTCACAGCACCCAACTCACAACTTTGAAATTTATCCCTAAGGCGATGAGTTTTTGGAGAACCTTTCCTGAAATAAAAAAAAAAATGTTATCAATTTTAGGGGGGCCGCTTACTGTCCCATAAGGCTGGGGAAGTATGCCGTTCCTGCAATCTAGGGGGTCTGTCAAACGAACAAAAAATCTTGTACGCTGCGCGCCAACTTGTGGTGGCGCTCCGCTTAGATAGTATTGGTCTTGTCCGTCCCCCCCCCCCAACCGTCAACACAAATCGCCGGCCCTTGTGCAGGTTGCTTGAGGGGTTTGGAGAAGTGGCCTATATAGACCCGTGAAACTAATAATAATACTTAACTGGAAATTAAGGAAATGGCAGGTAAATGCATGTAATTTGAAGAGGAAAAATGTCGCCTCGTCGGCGAGCCACAACACCGAAAACAATCATTTACATTTGTATGTGTAATATTGTATCAGCAACATATACGGTTTGGTACTTCACTCAAAATTGCACGCGAGCTGCGGAGACAATTATTTTCGTCTAGGCTGTATAAATAGAGTGGCTATGCCAAGAGTCGGTTGTACATGCTCCGCACATAGACATAGCAAAGTTACGAAAACAGGACGCATATTCCACACACTAGCGTCCAGGTCAGTATAGGAACGTCGTCGTCGGTTCAGTTGGCTGGATCAGCTTACGTCACCCAACCCATGCGTGATAAATCGCCCAGATCTGTCCAATTATCTCACAGTCGCGCTTGTACTATTCCTCGAATTTCTGATCTAAAATAAAGATGGGACTTAGATGATGTAAGTAGTGCCTAGAGGTTATGAGGTAATTTGGCTTTACTTGATATACTCATTCCTCACAGATGTAGCAAGGAGCTAGTTTCAGCCCCAGGACTAATGACTGCTACACCTTGCCTCAGCAAAGCTGCGAGGTGAACTTCTTGAAGAAGGAGCATTACCGAAAATCGCATGACATGGCTTGTGCGAGCAATGGACGCTAATTCACTCGACAATTAATCATTATTATATACTTAAGGATTCCATCTCTCCAGTCCTTAGAGATTTTGCACAAGCAGTAAAAGGTACGCGATGCCTCTTCCCTCCGAGATCACACACTTTGATTCATCGATGAAAAAGAACCGTGAGTGCTCCGGGATGGAATCCCCGGCGTTACCAGAATTCATCTCAAACCTACATTCGCAGTACTTGAACAATGCTAACAAATTGCATTATAACTAAACTGAAGAAGGAATTTGGTAGTTTGACCATCATTTTAAATGTTAGCTTTTTCCATGAGAAAATTTAACCTATGTGTAAACGCGAAATACTGCGAAACGGGTCGCCTAATAAATGCCGGCAACACTACAGCGATATCGAACTGGCTTCGATCCGATGTGGTTCGAATTTTTTTTTTTTTTTTTCTCGGCCGTTCCTTCATCACTATGGGAGAAGAAGCAGCCAGCCACAAGAGGGCACCTCATCGGTACGTGAGCAAGCCACCAGATGGGAATTATTCTTAAACACTTATTGGTCCTTAGAGGTACGGTGTCTTGTTTTGTGAAAAATGGAAAATGTGTGAGAAATACCAAATGTTCCCTATATGAGTTAGTTACAATTCCCTATTTCTTCTCGAGTCTGCGCATTGGTTATCAGATATAATACAAGGATCATTAGGCCTATATTGGTCCCCGACTCCCAACAGAGGGAAAAGTCATTCAATATCATCACTGGTCAACGAGGAGATTGTTATCAACAAAATGGAGTTTGAAGTTGCACGGTAATTAGTAGTGCGTGTCATTAGCAGACTACTTCTCTCACCACTAAACCTGAATATCCTTATTGCGGGGATATAGGGCGGTTTGCACTGAAATGATGTCTTAGTTTCGCTTTTTTTCTTGAGGGTGGAAAATGAAACACTCTTTAAAGAAAGTTGCCCTAAAATTATTGTTGCAATTAATTGGCAGTCGATTACGGAAATAGGCCGCTATTTTTTTGTTTGCATTTCAGAGCATTACGGGAAATGGGCACTCGGTAATTGCCTGTTTTATTCATCCTCCTGCAGGCCCTGTTGAATTATCTTATTCTTCGCCACCTTGGGGGCTACTTTCGTCTCTCTTGATCTTGATATAACTGATGAGGAGTTCAACTCAGTTGTTCACGTGAGTCATCTGGCTGTACTATCTGATATATCGGATGAACCAATCAGAGATTATGAATAATTCACCTCAACTTGAGTGGAATTATGCAAAGCGTACCCAATAAGTAGAACCAGTATGCGATTCAACTATAGCTAGAATGCCGAGCATGTGTCATTCTGCAACCAGACAAGGAAATAGTAGTTTTGCGGTAAGGACATTATTCGGAAATAAATGACGGCCAACGTCCATACGATCATGGGCCAGCCCTAAACCCGCAGTTCCAAAAAGAACTTGGAGACAACTGCCAGCTACACTATGGGAGGACTGGGAAATCTATCCACATATCTCAACACCAATGTCAAACAATGTGGAGGGCCATTATGTAGAAAAATAGTCCCCGTGTCACCCAAAATTGAACGACACATAACTAAACAACGTAGTACATATCTCACCATATATACATATTTTATTCTGAATCCCTTCTCTTAGACCGAGTGAATAATGTACCATTTATTACCGGTAGAATAGAAAATATCGCGAGCGCTACACAAAGTATGACATCTCTTTTTTCCTGCGATTGCATGGAGTACGAGTGTGACGACAAACTCTATAACGGAAATTAAAGGATACAAGTGTGGTCACAAACCCCATGAGCATGAAAACACTTCTGATATAAAGATTGAAGGAAGTGGGAAATGAACGAAGAAATACAGAACATTAATTTAAATAATTTAGGATATTTCTCGAATATACGCACTGTGACATTAGAGTTTGGGTTATAGTAAATTATCATATCAGATGCAACAAAGGTCTAACGTTGAAACGAAGTTAATAATTGAAGCCATTGAAATCACCGTAGGTTCATTGATAATTCCATCATCAGTCTTTATGTCTTCAATTATTGCACATTTTTTTTTCTTGTAGGGACCATGTTTTTTTTTATTCCACAAATATTCTCTTTATATTCTCAAGAAAAGGCTCTGTGTAGCCCTTATTCAGGACTAGCAAATACAAGCCGTATAGGCCATGAACCATCAAACAAGTCGACAACTAGGTGCTACGGTAATGGACTTGCACACGTGCGAGGCTGAAGAGCAATTGGAAAGATTGCTGCCAAGGGACTCACGTAGGGTACCGATGCGTTCTACCTACCTGACTGAGGCAATGACTTATCAAAGAGAAGTTGACAGCCAAATTTCTGACGAATGGGCGATAGCAGGAGAGAGAAGGTTTTTTTTTTCAATAGCCCTATCACCTATACTTTTTTTAAACAGTCTCATGAAAATAGCCTGTTCAGCCCTTGTAAGTTCAGATAGATTTATTTCCAAGTTCGTTCGCCCATGGTGGAAAAACCAGGAATAACTAAGACGGAAAAGAGAAGAAAAATGAGAGGGAGGAAACAAAAGGTTGAGGTAAGGAGGAGGAGGAGGGAAAAATACGCTTGTGGAGGAAACAAAGCGTGCGCTTCAGTCGACTGTCAGTGATAGAATAATTGTGCACGGCAACGCTACTCGAAAGGGAATGGGGGTTACAGACTGCAGCTCAGTTGGATGGTGTTGATGCATGGTGTCACATGACTTTTGTCAGCCATTTATTCCCGTATTAAATAACGTTCTTATATCTAACCACCATGGGCCCGTCAAACAGGTGGGGGATCGGGTGGTGACATGTCCCCCCACTTTCAAAGATGGGGGATTATCATATCGTTTTGCCTCCCCCCACTTTCCGGACCGTAATAAAAAATAATAGGAAAATGCCCGATTTGTTCACTCTAAACTGATTCAATTCTTGTTTAACCAAACAATAATCCGAGTTGGAAATTTATCAAGTCCAACTAATCAGGTGCGGATCCCAGGTGAAGACCTGGACCCGACTCGGGCTGGAGTGGAAGGATTACCCAGTTTCATACCGAGTTCTCGAATTGTAAATGCATACCCAAAAGTGCATAAATTTTTCAAGTGTTTCGCGCGCAATGGCGTTTTTCTTCGGCGTTGGTAGGCAAAATATTGGCGAGGTTGGTAATGCTTTCGAACATTTGTTCACTCGATTAATTCAGACGCCTTGGGGCAAACTGCCCCCTCCCCCGCCCCAATTTCTCAGATGAAAAAATTCGGGCGAAAATTCGTGGGAATTTGAAAGGAAAAAAGCAAAGTGAAAATTTCGATAATTTTTTGCAGACTTTTCGACCAAAATGCCGGAAAACAGCATTTTTTTCATCTTCTTAAATCATCTTAGTAGGCACAAGACAACTGTTGTGTCGTCTTTTACTCAAATCACCATGTAGATAGGTTGCTATTGAGCCTGGCAAGTGCGTTTCGTCGATCTCGAGGGTAGGAAAATCTGAAATTTCGTTTTACGCTTCGCGACGAACTCCCGCTTAGATGGTATTTTTGGCATTTGATGTTGTGTCCCCCACTTTCAAAAAACGGTCACGCACCCCTGTCTACCACTTGCGACTGGAACTCATTCAGAAGAGGTGGGCCGTACGACTAAGTAACGGTTGACAAGGAGGAGGCAGGTGCCGGCTGTCGAAGATCCATGCCTGCTCCAAAGTTATAAGTTTGTGTGTATGTATTATGTTCGTGTTTTCTCAACAGGGTCGCAAGGCGCAATGGAAAATCATTTATTTACGGTGGAGCAGGCGGCGAATTAGGAAAATAAGCTGGTCCATGTGACCAGCGACTAATTAAGAAACAGCAATGTCCTCATTATCTCAACAGTTCGCTCGTGGAGTGGGTAAGGCTAGCCTTTCTCGCTTTTCCTGAATGCTCCGGTGATCCCAGAAGGGACAGGAAATTGAGGAGGAAACTTCCCAAGTGAGGGAATCCTACGATCAGTGTCGCATAAAGAGGGGATAACGAGCGAACTGGTGGAAGATGGGAGAGAATTCGATAATGGTTTGTCGTTAGTATAGAGAGAGAGTGAACTCCGGAACCCGGAATATGGACTTACAGGCCGTGTTTGAAAATCGGGTAGAAAAGAATACAAAATCGGAAATTACAAAAGCTAAATAAACAATCTGCCCCGAATTCTAATGGTGTCAAAAATTTTTACGTATCGAGTGCCCGAAGGAGGTTTTTTCCGGTTTTTTTCGTGCGCTTCGCCAACAATGGTACTCCTATACATGAGAGAGACCGTCTTTTCACAAGTAGCCACATTTTCGAAAAATTACTGTGCGGCAATGTTGAAGGGTCGATGAGAGCATTTTCATGAAAAGGGGACATGTTCCCCCTTCTCCATTTGTGAACTGATGGACCGTATGGTCTAAATTTTTCATCATATATAACCTGCAACTCATTTCGAGCCCCCTTTCTTTTACCCCATCAAAAAACGTAATGAATGGCTATGAATGATCATGTGGAAGTAAAAATCTTTCTCTTTCAAATTCACTCCAATTAAGTAAAAATGTCATTCAAAAATACCGGTAACAGGACCTTCTCGACTGTTCAGTGTTGATCGTTGAGTGCGAGGCAACTGCCCAGTGAAATTCTTGACAAATTAAATAATACTTTAAATGAGTTATTGCATCTGTTATTACTCACTTATAATAACGATCTTGTTAAATAATGAGATGAAAAACAATTGTCAGTGAAGGATGTGATTGTGGACAAAATGTACTGGCCTACTGGGGGGATATCGAAAGTAATTCGGTTGCATGGCAGACGATTCCAATAAAAGAAAATGCACATTCATCTAAGGTATGACATCATCTTTAAAGCTTGATTATTTCGTAAGGTGAAAAGGTTTAATACGAGTGGCTTAAAACACCCAGGAAGTGCTATACAATTCATACTAAATGTCTAAGGTGGTACTTGTAAACCTAAACGCCTTCTTACGCGCCAAACGATAGTGGCGCTCCGCTAAATGGTCGTGCGGTTAACTCCTCATTGAACCATTATCACCCCACCCCCACTCCCCCGCCGCCCACCAACCTGCGGTCCGAATAAGGCTCTGGAATCCGAAGAATGGGAAGAAGCCGTAAACAATTTGGTCAGAAAGGCTGACTACGGATCAGATTCTAACGCGGTATTCTCAAATGAATGTCTCGGAATCGTAAGGGGTGAAGAGCAGATTGCCGGAGCCTATGTATCGCAAAAATGATGGAAAGATTAGTGCTCATTCATAACATGAAGCGTTGGTGTGCAATGTATTATGGGAAGGGTAGGCTATTGGCAGTTCGTAATTGGACCGCTTATACGATCGGATTCCATTCATGTTCCCCATCATGCACTGGGAAATGCTATTTGCGAAAAAGGTTCATGCTCACTAATTTTGGTTTTCAGACTACTTAAGTTTCAGAGGGTGCTAATGCAGATTAGCGTTTATTTTATTGCGTTTTAATGGGTGAATCAATTCCTCTAAGGGACATACATTATCGTCAAATTCACGTCAATCTGTGACAGACCGTCCCTCACTACAGAAGTCGAGTACCCGTTGGTGTTCCATATTGCTTCAATAACTATCCTCCACAGCACTTGGACTGCAGAATTGTCTGACCATTTCGATTCAGAATCCTGCATCTGCTTCCAGCTCCCCCCTTACGACTGTTGAGTGATGATGTCGTAGGGGACCCCCTTCGCTTACGAAGCTTAATTGTGTCTACGGAGGACCGGAACACTAATTTAGACTGATTCCCTAATCTCACAGCAGATTCGAACAATTGACGACTGACAACATATATCAATTCGAAGCACTTAATTATTTCCATTTCCGAACATCTTTCGACATTCGCGAAACGTTTGCAAAAAGGGGAAATGCATCCCGGAATAACCACCAGTTTAAATAATATACAGGATTGCCCCATCCGAAATTAACAGGAGTATCCACACGGGTCCAAGGCTATTTTGTTTGCTTAATATAGAGGTTGGCTACGTTTACCGCAAATGAGAAAGTTAAATATCGCCTTCACTACTAAAAGTGGATATGCGATTGTTGACCTGTGATCTCCTACGGGAAAAGCATGGGTACTTGAATGTAGCTCCGCCGTTGAAGACAACTCCCTCGGAAGCCAAGCACTTGACCATTCTCACCACTCGCTATCGCTCTAATCGGATGGTAATCGAAGAACCGGAATGAAATCACTGGACATTGTCGCAGGTCACCGAGCAATCGATCACATCTCCAACCCATAACATATCTGGCAGATATCGGGAGAGTACAGGTAAGCCTCGTCCTGGAAACCGGTCACCACGTCACAGTAGTCGTTCTGCCGTGGGTAAGTGTCACAGAACTCGAACCCTTGAGGGCCATCGTAGGGGATTTGCAGGGCCCCAAAGAGGAACGCGTGGAACTGAGTTTCAGGAACGATCGGGTTAGGGGGCCTGCAGCGAAGGTCTCGGTAAAGGTGACCGAATCTCGCGCTAGCTCATTAACGAGCAGGAATTCGCCACCCGCAACGTCCGCTCGGTCAGGGAATCTCGTCCAGTGTAATAAACGGGAAACCGCGTTGGTCTCGGGGACATCCCCTTGATGTTTGGTCGTAGAGACCGCCACTGCAGTGGAATAGCGAGGTTGTCCACCCGGGTACCAGACAGTAAAGGAGATGATGGATGGTACATTTCGAAGACCCGTGGTATTGAGCGTGCTGTCTGGAACGGCTGCCTCAGAGCGCTCAAATTCCTTGCAATCCTCCGGTCCGAAATCAGGTATAATGACGTTGCTGGAGGCATTGAGGTCTCTGAACACCCTCTCCTTGTGAGGTACAGTCGTGGACCTGAATAGAAGCTAGTATAGAAAAAGAATATCACGTGGCGTTATTGAGATTAAACACGCACCGTTAAATGGTCACATTTTAAAAATAAATAAAGGATACACCGCACGCTCCAGAATCCATATCCTCAACATTGGTAATTGTCCACAGGAACAAAAACGTTATTTTATGTACTCCCTGGTGACGTGTAATTCACCCAATACTGGAGACGAAGGACACTGCTCCTGTAAGGCAAATGAGACTCAGAAGTCAATTCGTTAATTTTTGCATGTTTTCACTTATGTTGGGTGCCGTAGCACCGCTGTCTGTGTTGTCAGGCTATGGTAACGTACTAAACATCCGCAGGAGAGAAGCTCAACGTAGGGTACCCACTGAGTGTTCGTGGGTGTTTAGGGGTCCCCATGCTTGCGCGTAGTGAGTTTCAAGAGGATGATGTTCAGAAGATAACCGCATGCTTCTCCCTAATTCTTTCGAACTGACCAATTCGACCAGGAGACGATTAATACTTCGGGGAGAGAATGGCCATCATTTTTGGCAGTAATCGTGGATAGTAAAAACTTTAAAAAAGCGTTTATGGAATGTGCAAACCGTGCCGTGTATTATAGTGCTTACGTAAACGCAGTGCTTCATAAAAGGAAGATCGTTTGACAGTGATTGCAACGTACTAGCAGGAACGGTATGAGAACAGATACTTAAAAAGAAGTCGGGCACCCAATGATCTTGACCGTTGTCCTTTCTAGTGTTGTCGATCATTGATATCATCGGCAAAGAATTGAGATCAAGACTGGCTAGGCAGGGCGCGACAACCTGCTTAAAGTTGGGGTCCAAAGCATCCAAAAGCATCTTCGCATGGAGAGAGTGAAAATCAGGAAAAGACTCCATTACTTGGTCAATGATGTAAAAAACAAATAAAAAATAAACCGCAGAGGAAGTGTCCCGGATGGCAAGATGGGTGAAGTGAACAGAATTAAAGTAACATAACCTGGTCTGCGGTATAGAAAGGATCAACACAGAAACCAAGAATAGTCAGTGCCCCAAAGAACATGACAAAGGAGATAGAGGCGGCGAATGAAAATTAATGAAGGAGTCATCAATAACGCCAGCTCGTTTATGGAATTGGGTATGAAACTATGAAGTGATATGGCGATAAATGATTAGAGAGATCAGAATGAATGGAAAACTGAACCCAATTGAAGGGAAGTGAAAGTTATTTCAATTAGATTGTGGTGGAAAACAGAATGACGATATAGGACAATGGGTTGAGTGAACGCTTGAAAAAAGAAGAAGAGTGAAAGAAGATGCCACATATGAGAACGACAGTATAATACAGAATGTGGAGGAAAACAGAATGACATAGGACATTTGTAAGTGAATGGTAAGAGTAATGACCAATAAGAGACAAGAAGAGATAAAAAGTCTATCATTATGCGGTAATGCCCCACTCATATTAGCACCGAGGTTGCTCGTGACGGAGGAATCTGCCTCCCAACTCTTAGCGTAAACCATGTAATTTTGCCTCGTTACTCAGCAGCAAGCAAACTTACACTTCGCACACGGTCCTGTGCAACGGAATCCCAACTTCATTACGGGTCTCGGTTCGCGGACCCGAGAGTTTTTAGCAATAATTTTGGCATTCACCGCGCTGACCCGGTCAGGCTTCGTTTTAACTCGTTACCACGTCACTGTGTTTGATGATTACATTAATGCTGGTAGTGATGGTGATCGGTTGAATGTCAACAACGGTGGGTTTGGCCATGGGTAATGAGTCAACAATTTGCCCTGGAGTCAATAATAATAATATCCGGTACTTAGCCATATAAAAAACTCTTCCATGTTAGTGCTCAAAGCGCGTGACGATATACCATATTTAATAGGAAGGTAGCACTTCCGACAACCGGAGGTATGTGGCAGGAGGCAAGCTAAACACAGCACCGGTGTCAAGTCCTCACAGGTATCCATTAAGCCACCTGGTAGAGAGGGACATGGAGATGGGAGTGTCTTGACCAAGGACACCACGAAAAAGCTGATTGGTTTTGGAGTTCGAACTCAATTTCCGATCAACGGTCTGAAGCTCTACCGATGAGCTAATCCGATCTCCATCCATAGAGGGGGTTTCTATAGATTTGGCATCCAGCTCTCTAACTGTATCTAATTGGAAACCCAATTACCCCTACGAGTAATACCACCTCAGATTCACCCTCTTGCGTGGCTTTCAACACATGATCAATGGTTTGGTCATGTTACATGAAAATTCCCGAAATTGTGGAAAAAATGAAGATTCTGTAATTTTTGTCGACTTCAATTTGCCGAATTTTGGACCTGTCGCTAAAGATTTCCGTAAGAAACACAGATTAGAGGAGGTTATGTCTCTACACCTCTCATGAATGACCCCGAAATAGTAAGGGTAATGTACTCATAATGGGGAGCACACATACTACAAGATATGGTTTTCATCAAACTCATTACCCATATACTCTATCACTCATGTCCTAATTGAGTATCGTGTACATACATACATACATACATACAACATACATTACATACATACAACTACATACATACATCCTACATTACATTACATACGTCGAGGAAATTATGTCCAAGCAGGCTGAAAAACGAAGCCTTTTATATAGATGGACAATAAATTTCAAGGAATATAGACCTTTTCCAGATTCAGAAAACATGGTTACTTCATGTTGTTCACTTAACGGATAAGTGGACGGTGTTCAGCGACTTCGATCAAACGATTCCCAGCCCAAATAAGGCCCATGCACACCATGGTCTGCTCTCGATCTGATCGTACCAAGCGTCGAGTTTTTCTGGTGAGTGCTCTACTGGTGGGGATATACATCGACACGCCATCCCAGAACCGTGGGAGAAATCAATCTCAACCGACCTAAACACCCAGAAGTTCCGGAGGTCGCTAAAAAGAACAGAAAACTATGTGCGTTTGTTGGCCATGGCGCTTCATGTGATGCTTGATCGATAGCAGAATTGGGCGTGTGTGCTGTGGCCGTTGCTGAAAGTATGAGGCTAACGAACCAAAAAAAAAATTGAAGAAATTCCAACCGCGGCGTGAGGAAAGAGGCTCGAGTGCAGTGAACTACTTTGCCTGGTATACCCGTTCCCATTTTCCAAAATCTATAAGGGAATTAAGTGGCTCAAGAGTTTTCTTAAGAGCCATGCTTGTGTGTTACTGAGTTCAACAATTAGCAGCTTTACACATAACTAATACAACCCAGCTGTTTTCTCAGTAACACAAAAAGGATGTGAGAATACGACTTTTTAAATGCTACCTCGCCCTTCCATTCCTTATACGTAAGAATACCATAGATTGCATAAGTAATTAGCCAGCCTCAGTGCATGTTATAATTCAAAGAGAGCGGACTTATTGGTACCAAGCTCGTCTCAATAATAACTAGACACGTGCAGGCGGGTAAAACGCAGACGTGTATATCCCGCACAAATGGCCTTCGTGGACCTCTTTTATTTGACCTCTGTTGACTTTGAAATGCAGTTCGTCAAACAATCCAAGATTGCCAACCGTTGGTGCGAGTGTGGCCAACGCCACTTTCGAAATCGTCCTAAAATTTCATCATGGCGAAACCTGTACAAATACCAATTTCAAGTCATCGGATAAAGCGTTATTTTTTGCTAAAAAAAAATACAAAGGGTGCCGCTATGTGGGGTCCAATGGGGCACAAATTAAAGTTGGTCTCAAAACGATTGCCCAGGCCGAAACGTGTGCGGATAACGCGAAAAAGTCAGTTCGTCGAAAAATACAAGAAGGACCGCCGTTGTAGGGGTGTGGCCACCCCCCTTTTTCGAAATCGTCTGAGATTCAGCCCGGATCCGCATAACGCATCTATTGAATCCCAGCCTAAGCTGGACTCCATAGATGCGTTTGCGAGTCCGGACTGTTTGTGTAAATCACTATCTACGAAAACGACGTTTGTTTCAGAAGAGAAAACACTATCGTGTAATGCGAAAGAACCATAAAAAGGCAGCAGTTCCGCATATTGTCGTTGCTTGCTTTTTTACAAGGGAAACTATTCCAGAGAATTCATTCGCGATGAATACGCCATCGCATACGCATTGGGACAATGTGCTTATTTTCGCCTGTTCAGCGATTGGTTTGGCCTTCATTTATGAAATGTTGGCTTCTGTGGAACCAAGTGATCCAATCTTTGCAAACCTAAATAGGAATATATTCAAACGCTAGCCCCCTCTCAAGATCACGGTGAATTGGGTCGGATTTTTTCAATGGTATGTGCAGATAAAAGTATCCCATCATTGCCATAAAGGTATTCATTTTCTACTTCTTCTGCTTCTGATGCTGTCAGATGGTAACTCATTAAAACCCCGGCCCATTCCGGTATCACAACGAGATGTTGGTGTAGGCTACAGTGAACATCAGGCAGCACAACTATGCTTGAACACTCAAAGCGCATGATTCCCTTAACAGGGGAAGGTAATTCATCATGTCCATCCTCCAGTAACTCGAGGGTAGAAACTGCGCTGGAAGGCTTGCTATTTATGGGGGATTTTGATGTAGCGGCGGCCACGCACCATCACTTCTTATTCATTTGAACTGCCACCGATGCCATTTGAAAACTTGAATAAAGGGTCAAGCCTGGTTTCTTCTCCTCCGATCGGTCCTTACCGAATCACGTGTCACTACACGTGCAGCTCTTCTGTTGGATGCTTCTTTTCAATATCTTTGATGAAATGTTTTCCATAATACGCCTTCGTTAATAAGTTCACGATAGAGCACTACCTAGCTATTCAGATGCCTTGAACAGATTGCTTTTCCACTTTATGATTTTTCAGTCAAGTGTTCAATGGGTGTACTTAAATCCGCCATTTCTCAAGTGCAGGCCCAGACGGACGTCTTTCAATGAACAATTTTCATATGTGCAGTAACAACCGGATGGAACAACGATAAAATGCGTCCATGAACAATGAAAAAGAAAAGAAAAATGACTGTGTGAATTGATCGGTTTATCAAAAACCACTTCATGCGAATAAATTGTTTTCACACAGACTCTTGCACACAGGAATCTTCGAAATAGAACGGACTTCTGACATGAATATTTCAGCCGGCGTTCATCTTCCACTGTTAAACATATACCACTGCGCATTTTTCATTTTGTTGATGTCCGTTGTTGGATCCCTTCTCACGGGATTAGGCAAAACCGGAACCCAGAAAACCTATCTGGAATAGCGCAATGGATTTGTTTTGTCCCAATATTGTGTCAGTCGAAAACAAGAGATCAGAGTTTCTTTAAGTGATTAACCTCGTGAACTGATTAGTCTTTGTCTTTGTGTTAATTATAAATAAAAATAAAATAAAACCTAAACTTAATGGGTGCTGGAGACGGGACATGTGAGATCCAAAGATAGGAAGTACGACACACTGGGGCGTAGCCGAGTGGGGGGTGAGGGTGTCACCCCCTAAAATTTTTGCTGTCGGCAAACTTCTGGTCTGTCGGCGAAAGAGAAAGTAGGAGTCTGGGAGTAACGGTGACGAGAGCGGATAGAAGAAAGTATAGGCTGACTAGAGAAAAGGAGAATGGCAGTCTTTCTTTCGGTTATTCCGATTTCAATTCTTATTTGATAACTACTCATTCACCAATCCATTTCACATCCCGATGCCTGATATGTAAACCTTCGGCAAATCGGACTGATCACTAGATGAGTGTTATAATAGCCACACATCAGTGAAATAATGGAAATTGAAGCCCTCCATGTAAACAGTAGGGCCCGTCGAGTCAGAGGGTGCTGCGTGGCCCACGCTAATACCAGCTGATCTTTCTCAACTTTAAGTCCAATTTGTACGTGTTTGAGTATAAGTTCACTCCAATGGCTGCTATGGACTTACTTACACTACAAGCTTAACCCTATTTTCTCTTGTGCATTTTTTTGTCACTTGCTCATCTTCAATAAATCCGGCGACTATTCATCCATACCCATTGGCTAACTTCAAACCCAGTTTTCGCACTTTTAAAATTACAAAAACATCTTGCATCAACGATAACGTTAGGGTATTTACAATCATTGAAAGTCTTCGATTTCGAAGACTTAAACAGACAGTGGTGCTTTTGAGAATTATACAAAGTAAACTCTAACCTAAAATCGTCGTGAACAGCGCTTAAGAGTGACACCCAAGACATTTCGACAGTATATAAAAATAGTCAGTCTATAGTGGATGGGGACATGCTTTACTTCTCAGGCATTCCAATCTGCCCCACTCTACCTCAACCACATAACACTTCTCTTCATACAAGTGACGGAACTCCATACCCTCTCTGATCCGTTACAGAGCCATGCAGGCGTTTGCATTTTGAGAAACTTCTTGGGGGCTATATAGTTTTACCGAGCTTACCATCTAAGGCTGGCGGGCGCCCCTATAGAGTTTGGCACATAGGGCCACAAAGCCTCTTCCAGCTGCAAAACGAATATAATTATCCATTTTCTTCAGAACACGCTAAAATTGCACCGCCCTTTTAGATGTCATTCCATTCTCAAAATTTGAAGAGTATTCTCAGAATTCGATCGAGGAGGGGCAGGTGTGGAGAGGAATGAATCCCTCTTAGGCACCAGACACTAAACCAACAAAGAGGAACGAACCAAACTTGCTTGAGCAGAATTAAGGAAGACTGAGTCAACGATGCCTCCCAAAACTAAATATTCTATTTGGTACGGCACTCTTTATCCTGGCTATTTTCTTCTTTGGATTTCCATTATTGTCAGTTGTCGCAGCGAGAACTATCATAACTATCGGAACTTCCCATCAGGGGCTACCACGCGTCCTCTTCAAATATGGAATTCTAAATGCAGTGTCATGAAACATAGTTTCAACCTCACTTTTGGTATCGAAATTATTTTATTCTATATGAAGGAGAAGGCAGGGGGAGGGGAAATGCTGACATTTTTCAAACCGGCCCTGTGCCCACAATTCCTGCACCCCCCAAATGGCCCTCTACCCAGGGAACATTGCATGCAACTTTGAAAAATTAATTGCAGCTTGTGGGAGGAATGCATTTCAAGTACCATTGTGTGAAATTTCATAAAATAGGCCCTGGGCCCACGTGGACCTTGGACCAAAAATTTCATGAAACCTCGAACGTCGGCTTACTAAAGGCATCATTATGACTTAACATTCGGCCACTGTGTCACTAAAAGTTTTAGGAGAAGTAGCCGTTTTGGCGTTTTTCCACTCATTGGGGCCTCATTGTGCCCCTTGAAAGCCATTTGACATTAACTTTAGTGTCAACGATGACCCTCATTCAATAAACATTGTGACTACGCTGGTCGAGATTCATCAAAGCCGCGAACCTTTTGTTGGCCCAAAAAGCAAAAGTTCTACGACTGGATCGATAAATGATATATAGATATATAGATAGGGGATGATAGATAGATAATATAGATAGATGCTAGAATAGAGAGATATATAGATGGATGGATAGATAGATAGGTAGAATGACATGGGCATCACAAACTTCACAACCCCTAGCTTGTTTGAGCTTATGGAAACTACTTCATAATTTTTTTCTATTTCTGCTACTACTGGCGAAATGACAATGCACCTCCATGGGGCAGGCCCTGGCTAGCAATCGTATAGTTCAAGGTATGATACTTCAGAGGCCACAAGGTCAACAAGAGGTCAACGGTTTGTATGCTTACAATCTAAACAGTGAATAGGCCAGTACCAGCAAGATTGCAATTGCCCCAGCCTGTCCAGCTGAGTGGCACTATAAGGGTGTCCGGTATTTTATTTTCAGGTGCCAGTCATTTTTTCTCCACATAAGAGGAGCTTTTCATCACCTTCCCCCACGAACCTTGCGCTCCCCCACCGTCCTATCCTATAAATGATAAAGCCCTATAAACACATCACGCATTATGCAGCTTGGAGATCGTTTTGGACTGGTTGTAATTGAATATTTTAATTAGTAGAAGAGACATTATGGACCTCACACCCCCCCCCCCCCTCCGTCTGCCGAATAATCGCCCCGCGGTATATCGCTGCCTAATTTTACGCATAATATTCCTAATGGGGATCTGCAGTAGCGATATCGAGTTGCACTGACGATTTTCATTGTACTCCATTTTATACAAGTACATATTCGAAGGTTGGCGGGTTTGTCAAACTTTTAAAGCGAGCAATATGCGATTCAAGAATCCGAATAGCAGTCTATTCTCGGCTACCGGTGACAACCTTGTGAAGATGACTGTAACAGGGAAGAAGAAACATCGTTTTCACTTTGGGGTCAGGCTAATGCACCTGGCCTATGATTTAATTACTCTTAAACTGCTTTTTAGCCGATACCCTAGTCCCACACACATCCATGGTCTGGATTTTTTTTTATCAGTGCTCACTGGCTTGTGTTAGAACACCCTTCCCCACCCCAAATATCTCCATGCCCATCAGTCATCTTCAAAGGCCCCATGGCCCTTACATATACATCGATTTTGTTGGCCGTGTTCAAAACCAACAAGATATATAATAATAGTATTGTATACTAAAATACTTAAACCTTCAATCCTGTTCGACGTTGATGACCGTTTTGGAAGGTCCGAGTGTTGACTGCCAAGACGACCACTCACCGACTTAGGGCGATAAATTATATGCTTTTGATTTATGATGGCAATGGTCCAGGTGCTACGCCGTCCTGGTAAAGATTTCATAAACAGATGGACGTCTCAATTTCGCGACCTGTGTTCACAATTTGATCATTCGAGCGCATCTTGATGACGCGTCTGTTCATTTGCACATTTTGATGACGGGTTATCCCACTTGCGTGATCTGATGACGCGTGTGTTGTGGTACATGTGAACATAGCTTTTCAAAAAGAGTTTCCCGCGTCATTCAGGAGACGTGATAAGGCAAAACCTGTTACGACCCATATGTAACATTGACCAAAGTAACAATCTTGGTCCAAAATGTAACAGCTTTTTGACCAAAATGTAACAATTTGGGAAGGTGGGGATCCAAAATTGTAACAACTTTCTGCCCGAAATGTAACAAATCTCAAAGTTGATCCAGAATGTACAACTTGTTTGACCAAACTGTACCACTCTGAGGACTGTTTTCAAACATCAACACGCTAGTGGGGCGTTACGCCATTTCGCCCTAGAGGAGGCTGTTGGGCGTCGGAATGGCTTGCAAATTGGTGGGGATGTTACTCGGAGTCGGGGCTATCCTTCGTTGCAGTCTCAGACCCAAAAGCGCATGCATGACGAAATTGGCGCGATCCTGGGGTGGGGGAAAATTTGTCGCCCCCTCATATGAACTGACCTTTATGCCGATGACATTATGCGGAGTATTATGCTGAAACCCGAACTCAATAGCACGTTGAGTTCCTGAGTTATGGGCGAAGGGCTCTATTAGGGCGTCGGGTGGGCGCATAAGCAGCCTGCTTGATCCAACAAGTGCGCCAAAACTCTATCTGGGTAATTTTTTTTTTTTGTGGCGCTGATTTCAATGGTCGTACTTTATAATAAATATGACTGCCTAGTATCTACTTGAAACAATGGCACTAGGCGTACTCATTACCTATATAGGCGGTTTGCAACTACGCCCCCAAATTGGGCCACATCGATGGCACAGCCTAGTTAGTTCATATTCATTTTTTCCCTAGGCTTGTCCGGGCATTGTTCTATATTGTTGATTTTTAACGTAATTGAGGAAACCCCTATCCCCCAGGGGGACACTTTTCAGCCTGAATAGCCACAGAGGAACCGGGGCTGACCTTTTCTTTTTTTGCGCTTGTCAGTAGGCAACTCGAAATACTACTGAACCGTTTGTGTTTTTGGTTGTAGGAACTTCATTAGTGCGCGCAGCATCCCCCGACGCCCCATTTTTCACTATTAACGGTGGGGTTGGAACCGTTTACAGTCTCTGAGTAGGTAACAGTTGCCAATGGAAATGAAATTGATTCGTTTGAATTTATCGTGCTGTGAAATGCTGCATTGTTTGAAAAATGGTACCTTCTGTGGCGCTCAAAATCAAATGGCTGCACAGTCGAACAAGGTCATATCGGTTTGCAAAATGCCGCAATCGATTTTCGTGACTATCAGCGCTACTAAAACTGGCAACGTTTCTAAAGTTTGACATTAGCGTTGTTTAAATGAAATGCAACCATGCTAACTACCCTGGCAACTAAAATGGGGGTTTTTGTGAATTTTGATTGGGCGCCATTTGTTTTAGGAGGTCACGGGACCCCCTAAAATTTGTGCATCTGGGCGACCTAGATCTGTAATACCTAGTGAAATTTGGAACATGTTTTCCGCAACTTTATTTTCAGCCCCCTTTTACCCCCTCCTCTGTAACGCACCCACTTTGGCGTCACTGACCGGAAAACCTATTGGCATAAAATTCATTTGGCAATAAAATTCATGAATTTCCTTATGTTTTAGTGTACATTAGTGGTACTGGGTGGGGGGAGGGGGTGGGAAGTCCACCTGTATGCTGATTACGAATATGCGACCCGCGTTGCCGTAATTTTGTTTTTATAAACAAGTAAGAAATTATATCATTTGGAGTGAAATGTTATGATGATTACAAATATGAGACCCGCGTTGCGTAATAGGGTTTTATAAACAAGTAAGAAAGCGCCTTTAATTTGTACTTTTTGGGGCGTAGGCGTACTCGCTAAAGGTAGCTCGATCGGGCTCTAAAATGCCTGGAATCAGATTCCCGTTGCTAATTTTCATATAATATGACACGTTTCATTACTTTTTATTCACTAATGAATATGAGTTGAAAATTCTCGATTTTTATTGATATTTTGGAGGCATATACTCACTGCTACCAGGTCACTAAAATTTTAGTTCATTTTTGACGGAAGTAACGTTCATTTAGAAATTCAAAGTTTGTAAGCGGTATAAAACAAGCAATGCTCGACGGGAAAAATTTAAAACTAGGCGGTTATACTTTTGCATGACTATCAATGGGAAGAACTTCGAGGACAATTGAACATACGCCATACAAAAATGGCGGCCATTTAAAAAATGCCCCCCAAAATAAACTAAAATATTCGTGTAAAAATTGTAGAAGTGAGTGAATGCCTCCAAAATATCACCAAAAAAAATCGAGAATCATTAACTATGTAATATAGGTGTATTTCAGCAAAATCGGGAGTATTTGAAATTCGACGTCATATGGGGGAAATTTGGCATTTTTTTTCTTGGCCACATCATGGAAGTGTAATATTATATGTAAGATTGACACGGGAATCGATTCCAGACAATTGAGAACTTTTTTTTTTCACTTGTTTCATAAAAACCATATACTATATGATACCGGGGGTACAAATTCGAAATCATCATAAAAAATTGTCACCCCAGATATTATAATTTTTATTAGCCTATTAGCGGTCAGGGAATTGGATTCCCCCACCTCCCCACCCCAGTAACACTAAGGTTCTGGGCTCAATTTTTCGGCCACGCTGAGTACCGGTGATAATTAAAAAAACTATCGGATGCACGCGCTGAGTAAATGTGGTTCGCAGCAGGTGAGGGCAAACTGCTAACACCCTACCTTGAGATAGACAGGTAGAAGATTTTGAGTTGCACAATGGAATCAGCGTCAAATTCTGTGCCGAATACATCGATTTTCCAGCAAAATCAGGTCTAGTTAAAAAATTACGCGGAATAGAGGCGCAACTCTAAAATGCGGAAAATAGGCAAACATACAACTATTCTTATGAATATTCTAATCCGCATAAAATTTCACGCAAGACGGATATAATTTGAGCCTAATTATTTCAGAAAAGCGGATTTCCACACCCACCCCTATAACTGTAGGGATAGGGCGCCATTTAAAAAAAAACGTCCATAACTAACGAACGTAAGTAACACGTCGGGTAGTACTTTCAGCCACCCCTAAATTTAATGGTGATAATCGAAAAGCCATAGCATGCACGGGGCTGATAATATGGCGCAAAAACGCGACCATATAGGGGTCCCAAACTCAATCATATAGTCAACTGTACTTTTCCCATCGTCCGATAACCCCTTTAAAGGGTATCACACTACAATCCGACAAAATATATACAGTGCGCAAATATTAAGATATGAATAGGAAGTGTATAATTTCTATGAGGTACCCCCACTGTGGACTTGTACGCCCATAAACTTGAAGATAGAAATGTGATACGGAGGTGAGGATTAGACCAATGGGATCGGCGTCAATGCTACGTCAATACATGTGCGTTCAGCTGATTTTATTTTTTTGCATATTTTGCCAATATTACATACAATGGATTTTTTAAATGAGAGAGCCACTCCTAATCAAACCAAAATAAACCGAACCCACGTAGTTTTGGGGCCTGGAAACAGTGCTGTGCAGTTGTTTCTCTCATATCTCATTTAGTTTTCGAGATTATTGGCGATGGTAATTTGAAACTCAATCCTATTCGAGTGGCCATAAATCGACCCGCCTTATTCTATGATTTGAGTATGGCTCATTCGACCGAGCGTGCCGAGTTGCTCATATATATCCCACTTGGGAATTTTGAACCTGGTCCCTAGACAAAACGCCTTTTTGAGGCTTTCCGAGCCCCAAATCGACCTGAAATAGCATTTTTTGAAGCAGTATTTATTTGACTATAAACCTTGCGAATCGGGCATGTCAAATCGAAAGGTTGCAATTTCATCATGGAAACGCAATTCCGGACGTATTGGTCCTAAGTAGCCGGTTCGCAACATTGTTTCACTCCTCAGTTGTATGGCTAGAAAAGGGGCATTTTTGAATCATTCACTTACTCACTTACCCATATTGCACTTTGAACCCCCCCCCGCGCCATCGAACATCTGCAATCTTTACGGAAGTCCGCTGGCTGGCAACCCCACGTCCTTCTTATTTTTGCCAGCGACGTAATTCTTTAGCATCTTGGCTCAATTTTTTTCAATTCACCGTCCTTTTTCATCGCTTAATCGCGATTCTACTAAACGGTCAACTTCGTTTAACAAGCCGCATAAGCGTTTTTGCTCACCGATCTCGTTCGTCAGAATAGAAGTATCCTTAGCGGTGTGAGTGATTTTTGGATTGAATTTTCTTTTTTCTTTCGCTGGATCCCGTTTTGTGTAAGTCCGTTTTAGCCTAGGCTGTTCCTAGCACAGTCGGATGTGTGTGTTTT
>JAODTK010005285.1:0-10937 GCA_026419785.1 Sclerodactyla briareus | reverse complement strand
GAGAGAATAAAAAAAAAAAAGGAGCGTCGAGAGGTTGGCTTGTCAGTTTGTGCTCATTCTACCAGATTATCACTGGTTATTGTTTTTGGGTCCCATAGCAATGATTGCTATAGTAACCAATATGCCTGATTGAGAAGTATCATATGAGAAGTGTGTGTGTGGTTTGTTCGGTGTGTGTGCGTTCGTGTGTGCGTGCGTTTGCATTTCCGTCAAATATTGATTGTTCACCGCAACCGGAAGCGCGCGACACCCCCCCCCCCCATCTGTTTATTCATACCGTTTAAACCGAGGAGAGGCAGAGTCAATCTTTCCCTCCCCTCTTCCCCAAAACCACGTGGCGGATAATTCGGTTAATGTTCGCTCTCCTGCAGCCTACGACCTATCACGTTGTAATATACCGGTCCTCGTCCTATCACAACGAAGTCAGCAACGTCGAGCCCGTCGTTACTGGTGGGGTGACCGCCTGGGAATACTGGGTGTCGTAGCTTTCTTCATTTTCCCCTATCATCTCATCAGCCCCGAAGATCGGTCGAGAGGGTGCTGTCCAATTGCCAGCTACCTATTATCAACTGTGTTATTGTGGTCAGCCATAGCAATGATTGCTTATAGTAACCATATGCTGAGGGCGAAGTAATCACATTATGATAAGGTGTGTGTGTTTGTTTTGCGGTGTGTGTGTGTGCGTTCCGGTGTGTGAGTGCGTTTGCATGTCCGTCCAAAATATTGATTGTTCACCGCAACCGGGATGCGCGCGACACCCCCCCCCCCCTCTGTTTATATCCTTTAAAAAGAAAACCGAAAGATGCAGAGTCAAGGTCTTTCTCTCTGCCCTTCCTCCCCTCTCCTCTTCTCCAAACTCAACTGGCGGATAATGTCGGTTAATGTCGCTCTTCTGCGCTACGACCATATCACGTGATATACGGTTCTCGTCCGATCACCGAAGTCAGCAACGTCGAGGCCAATTCTGACTCAGTAGTCTTCAGATCCTCACACCATTCCATGTATCTATTATTATGCAAATTATCTTTACTCCCAATACCATATATTGAAAGTTCATAATCCGTTTACCTTGTATATACCCATAATGTTATCACAATATTTTTGTAAGTGTATTGCTTTTGTGACAATAGAGTGAGAGAGAGAAAGAGCAATAAATAAGGGAAAACCAGAATAGCACAATCGTCGTGGCCCAGTCAGTACTTGGATGGTCGAAACCGCCCTGGGAATAACTGTGTGTCGTGCTTTTCTTTTCACTATCACTCATCATCCCGAAGGATCTGCGAGAGTTGCCTGTTCAGTTTGCCCTTCTACCTTTGTCACTGTGTATTGTTGGTCGCCATAGCAATGATTCTTATACCAATATGCTGAGTGAGAGTATCAGTATGAGAAGTGTGTGTGGTGTTTGTTGCGGTGTGTGTGCACTCGTGTGTGCGTGCGTTTGCATGTCGTCAATATTGATTGTTCACCGCAACCGGGAGCGCGCGCACACCCCCCCCCCCCTGTTATCATCCGTTTTAAACCGAAGAGATG
Source organism: Sclerodactyla briareus (assembly GCA_026419785.1). Taxonomy (NCBI): domain Eukaryota; kingdom Metazoa; phylum Echinodermata; class Holothuroidea; order Dendrochirotida; family Sclerodactylidae; genus Sclerodactyla; species Sclerodactyla briareus. The sequence continues at coordinate 9,407 of JAODTK010005285.1, read as the reverse complement.
CAGAGTCAATCTTTGTCCTTCCTCTTCCCCTCTCCTCTTCTTCTCGCAAACCACTGCGGTATAAGGTCGGTTAATGGTGCGCTTGACTCTTCTGCATCCTACGACCATATCACGTTGAATATACCCGGTTTCTCGTTCCGATCCACACCGAATCAGCAACGTCCGAGCCCAGTCGTTACTTGGATGGGTGACCGCCTGGGTAACTGGGTGTCGTAGCTTTTCATTTTTCCCCTATCATCTCATCAGCCCCGAGGATCGGTCGAGAGTTGCTGTCAATTTGCCATTCTACATATTATCACTGTGTATTGTTGGTCGCATAGCAGAATTGCTATAGTACCAATATCTGATGAAAGGTATCAGTCTGAGCAGTGGTTGTGTTTTGGTTGCGGTGTGTGTGCGTTTTCGTGTGTGCGTGCGTTTGCATGTCCGTCAACTTTGATTGTTAACCGCAACCGGGAGCGCGCGACACCCCCCCCCCCCCCCCCCCCCTCCTGTTTATCATCCTTTTAAAAAACCGAAGAGATGCAGAGCTCTTTCCTCCCCTCTCTCTTCTTTCTCCAAACCAACTGCGGTATAATGTCGGTTAATGTTCTCTCTTCTGCACCTACTAACCTATCACGTTGAATTATACCGGTTCCGGCCATCACCGAAGTCAAGCAACGTCGAGCCCGACCGTACTTGGATGGGTGACCGCCTGGGAATACTGGGTGTCGTAGGCTTTTCATATTTCCCCTATCATCTTATCAGTCCCCGAAGATCGGGTCATAGGTTTGCTGTCAGTTTGCCATTCTACCTTATTATCACTGTGTATTGTTGGTCACAATAGCAATGATTCTATAGTAAACCAATATTCTGAGTGATAAAGTATCAGTATGAATATATCATAGCACGTTGAATATACCGGTGGAAAAATGTTTTCAGACACCACCCTAATAATACGACGCAGAGTAGATTTCAAAAATTAATGCAATTTCCTGTTTACCTAACGAACAATGTTTAATGTAATAGGTTTGACCTCGCCCCTGTCCTTTTTTGTGGTGGTGGGGTTGACACAGTGCAACAATCTGTTCATTTGATTGTGTACAGCAGATTTCTTTCTGTCCTATGGGACACATTACTTAAGTTTAATCATTTATCCCTACCAAATCAGAGTGGGTGATATGGTACACTTTTGGGAATTCGAGTCTTAAAGGAAGACTTGACAGGAGTCTTGAAGATTCGGTTATGAATAACTACAATTGCGTAGTCTGGAGTAGTAGAATTATGATTCTCAAAAATGGAGGTACCTTAATTTTAATATTTTTCATAATTCCGTTGAAGAAGAAGCTAGAACCGCCTCTATGCGTTTTTTTTAAGAATAGAAACGAGCTGGATAAGTTTTTTTACATTATTCGGAAACAGATATACTCCTTTCAATTCAGCCTTGGAGACTATACATACAGTACAACCCGTCGACAACTGGTTGAACACTTCCGAATAACTTCGATGTTTGTGTACTATTTGAGGATCAATGACTTCATTACCACCTACTTTTTATTGTTTACAAAAAACGAGCTTCCTTTACTTTCTTCAGACATATCATCATAATAGTTATATAATATATTTTCGTTAAAATTTTTGAGAATCAGGGAGAGATTATTTGGTGCACGGGAATAAGTCGTCCCATCAATTACAATTCATGACGATATATGTATTTTGTAAAGCATCATTTCACTTGTATATTTCTATTCTGTAAATCACAGTTTCTTTTGCTTTCCCAATAGTGGGCCGGGGGCCATCCTCATAAAGAAGAAAAAATACCGGTTTCTCGTCCGATCACCGACGTCAAGCCACGTCGAGCCCCGTCAGTACTTGGATGGGGTGGGAAAAACCTCGCCTGGGAATTCTGGGTGTCGTAGGCTTTCATTTTCCCCTATCATCCTCATCAGCCCCGAAGGATGGTCCGAGAGTTGCTGTCAGTTTGCATATCATTTCTACCTTTAATCACGGTGTATTGTTGGTCCAATAAGCAATGATTGCTAAGTAACCAATATGCTGAGTGAGAAGTATCAGTATGAAAATGGGGGGGGGGGGGGGGGGTTTGTTTAATTTTTATAATTTTGATAATTTCTGTGTGTGTGCGTGCGTTATGCGTATGTTCCTCAAATATTGATTGTTCACCGCAACCGCCCTTACAAAAAAAGCGTGTGGCACTTTTGTTCCAAAAACACACAATTTCCCAGGTAAAACCTGTGACATTGCACAGTTTGGTTAATAAATGCCCCCACATTGCCACAGTTTGCCCCGTCAAACCGGGAAACATGGTAATGACCCTGATGACTCAGGTTTCTGTGACAAAACCTGTGGGTCAAATTGGCAAGGCGAAAACTGGTGTCACTGCCACACACTACATGGGGCAAACCTGTGGAAACTCTGTGGCAGGCCCACATTCACTGGGGAGTTCATCTCTTTATTTATTAGGATATTATCCAAACTAAGCACTAAGTAATTAAACCGCAGTTACAAGTTTGACGACACAGGTTGACACACATCACCACACATTGCCATGTATTGCCACGTACTCTCCTATCACCCGGTTGCCCCATGTTTCCGTAGGTTTTGATACACGTGTCAATGTGGGGAAAACACTGTGGTAAAAAACACAGTTTGACACAGAAATTTGTTCCAAATCACAGTGTAGCCTCATATTTTTCAGTATTATGTCTTTGATTTGCCACGCTTGTCCACTGGCAAACACTTGTGTTTTTTTTTTTTACACAGGTTTCCACACGTTTTTTTGTAAGGGCGAAGCGCGCGACACCCTCCCTCCCCCCCCCCACCTGTGTTTATCATCCGTTTAACCGAGAGATGCAGAGAGTCAATCTTCTCTCCCCCGCTCCTCTTCTTTCAACCCAACTGCGGTATGAATTCGGTTCATGCTCGCACTTCTGCAGCCTACGACCATAATCACTTGAATATACCGGTTCTCGTCCGATCACCGAAGTCCAAGCACGTCGAGCCCCGTCATACTTGGCATGGGTGACGGCGCCTGGGAATACTGGTGTCGTCTGCTTTTCATTTCCCCTATCATCTCCATCAGCCCCGAAGGATCGGTCAGAGGTTGCTGTCAGTTTTGCCATATCATTCTATCTACCTCTTATCACTGTGTATTGTTGGTCGCCAGAGCAATTATTGCTATAGTAAACCAATATGCTGAAGTGAGAAGTATCAGTAATGGAGTGGTTTGTTAGGTTTGTTGCGGTGTGTGTTCGTTCGTGGTGTGCGTGCGTTTTGGCATGTCCCGTCAAAATTTTGATTGTTCACCGCACGGAAGCGCGCGACCACCCCCCCCCCCCCCCTCTGGTTATCATAGCATCCGTTAAACCGAAGAGAATGCAGACAATCTTTCTCTCCTCCCTCTCCTACCTCTTCTCCAAAACCAACTGCGTGATAATGTCGGTAAAACTGTTCTCTTCTGAAGCCTACGACCATATCACGTTAGAATAGACCGGTCTGCGAAGGGGGATTTACCAAGGCTTACAACTGATACCTATAATCTCCTCAACCGGATTATAAGATTATTAGCAAAAGCCCTCGCAAATGGATTTCGGATGTAATAGACTTATTGGTTTCTGAAGTCAAACCTGTTGTATTCCTGGGAGGGATAGTAGTGAAAAATCGGTTGTACATAGCTCTAGTACACGCCCTCCCTCTCTAGTCTGCGACTCGTGTCTGCGCGTCTCTCAGGTCCAAAATCCCAGCTGGTCTATCCTGCAGATCGATCAGCTATGCACGATCTCGGCGTTTGATTGTTTCTACTCTTATCATGCGTATCTGTTTACATGTTTTGTAGGTCTAACCATGGTTTCCTCTCTGGCACCTCGCGTACTTTTTCTTGTCGAAAGTGGACTCCCTCCCTTCTGTTGACGGCGATTTTGAAAAAAATATTCGGCTATTCCTGTTATAAAGCACATGCTGGCTCTTCACTTTCCGTACAGCGTTTTCGTACCAGAGGGGTGAACAGGGCATTCCTCACTTCGTGTCAGCATTTCTCATATGTTCTTAGTTCGAACCCTTGCACTCTAAATCATTTCTAATAGGCTTCCCTATTTCTTTGTGTTTAGCAATTGGGAGACGTTGAGGCCAAACCTATTCGTTCCCACCACTGTCATCTATCGCAGATGACATACACTGTACCCATTTCTCTTGCTGTGTCTGATGTTCAAAGTAATATTCTGTATTAGAACAATATCCTCTGTATGAACTATCCTGTGTCCATCGTCGGGTCAAATGCAATAGTCCGCCCCTACTCGGAACTCTTGAAAAGTGCTGGTAATTATGATATACCAACATATTTGCAATTTCCCAATATGGAGGATTTTTATAACGTGCTGGGTGTTTCAAGCGGGTGTATGCGAAAGAGGCAAATCGAAACAGAAAGCTGGCAAGGTAAACGTAAAAATGTGTGTCTCTCTTGGATAGATGGAACGGTCGTAATTTATATCGATTAAGGTGAAGGTTCTAGTGGTTAACGCTCTGATCGTTTCTCGACTAAGTTTATCTAAAAACTATTTTGACTGTGCCGTCTTGGGTTTAAATTAACTTCACCAGCAATGCAGAATTCATAGGGGCAATGGAAAAACCATTGCTTAGTTACCAGTCTCTGAGTCTCCCACCTGAAAAAGTGGGGTTGAAATTATGTCACTTAGAAGTAAAAAGGAACTCACTGAGGGTAAGTTAGCGAGTAATTGGGTTGAATGGAGAAATTCGAATCCGACATTAGAAACTCTTTTAATGTACTTTTTTCAATAAGTTGTGGAAACATGAAATTGGTTTAGGTGTCTTTTCCCAGTTAATACCAGAGACAAATAATTTAAGGTCCGTACATTGCCTTTGCAGAAGAAATCTTGGAGGCATGGTGTGAAAATACTCGTGGTACTATGCTCTCCCCTATCTCGAGCTGAAAATGCGTATGCAACCATATTTCATAACCCCTCCTCTTACATTATAGAAGGAAATGGCGAGAACTTTTTTTGACAGCCTTTATTGATAGGAGGGAATGTTGCCTTTGGTCGGTGACCGTCATGTACGAAATTATCCCCCAACCACTACCAGGAGTGTCTATTCATGAGTATTTAACTTTGCCTAATCCGGATAAGGCTATCTCGGATTGGGGGTTGCTGAGTCCAATGAGATTACTTTTCTGCGATCCTCGATTCAATACCCCATGAATAGCTAACGAAATATATTCAAATGAGAAATTGTAACTACACAAAGGATTCGAATATCCTAGCCAAGTCTACTGTTGTGGAGAAGCTATTTTTGGTAATAGATTATCATGTAAAAGGCAAACGACCTCTATCGAAAGTTGGATAACTGTACTCTCCAAAGGGCAGAGTCTTTTGGGAAGAAACCTTTAATGCTAGAAATTCGATAAAAGGTGGAAATGTTTTCATAACACCCTAAATTAATACAGACGCAGAGGTAGATTTCAAAATTATAAAATGCATAATATTCTGTTTAACCAAACGAAAAATTGTAATAGATGTAATATGGTGACTGCCACCTGTGCCCTTTTTTTGTCGGTGGTGGGGTTGAAACAATTGCAGCATCTGTTCATGTATTGTACAGAGATTTCTGTCCTGTGGAAAACATTATTCAGCAAAAGTTGAATCAAGTTTCATCCTCTACCAAATCAAGAGTGGGTGATATGTACACTTTTGGGATTAGGTCTGAAAATAAGAGCAACGTTTTGTCAGGAGTTCCTGTTAATTATGTTATGAAGAACTACAAATGCGTAGTCGGGAGAAAGTCGAATTATGATTCCAAACATGGAGTACAATTAATTTAAGAATTAGTTTCATAATTCGTCTGAAGAAAGAAGCTATAAACTCCTCTATGCATTTTTAAGAATAGAAACGAGCTGGATAAGTTTTTACATTATTCGGAGAACAAAGGATTATATCCTTTCAGCCATTGGGAGACTATACTACAGGTCAACCTCGACAACTGGTTGAACACTTTCGAATAACTCGATGTTGTGTAGCTTTTGATGATCATGACTTCATTACCCACTACCTTTATGTTACCACGATTGGATACTTCATTCATGACATATCATAATAATAGTTATATAATCAATTTGTTAAAATTTTTGAGAATCAGGGAGAGATTATGTGGTCTGTGGGAAAGTCGTCATCAATAACAATGCATGACTGATATTTATTTGAAAAGCAATCCATTTCACTTGTATATTTCATATTTGTAAATACAGTTTTGCTTTCAATAGGTGGGATGGTGGGCCCCATCTCTCAAAAAAGAGAGAAAAAAAAAAATACCGCTTCCCGTCGACACCGCGGTCAAGAAACGTCGAGGCAGTCAGTACGGATGGGTGACCGCCGGGGAATACTGGGTGTCGTAGGATTTTCATTTCTCCTATAATCTCATCAGCCCCGAAGAATCGGTCATACGAAGGTTGCTGGTTTTTTTTTTTTTCAGTTTGCCATTTTACCTATTATTAATAGTATTGTTGGTCGCCATAGCAATAAATTGGCTATAGTAACCAATATGCTGAGTGAGAGAAGTATCGATTGATGAGAAGTGTGTGTGGTTTGTTGCTGTATGTGTGCGTTCTTCTTTGCGTGTGGCCACGTTTGAGTTCCGTCAAAATATTATGTTCACCGCAACCCGCGGGAAGGGGGGGGGGCCGCGCGGACACCCCCTGTTACAAGTTGACCACAGACACAGGACATAAACGTGCGTAAAAGAACGAAAACACACACTCCAGAAAGCGACATTCAAGAACGGAAACTTTCCAAATACAATTTCTCTTCTTTCCTTCACTCTTCGAAACGTGTCTTTACTATGATCTTGTAGCCAAAGTGACTCGTGCTAAGACTAGACGGGTAGAAATAATAACTTAAAGCAAGCAGCCAAATTGATGTCGGGTCAAGATTTTAACGCGTTGCAAAAGTGATGGCATATAATAGGCTATAACTTACACAGGTCGTTCCGTCAGGGTTCGCAGCCGGAGCGGTTATTTGTTCCGGGTATCCGAGGCGAAAGTCGGTTCGACGTCAGCTTCGCATCATCAGTTTTCGCAGGTCGGCAGTTATGATGTGGCAATAAATGTCAGATGTATGCAGTCCTGATCGATACGCCTACTCAATGTCCATGCCCGACGGGAGCTGAGAGAGTCGCCTCCTGCTGGCACGTACCCGTATATAGATTGTGACAGGTAGCCAACGGCCGTGCAAACGATCAGAAAATGTCAGGATCCATTGTGGACCAGTCAAGACCGAAGAATATTGTACACGCTGAGAACAAAGGAGCGCGAACAATCTACCTATGGAAACTGTCAAGATAGGACGACCGTCCAGATGCGTCGAGGCAACTTTTCACAAGACGCACGCAGAAGATGGTGTGAGTTACCATGAAGCTATAATATTAACTGGAGCGGAAACAGGCTCAATATATTGTAGCAATTGAAACAACAACATGTCCCCCACTCCGGACTGACACGCGGTCACCCTCGAGTGCGTTGAAGTGTCGTACCATCTACGGTATGACTACTCCTACCGGGACAATTACGCAGAATATCCCCCTGGACACGGGACTGACAACGCGGATTACATTTTCGTGCGTTAAATGGTGTCGCTCAATGTTACTCTCTCGGGGACATTTTCAGTGCGCGTCTGAAACATGGAAAACTGCGCGTAAAAAAAAAAAACATGCCATTTTACAACACCGGCGGCAGCCCAGCATAGGCCGTTAGCGTGGATTGCCGGCCTAGGTCTAGGCGGGAGACATTTCAAATTGCTACAATAAATTGATTCGCTGCTTGCCTCTCCAGTGAATATAATAGCTCCATGGCCTAGGTGCGTACGTACGTCACCAAGTATCCAGATCCATCGACCAGTGCGACGCCCCACTTCTTTACTTTACTGGCCGTCCCGTGTCCTTAGCCGACTATGGCCTATGAACTGTGCAATGGGCTAACCAGATGATATCACTTCACAAGGGGTAAAAATATCGAGCTATAAGATTTACCGCCGTGTGTGTGCACTGGGCTGGCTGGGGACGAGTTTGTTGACCGGCTGTCCCGCGGCGCGCGGGAATGACAATTGAAGGACAACGAAAGGGAAAAGAAGCAGGACGGGGCACGGGACCCCAAGCTCGCCAAAGTGACCCGGGTGAGTAGGCAATTTACTGTGACCTACAGACGCTATAGCGTCGCAGCTGGGCTGTGGCCTTAAGCTACGTTCACCCTTTCCGGCAACGCAACGGTAACGGCAGCACCGGCAACGGCAAAAAAATCACACACTGTATAAATGTATTGTGCTTTTCACACTAGTAACGGACGGCGACGGCTATCCGGCAATCCGCAAAATTATGCCGCATCCTGGCGAAAATGAAAACCAACTCGGAGTGCGATTCATTGCCGTCGCCGGATCGTAAAAACCTTTTTTGGCATACCATGCGCAGTTCCAATGAAGCATAGGAAATTGGCTGAAAATAGATAATAAATTCGAATAAGCTTATTTTGTCGTCAAATATGGTTTCCTCTGATCGGGTGAGCAGAAAGTGGATGTATAATCATCTCTGCCTGCTTTTTATCGGACTCTTCTTTTGGGCATTTATGACGGAAATAGCTGCAAAATTCTTCGTAATTCGACGATTGTGCTGCACAGCCCTGTGTCTAATATATAGGCTACCGTTATAGGCTTCTAATTTGGCCAGGCCAGTGGGTATACAGAAGATATGCGGTATTGGTATGCTCTGATTTTATTGTTCTCATTCTACTGTCTTTTCGAAGTAATTATTCTGTGGTTCCACATTCTGGTACCACATCTTATTAACGGGACATTCAGAAATAAAATTTTGATGGCCGGGAGGAAACTGCCAAACCTTCGACAATGGCATATGTAGGATTCTTCTCCTGTCGTCTATGTAACAACTAGCTAAGGCGGGTTTAGCGCCGAATTGGAAACTAATTTGGGAATCTTTATGATATACAGTGGTAAGGCAGAACAAATTTTACTTCAGTCTTTTTTTTCTCTGCAACACACGTAATTTCAAATGTTCCCGGGGGGGCCCCCCAAACTGGGACCCATTCTTACAGTGGAATTATGTACATATCCGTTGCATCAACTTCTATTCCAACATGTCACAAGGTGTTATTATTAGAACGCACGCATCAGTTACATTTTGATCGAGTCATTCAAACAGAAACGCACATGAGCGCGTCGCTCATACTTTTTCTTCGTATATACGCAGTGACTGCTTGCTACTGCGTATATGCGCGCAACGTATGGGCAATCCCGATGTGACTCGCCGTGACATTTGGGAATACGTGGCATATCCTTTCATTTATTAAGACTACAACAAAGAGATTTGTCCCAGAGTTCCATGACCTGGACCTTATTTTT
>JAODTK010005284.1:0-12757 GCA_026419785.1 Sclerodactyla briareus | reverse complement strand
TCACTTCGAACATGGCTCACAAGCGCCGGGACGCATTTACACCTAAAAGCATTCCTACATTTTCTGATACTATTTCTTGCCTATGCGTTCAGTGGCAGTGGTTGGAGTCGAGTCCAGCCAACTGAGTCCGTAATGAGTCTCACATCGAGTCCGATCCTTGTTCCGAGTCCCATTACAACTTTGTAGTAGGCTCAAACAACAGCAAAATACTGGTATTCAGTTGTTTGTAAAAAATGTGATTCTGCTCCTATAGTGAACAACACTATTGGAAACAAACCCCTGCTTGGATTCAATAATTGTCTGTGAATGGTTGGGTCTCAACATCATTTTACTGTTGTTACAACCGCAACATCAAGAATGCTGCCTTATTCAGTTGACAATTCAAACATTTCGCTGCTATCCTACAATTGTTCTGCAGCAAGCAAGCCATGAATTGACCCATTTTAGTTTTCGTCCTGATTCTTTTGTCATAATCTTTCATAATGCTCTAGATCGCGGTCTTTTCATTTCTGTTCGAATCCCTTTACTGTTTCCGTAAAGCCCGCGTCACATCTCATCGGATCGCACGAACGGACAAGAGTGCACGTGAAACATTTATCCGTTCATTTCCTTTCCGTCGACAAATTGTTGCTCATTTAGGGGTTTGCAACACCCCATAAGTTCAAAGGTTGAACACGGATTACGAAATTACGCTGGACGAAAGCACTGGATAGATAACAGAGAACACCAACCAACTATTGGACCCCAACGAAATTCTAAAACAAAATTAAAACAGCCACCAACGAGTAAAGAATTACTGGGCAACGGACTACCAGACTATAACAAAAGAAACAGTCTACAGCCTATCCTTCGGAGTGCCTCAAAATCGAAACTCTCCCCGCTCCAAGGAGCGACAGGCTCAGGAGTCAATATGGTGAAGGCAAGTCAGCCACTGCCATCGTCACTGTGGACCCTAGCCATCCCTAAACCAGTTAAACAGAGTTCATCTATTCCCTGACTTGTGCAAGCTCTTCATGCTGGCTTCAACATGAACATTTATGATTGTGAAACTGACACTTTGGTCTGAAGCTTGAATCTCTTTGATGCTCTTCGTGGCAGAGAGGGATAGGAGTAGACTGAGACATGGGAGGCTCAGAGTGGACAAGTTGAAGTATGCTGCATTTTCGTCCATTTATTATACCTCTCTTCCTGCCGGATCCTTGTTTCTTCTGTACGTACGGTACCTACCTGTTTATTGAGAGTTCTATTCCTTTCTTGCTCCCCTTGTTATTATGTACCACCCAGCTCATGAATATTCTGTCCAACTCTGTCAATTTCCAAACAGCGCAAGTCAACAGTCTGATCTTGCGGATGGCAAATTCCTGTGGCGGATACACTGCAATGTTCTTCACCAATGCCACATTTATTGTTTGGTTCCCATCTAATTGAACTTTACTGTCATCTGTCATAAACTTGGAATGGCTTGGAACATCTACCACATTGGCGCAATATTTGATATCAGTGCCCAGCACAAAGTACCAACAAATCATTCCTTGGCGTGTATATAGCGACATATACCTCAACAGAACCCATCATGTGAAAACAAAACTATCGTCTGGGTCATAGCCACACATTCTAGAGCGAGATGGTTGATCGACCCAATGCTTTCCCCCCCTGGGACTGTACAATAGGTTTTATTGTAAACTGGCTGCAGACTGTACCTTTTGACAGTTAAGGATATGCTAGAGTGGATGGGAGTAATGTGAACAACATTCTAGCACCTGTCACAGAAAGCTAGCTTCAATGAAAGTGGAACTTGGGGTATAATTGGATGTAATAAAAAGTAATCACACTATGCAAAACATAAAATCGAAATGTAACTCAGTATAGTATTGGCATGAAAAGGGAACATATTATCAGGAAAGTAATATATATTATCTTACTGCAAAATAGTATGCAAGTCGAAATATTTTCTGAATTGAAAAAAAAAAAATTCCACACCCACAATATGTTTCGATGGAAAAAATTGTAAAAGACATGTTATCCCGTGAAAAATAGATGTAAAGACTATTATTTCATTGGCAACAATAATTGTTCGAAACAAAATATTGTTATTAACTAAATTTGTTTGCTAAAATAAATCTGTACCGGTATCCTCCTAGAAAAAAAAATTAATGTTGGCAAGTTTATTTATTTTCCACGGAATATATATGCAAGGAAAATAATTGTTGTTCTAACAAAATGTGTTTGTAAACCAAAATTATTCCTTGCAGAGTATTGTCCATGACAAGAAACTTTTCCGAACCCGATTATTGTAGATACTAGACAAAATGTACCAAACCCCCCAAAAATATTTGGCTAACAATTATTTGTTGGCAACCGAAAAATCATTTTGCTGTCAAAAATATGTTTGCAACAAAAAAATATCCTATTATTCAACTTAGCCCTCATGGACAACCGTTGGCTTCTATCGTCGAGTACGTAGCCATGAAATCACGTGAGATCTACTGTACTGTGCTGAGGTACCTGAGTGCATTTTTCCGTCAACCTGCAACCGCGGCTTTTCACTTTTCCGTACATATGGATAACCGATTTCAAGGCTTATATAGGAAGAAACTGAATATGAGGAATAGCAATTTCTACAACGGGAATTTTCTTTTTTTATGTGGTTTTATCATTTTACTAAATGATTCTCTTTTTAGAAATCAGGGGGTCAGAATAGACTAATGAAATGCCTCGCAAGTGATTCTTTCCTTTGAGTTCTCTCGTCGTGAATTGTGGAAGTTGGAACATCGATGACCGGGAGCAGGCTCGCGTAATTTTTTTTTCTCAGAATATTGAGGGCAGAGCTATAGAAATGTCACTCTGTTTACTGTTAGAGGGCGATACATTGAACTTGATATTCCGGCCAGTATTCACTATTTCCACCATCACCATGCGTGCAACGGCAACTAGAACTGCGCAACGGCTCAAAAACTTTAAGGCATATACTCATCTTGACCTTGTTTTCGAGCACATATGCAAATTCACGGACATCCAGTTTGCATTCAACCTTCCTCAGAAAAAACCCCTGCTGGCCCGGCATAGCGGAAATCTTTGTTCGGTACAGTGCGTGCATGAGGAGTGTTACAATTACAAATACACTACAATGACTACTTACTACTGATTTTTACGGTGTTTTGATCTAATTCAGTTTCCCGATATTATGGACCGCAGTACGCAACAGTTGGAGAGGCTGGGTCCACTTGATTGAGTTCGGCCATTACGGACAGGAGGATTGCAACCTTGTCATGCATTCTGCACCGGCACCTAGAGGCCGAAGCTCCCCCCTAACACTCCCAGTAACCGTATCCCCACTCACGTTACTGTACTGACTGTTAATAATACTGGCCAAGTGGGATTTAGCAAGAGCTGGCCTCCCTGTTTCCGGCCGTCAAGAGTGCGGGGGAATATGACGACTATTTGTCACTCCGGATCTACTGGGTGCCAGTCAGCATGCCAGCTACTACAAGGCACGTAGTAGGTCGATTTCGCACACATCACTTCAGGTTCAAGTTGAAGGTTTCAGTGGTGGTCTTTCCTGGCATAATCGCTACGCGTGGTGCACGGCTGCATGGGCGTGATGCTATGTTCCAGTGGAAACTATGAATCACATGAACGACTGAACTAATGACTACGTGATAAGTATATATATTTTTTTCGTGTTTTATATATTTGGTAGAGCAAAACAAATTTCTGTCGCGCAACATATACTTTGTTGCTAAACATATCGGGGTTGCAAAGACTACGTTAATAATTTTTTTATGTCACTTGATATTAAATTGGAAGAGGCAATAAATGCTCATTGCAAAAATAATTTGTTGCAGCATTTAGTGTTGCAACATTATTTGTTGCAAATGAAATATCTCTACATATATTGTATCATTGGAAACTTTATTTTTTATGGAATAATTTCCGTCCCCATTGACAATAATCTGTCTCTGAAAATTTTTTGTGGGGAGCAATATTTTCCATTGTGAACAATTTTCACAATGCTGAAAATATCTCTGAACTTGCAAATGAATATTTCTCAGGAAATAGGGATGATATTTCTCCCATCGGTCATATATCTTAACAATAGCTAATATATATTCGGGCTTCTGATAATATTTCCTTTTCTCACCGCCATAGGCCTAGCGCAGTGGCTGCTTCGATCCCACCACCGAAGTTTTCAAAGGCCTGATTGCATTGTAGCGTTCGGCAAGTTACGAATGCAGCCTATCGGTAGAATAATTGGATTCAATTAAATTTCATCACACTATGGAAACAACATGTAACTTCCGTCTATAAGCCAGTGGTCATGCTCAATTCCACCCACCCATGTTTCACCTAGTACAATGTACGATTCAGAATGTTACGAATGAACGTGACGAAACGAACAGACCAAAGATGAACGAACGCAGACTTAAAGGACCGGCAGTCTAAATGCATGAGCTTTTAATAGGATCAAAAGCATGCAAATTGGCATATTATTCGACAGATTTTAAGCATAATTTGCCCAGTTACCCCCCGAGAGCCCCCTTTGCGAAATGACGCTTTCAACTCCCAATTCATAATAAATTCAGCGGAGGTAGCCACTAATCAATTATTACACTGGTCATGTATGCGATGGGCTAATCCAACCTGATCTGGGGCATGGAAGTAGCATTTGGCAGAGTTTTCCACTGGTAACCCATTGTGTCTCTTGATGCCATTTGATCGATGACCCATCAGTCAGTTAACATTGTAACGGGGCAAGTTTGGTCAAGAATCCATCCAAAGCACAAACATTCAGTGACCCAAAAACGGTTCAATACATATAGAATGACCTGGGGTCATTAATAATAGCGCAAGCTCTATATTAGCTGTTGAGCTAATAAAATGGGGCCCTAGAGGCCTTAAACTGGGCCGGGAAGTATGGACCGGCAATCGTATCAAACCCCCTGAAGACCAATACTCTGAAGTATCTATTATGTGATAATTTCTATAAAATGAACCCCTCAGCTGACCAACAAAAGATCCTGAGCCTGACCAACTGAAGGGAGCGGCTGTTAGAAGTAATCTCTCATTATACGAAATCTACCAGTATTGTTAGGCCCACACTGCGCATGCGGTCCTGAATTCCCTGGGCACCCTGAAGTTCAACGCATCAGGCCAGCATTATACTGCACAGGGGCAGCACAGTAGCATACAGAATTTGTTGGAGAACGGATTTGCAGTCATCATGCATGAACAGTGTTATCGTCCTGTTCCATGCTGCATGGAGTTAGATCAGGAGGTCTCGGCAAACGACACTAAGGCCGCGCTTTCCTCTACCTTACTGTGGCAGAGAGCACGGTCTCAGCCTAACTTAACACTTGCAGTATTCATTTCATATAATGGGCGCGCTGGAGGCTTAAGAAGCTGTGGCCATAAAGAAAATATAAATAACAACGCGCCCAAATTGTTCCCTCAAAACAAAAGATCCAAACAAAACAAACGAAACCCCTAATTATAGTGCCTGCTAAGTGCCTGGTAACCTTGATTCTACAAAACGTCAACAAAGCCATATCCGTTATTTATTATTTCAAAAAACTACAGAAACAGGATTCATGATTGGCTAATTATAATCACTCCAATCACGTAAGGCGGACTATTATTTTGGCAATAACCGGTCAGGCTGTTCACAGAGTAACCCACACGAATCGAAATACTTAATACTTGAATACTTTTGGCTGTCTTGCTCGATTTGGCCTGTGTTTTAAAAAGTAAATCGCATTACTATGTTTTGATAAATGAAACGCGAATGACGTTGCGTGAAGCCTTTTGGTAAAGTTTATGTTTACACAAAAACAACCCAATACAATAAAAAAAACCCACAGCGGTCACGATTTTCTCCGGCTTTCAGTCTAAGACTCGTCTCTTCAGCGGGCGTACTGGCCCCTCCAAAGTAAAAAACCTGCGAAAAACGTACATACAACGATCGGAAAAAACGCGTCGCACGAACGTTTGCGAACTGGAAAACGCCATGTTACCAAAAACACATAGCACTATACTATACTCACATACACACGGCGCAGAGAGAAAAAACCCTCCAACCCTCCGGTATTGGGCACGCGTCTTCCGTGGAAGTACGCCACAGCAAAATACACGCAAAACTCTCGAACTAATGGACCCGCTGGAACTTGCGGGGAACTGACAAACAGCCACGACATACACACAGGAAGGGCCCAAGTACGCACTTCATGGGCCTTACTCTGTGCATGGAACTGCACTGGGACTGGCTAATAGTGTCCATTTTTGTGTCTGGTTACGTCAATGCATATTACTGATTTTACCTTTCGATTGAACAACCGCATATCGTGCCCGCTTTAGCTGGCTGGCCGATCACGTGTTTATAGATACAAAGATTGATCTAGAGATATAAGATATCCTGTAATCGATTGGATTAATTCTTGAGATTTTGCGGGTTGTAGAATTGGAATAATCTACAGCAGGTCGACTTTTGCTGGTGAATAAACGCTCGAATATTAATTTTTAGCTTATATAACGAAACTCGGTGCTGCGCCTCATCCGTTATTCATCTAAATTCAGAGTCTCGACTGTTTCATATTTCAGGGCTGCATGTATAAAGTCTCCCATTGCAGTTTATTCCTTAACGATAAATCAATCGAAGAGCTGTGGAGGCAGAATGCATTCAATTAGGCGCATTGTGGGTGGCCCTCCGAGCCAGTGGGACTTGCTTCCAGATCATAACAGTCAATAAACATCATGAACAAGTCGTGGAAATAGATGCAGTGATGCATGTAGAAGAACCTTATTGTGGAGTCTCAATCATTATAAGACTATCCTACGAGGTAAATGAACCCCAATTAGCGCACGTGGGGGTCAGCATTCCCTGGATTGTTCAAAGGCATCTTAGCATCATTCTGCATCATTTTCGAAATAAACAAATGGTGTTGAAATACACTATGGATATCGGGATTTACTCAACATAAGTAGCATGCCAAATTGTGTCTGTAGCTCAAACGCTTACATTACAGAGATGATTGTTAAATGTTGCAAGATCATAGAGGCAAGAGGGGCATTTTCTAACATATGGCGTATCTGTGCCCCTGTAATCAAATTTTGACATTGCCTTCTTAATGCTCACAGCGGATGTCAATAGGCAGTCTATAAGCATTGGTTAGCTCATTTTGTCACGTCCATACAAAGAATGGGCCATGGAGATAAAAAGGCATTTAACACAGGTGGGCCTATTTGTGGGTCGCCTTTAAATTACTGCTATGATCTTGAGCGCTTCACGATGGCCATAAGATGTCCGCAAGGTGGCGATGAAGCGAGGGTTCCAAGTTTGTGCAAGCATCCTATCGAGAAGACGTTTTTGGTTCATTTCACATCTATCTGATTTTATTGTTTCAATTTCTATGACATTATATGAGTGTTGCGCTCTACCCATCTCTAATGACGGGCGCTCTGACTCTGGCCCTTCTACGAAGTTAGAGTAGTGCTCCCAGCTGGTAATCTGAAACATGCAATGATGCAGAACACTTCACAGATTCTGTCTCTCTTTTATGACAGGAGATTTGAATTCATGTCACAAGTGAACACAGAATAGTGACGTAGACTAATTGGTCTTGGGAATTTGAACTGTTACGTCCATTCTAAATCTTTGCTGGCCGTCTATGACCTATCTTTTCCCTTTCTCTGGGTAAAACAAACCGCAACATCTGTCAGGCTCTAGTTTCACTCTGGGGATTGGTGAGCACCCATGCTAGGGACTACCGTCATCTTGGGGTGTAGCAAGGGGTCTAGAAGTAACCACTTGATACTTTAAGCCATCGAATTACCATAAGAGCTGTTGAGGCCACATGAATAACGCAGTTTGTATATCAGTTGATGCGAAAGAGTGGTTATGCACTGTGCTGCACGCAGGAGGAGTGCCGGCGAGGGGGGCCAGGGATTCAGGGTAGGAGGTGGGCCCGCCTCCCTCTTTATTTGCGAAAGCAGAAGCGTATGGCATGGAGCGAGGGGTGTAAGAAACAACCCCGGCACCCGCTCGCCATATAACAATTGTGTCCAATTTTGGTTGACATCCGCATAGAATGTACTGTTTGGGGGCCAAAAATTGCAATTGTTGACAACACTGGATGGAGCAGAAAGGCTGTAAGGCGCTAAACCAAGGTGGATTACTGCGATAAACCGCAAAAATTCATGAAAAGGCCTGTAGTATTGGCTATCCCATCCTTTTGATCGAACATCAGCACTCTGCACTCAATATATGTAGAAGGGATAAGCATTTGGCATGATAGCACATGATGGGCCACTCAGGGCTCAACACTGGTCTCTATATCGCAAAATTCCTTAGAAACCCCTGTAAGATACAGCTATTAGCCTGTCCATTATGACGCGAACATGCCGGGCACTGACCTGTGATGCAAAATTTGTGAAAGCATTTGGATTTAACATGTGATTTTAATATGATGGGGCTCCTAGGGCTGGTCACATTGGGCTTGCAGCCAACGTTACAAACGCAAAATCCCCTGATACCTCAATGACCATAGGAGCATTACATGTAACAACTTTGTAAGACCAAAGGGCGAACCCGCGCCATTGCCTCACAGCTACCTGTTACATGGCGATCATTGTTTTCAAATCTATTAGTCACGCATGGGCGACGCATTACAAGGCATTTTAATGAGTTGCTTATGGAGATTCTGGTAATTAGGCTATTTGACAGAACCAACCCTACTAATCAGTGACGCAATTTCAAATACGAGGACGGATTATTGACAATGTCTACCCTATAAGATTTTGTGAAAATGTGACTAAGATGGCCTTAAATTAATATATGGCAAACTTATGACAAGAGATCAACTTTTCTGTTGACACCTTTTTCTCACTTCACCTATCTCAGGACCACTTGTGACCCACACTTAATCACATTTCATTGAATTTCACCAAAACCTGAACGTTGGCATGAATCGGAATCAATTTATATCAACCTGCATAACCCCATAGTGACCACTCTGATTCATGTTAATATTTTGTGGCGAGATCTAACGGTAGAACGCACATCTCATAGTGAAAACTGGTCGTATCTAATAAAGTTGTCTGTATATCCTCAGTGTCACCCCTAAGATTCATCATCTATACTCAGCCCTCCTCAAGGGGAGTTAATTCCCCCCTCACCGACCCTCTGCTTATCTCACTCACACACCAGAGCTATCTGCAAGTGTAACCTGACAAAGTGACCACTTCTGATCTCATCTCCTTTCATGACAATTCAGGCGAGAACAAAATCAGTTTTTGACCGCCATATGTGACCGCTTCATTACATGGCGTTTATAAAACTTGTTACTTTCCATGTGATGCATCCACATCCCTAGAAGTATATTGTCATATTCCATATAACAATGAACAACGCCTAATGTTAGTGGCGAAAAAGCTATTAAATTAACTTTGACTACACCTTGTAACTAACTACCAAAGTATGCGTCGATCGAAGCGGGAGTTGGTTCCTCCCTCCATAAAGCACACAAAGGTCTATGCAGCATCTCCAACATACCCAATTTCTATTTTTTGTGCCCGTAACCCTTAAATAATAAGGTTACGGTTCATTCCGAGTTCAGGTGGTGTGACTGATTTTTACCCGCGCCTCATCAGTTACTGCATCTCTTACTCAATTTCGAGTACGGTCCTATGTCCTTTTCCGATCAATACACCTGTTTTTTATAAATACGCCTTGCCGTCGTGAGCCGTATACCTGGACGTCACTTATACCTAACTAGTTCTCTGGACTGTCGACGTCAGACGGATATTTACAAGGCTAACCCTGAAGGGGGATTTCCCGCTATCCGGGGTCGTTAGTGTCCAACTAAGATTTCCGGCCGAAACGATTATAACATTACATAATTATGTTCGCCGGTTTAAAATATGGATGTTCTTGCTTAGAGAGTTCAGTTTGAGTTCTGAGAGTTGAGAGTTGAGAGTTGATTGCTGAGTGCGAGATCAGTCAGGAGTTAAGATCATACCAGTTCAGTTCAGAGAATAACTTAACGTAAACGTATTGGGAGTATCGAGAAATAGCATATCCCGCTATCCGAGGGTCGTATGTGCCAACGTATATTCCGGCTGAACGATTATAAACATTACATAATTATTTCCCTGTTTAAATATGGATGTTCTGCCGCTTAGAGGTTCAGTTTGAGTTCTGAGAGTTGGAGTTGAGAGTTGATTGCTGAGAGCCGAGATCATGCAGGAGTTTAAGATCATACCTTTGTTTGAGTCGAGAGAATCCTTAAGGCGTAAATGTATTGGAGTATCGAGAAATACATAATTCAAAGCATTATTAATCGCTGTATCTGTTGCATATCGTCTGCCGGCCTCGCGTTCATCACCTTTATTATGCGACTTGATATTGAAGTATGACGTGAACGGGAACACCGGTATGATAGCATCGTGGTGCGTTTAATGGGCTATATTTTATAATAGTATTCATATCTTGAAGTATTTCTCTAAGATTCGATAACACTATTAAATGGAATTTGAATGTATTCTTATTTTGCGTATTCAGCATATTTCATATCCGTAATAATTCAGTATAATGGTAATTCTCTGATGTATTATACTATCAGTACAAGCATTTATATATTCTGAGGTAAATCTTAACTTCAGCTATGGTTCCGGTTGTGACGTCAGCGAAGTCTTTCTTCTGTTCTTCTCCAGCGAGTACGATTCTGCTGGGTGTCTTCTATTCTACACGGCGGTGAACTCGAGAGGGTTCTTCCCGTGGTAGTATGGCTGTGGTCCTTACTGCGATGGCATATAAACGCTCGTTTCCCCTGGCATTTGATGGCCTATAAAATGGAAGGAGTTAGAGGGCTCATGACCTAAATGTTGACTTACACATATTGCGACACAGTGGTAGTGTCATGCTTGATGGAAGAATTATGTTACGGGTCAATCCGAGTTTTCATTGGGACTTTGCGATTTACTCTACCCGCTGCCTATCAGTTATGACATGTGCACTGTCAGTTCGAGTACCGGTCATGCCCCTATACCGCATCAATACACTAGTTGTTTATAAATACCCTTCAGGCGTCGAGCGTATACCCTGACGTCACTTATTAACCCGGAACGGTTCTGGACTGTGTCGACGTCGAGAGTGTATTTTAACGATAGTATAACAGGTCTTAATCTCCGGAAGGGGTTTCCCCGCTTAGCGCGAGTCGTATTCCTAACCATTAAGTATTTCGCGGCGGCAAGCGATTATAGACATTACCTCATCTTTGCCCTGTTTAAATATGGATGTTCTCGCTTAGAGAGTTCAGTTGGAGTTCTGAGAGTTGGGTTGAGAGTTGATTGCTGAGAGCGAATCAGTCAGGAGTTAAGAGCATACCTGTGGAGTCGAAGAGAATAACTTAACGTAAAACGTTTGGAGTATCGAGACAATACATTCCCGATCCGAGGTCGTATGTACAACGTACGATTTCGGCGGAAACGATTTATAAACATTACATAATTATTTCCTGTTAAATATGGATGTCTGCTTTTAGAGAGTTCAGTTGAGTTCGGAGATGTTGGAGTGAGAGTGATTGCTGAGAGCGAGATCAGTCAGGAGTTAAGATCATACCAGTTAAGTTGGAGAGGAATAACTTAACGGTAAATGTATTGGAGTATCGAGAAATACATAATTCAAGCCATATTAAGATGTTCTTTCATTCGTCATTGCCGGCCTCGCGCATACCTTATCGACTTGATATTGAAGTAGACGTGAACGGAACACACGGTATGATACATCGTGGTCGTTTTATGGCATGATTGATATAGTTTCACTTGAAGTATTCCTAAGATTCGATAACACTATTAAATGGAATTTGAATGTATTCTTATTTTGGTATCAGCATATTTTTATACGTGAATAATTCAGTATAATGGAATTCCTGATGTATTATACTTTCGTAAAGCATTGAGTGGAGGTAATGATCACGAACGGGTTCGGGTTGACGTACTATCGTTCTTTCTCCACGAGTACGAGCTGGGCGTGTCTTCTAACACGGAATCGAGAGGTGTTCTCCGTTGTAGATGGCTGGTCCTACTGCGGATGGATACCTCGGTTTCACCATTATGGCCATAAGGGAAGGAGTTAGAGGGTCTTGACCTAATGTTGACTACACATACTTTGACACAGTGGTAGTGTCATTTTGAAGGGAAGAGAATATGTGACGGTCAATCCGAGTTCAGTGTGTGACTCGTTTACCCCCGCCTATCAGTTATGAAATCACTCAATTCGCAGTAAAGGGTTCATTGCCCGTCCGATTAAATCCCCTGGTTGTTTATAAATACTTCAGCGTGAGCCGTATACCCTGACGTCACCTCTAACCCGAAACGGGATTAGGAACTGTCAGCGCAGAGGTATTTTTACAGGCTAACCCGGAAGGGGATTTCCCGCTATCCGAGGGTCGTACGTCCAAGTAAGATTCCGCGGAAAGATTATAACAGTACATAATATTTCCTGTTTAGATATGGATGTTCTCCCTTAGAGAGTTCAGTTTGAGTTCTGAGGTTGGAGTTGAGAGTTGATTGCTGAGAGCGAGAATCAGTGAGAAGTAAGACAGATCCTACCTGTTGAGTCGAGAGAATAACGTAACGTAAACGATATTGGAGTACGAGAAATACATAATTCAAGCCATATAACGCTTTGTTCTGGTTATTCGTATGCCGCCCGAGCATACCTTTATCGGAATGATATGAAGTAGAAGTGTGAACGGAACAATAA
>JAODTK010005283.1:0-13129 GCA_026419785.1 Sclerodactyla briareus | reverse complement strand
CCTACTATTCGTGCTAAGTGTTGATCGATATTGTGCCAAAACAAATTATTATGTGCATGTTATCTCGTTGGCTTTGCTACATATTACATTAACAGAATGAAATAAATGGTGATAGAAGGTTATCCTTAGTGCACCTGTAAATTCTGATGCAAATAGTTGTTTCTCTTCTGGCACGTGTTACCGGATGGCCGTCCGATCGGTGGTGAGCTCACCTGTGCAATACGAATAATAAAAATATAAACAACCGCCGATGTTTGCCAGCGATTCCTCGCTATAACATTACCTTCCACGCCGCACCCTGGGGGGGGCGCCACAGTTGGCCTACCGTGCCTATGGTTGAGTTCGCCTATCCGACATGCTCCCTGCTCAAGCCTCCGTCACGTATATATCCAGTCTTGTGCTACACACTGAACCTTTACTGATGACGTATTCGTTCTCACCTCAAGCAGTCCTTTTCACCCCGTACCCATGCACACTTAATTGAGGCCAGTTGGTATTCAATTATACAATTTATTTATATAGGTCCCTTCACTCTTCTCGCCTCAGTCATGTGGGCACACAACCGATCCTCTGGCCACGGAGAAATTTAATTTGGTCCAATCGTAGGACTACCATTTTTGTTCGTAATTTGTCAACAATCTCCTTCTTCACTCTTCTATCCTCCATTGAACCTACAAAACAGTCTCCCAAAATTATAACACTCGCATATAGGCCTACCTGATTTCAGAAGAATTTGCACAAGTAGGACCTACGATCGCGATTCAGTTGATGACGGAACTATAATCCACGCTCTGTTTGGGTCCACACGACCTCTATAACGTACACTTATTCTACCTGTGGAGTTTGACGTGTGGCGAGTTTGTCCATCGGCGAGTCTGACGTGCGGCGAGTAGTCTGCGGGCGATATGTCTGCGGCGAGTTGTTTGCGTCGAGTTGACTCGCATTCATGCAGATGCGGGTCCGTACGCATGTGAACAACCGCAAATTCACGTGATTGTGGAATGGGGCCAGTGTCTGAATATGCCCTATTTAATTTGCAAAGGTAGATATGGTTTCACAGTGGCAAAATAATCTAAACGAAGGCGAATCAACACTGATAGGCAAAATGATCACATGTACCAATGCGTATCGGATGCGTATCACTGCGAATGAATTCTATGGTATCTTCCTTACAAAGCCAACCAACCGACATACTGTATGGGCTGCTGTATTTTTTTTGGTCTTTCCCGCATGAACTTATAGTGTTTTCCCTTCTTGACAACCATCGTTTTCGTAAATATGTGTTCTTCATCTATCCCCCCGGAAACGCATCGCATCTCTGGGATCCTATCCTAAGTGGCCCCCCACAACCTCATAGCTGCAACCTATAGCGTTTTGTGGTCACAGCAACTCTGACCTATACGCCACGTACTTCTGCTGCTTGCGGTACCATACCCCGACCCGTTCCCCCCCCCCCCCCCCCTCGGGGTCCACAATTGGCCCGTTTAACCCCCGCGGGACGCTTGCTCGGTACCCTGGTCGAACTCGCCTCCCAGACGACCATTTAGAGGGGTTCTGTAGCTCGTTAAATCCTGGTGTAGTGATCTCCATTACCTTAGCCAGTCATTAATCTCGCCCTACGCAGTTCAGATGTTTTAGTCGCAAAGTACACAGACATTCATGGAAATATGGCCGCTCCTGGCCATGGATCTGGATTGATTAGTGTTGCTGTACGCTCAACCTTCCCCCGCGTCCATGTGAAACTGCGCCCAACACATTTTGACGTCTCCTATTCATTCTGACGTCTTCGCCTTTTGGTAACGCATTTTAAGGCTGGATTGTTGTGCACCCGCTTTTCCGGTTCTCAGCGTGCGACAATATCCTTTGGTCTGTGACATTTCACAGTGGATCTCAAACAACCTAACTGGCATGTCAGCTGGAATACCTGTACACGCATCTATTACTCGGTCAGCTCTCCGTCGGGCATGGTACACATTAAGTAGGCGAATCTCTGGACACATGTATAACTCTTTCTCCATGTGTTGCCGCATCTAACTTGTGAACTGCTTAACTGATAAAGCGAAGCTGACCTCGTTCGACCTTCGCCGGTTACCGGACACAATACCCGCTATGACAGAACAATCGTCACTGTTAAAGTTGTTTAAACCCACTAGGTAAGCTCTACATGATAAACCAGAATCCAATGCTTAGTACGTGAACACTCTCCTCTGACGCTATTTTGCGAGAGCGGTGATTTATGTTGACCTTGGGGGGGGGGGTTGCACAGAATTGATTTAACCGTCAAGCGAAGCGCCACCACCAGTTATGGGAGCGACAAGACGTTTCCACCTACAACCCCCCATTGCCGGAATACGCCCCATCATTTTATGACACTTCATTTATTTCATTTAAGGAAGACTTCTCCGAGAATTTGGTGCGTCGCATCACCTCGCAAAGCCTTCCGTTAATCCGTATGCACAACCAGGAAGTATATCATTGAAATTAGAGATGACTCAATATAATTGATTGATAAAACATATCAACTTTTTTGGTTGGAATGGTGGTATTGTCAAAGGACCGGAAAACATCCGAGCCAGGATCTCGGACACGAATCCCGCGTTCAAACATAGTGACATACCACCAAACAAGGCTACAAAAATTGGACTAGATGCATTGTCCTCCCATGTTGTTTTTCGGTCATGAATCACGTGATTTGGAAAACCAAGGCATCTCAAACTGCAGTGATGTCGCTAGTTAAACCTTAAAAGCTGTAAGCTCACTGAAGGGGTATTCACAGCAACCATGGTGACAGATGTTAACTCATTTTTGAGGAAATCTTTTTTCCAGTACACTCACATTAGGTGTAAACCTATTAGGATATAGCGCATCAACTTCGCACAACGGACAAGATGCTGTAAAATATCGGTGATAGATACATTAGTCTAATCAACCTAATCAACACTCCCGATGTGAGGCTTTAGGAGTACACAGTAACCATCGAGCAGGTCCGGTGTGGATTAATACGATACCTTCCCACTATTGAACTTGATCCTTTTAAAATATTGGAATTCTGGACAACCCGGTGAATGCGTATTGTGGGCATGTCGTTGGGTGATGGATAACCATTGTTTGAGACTGCTTGGACCCTCCTCTCAATTCCATTGACTAGCAGTATAACCAGGTATACGATAAACTACAAAAGATGGGAATGAGAAGGCTGATTTAGGTCTAACTAACATATAGCATTCATACATATATGTCATTATTCAATCGCGACAATCTGGCTCAGCAACAGAGTAAAAATCTAGATCCCCCCCCCCAGCACCACGAAGAGCAAACAGTATGACCCACCCTTTGACCATACTGTAACTGGTTCAACTGTCGTCTATTAACATAACCCATACAATATGGCCATAAACCCATACCCAATATGGCCAGACCCTCACTCAAATTCCCATTGCTACAGTATAGTCCAGGTATATGTCGGATTAAACTACAAAGATGGGGAAATGAAAGCTGATTTCATACTAAGCATTACTAATCATAAATATGTAATTATTCATTCGGGGACATCCTGGCAGAAACACAGAGTAAATGCACTAGAAACCCCCCCCCCCCAGAGCACCAAACGAAGAGGCAACATATGACCCTTTTGAAGGACCATACTGTAAACTTGTTTCGCAAACTGTCGTCTATATTAAATCGAACCCATACAATATCTGCCATCCCCCTGGTTAGCAGATAGTGCTTCCTTGGGTCGCAATCCACTCATGCCTTATATAATTTCAAAACAATCTAGCGACATCACACCTGCACTCGCCCAAGTCGAGACTGTCGGTGGTAACATGACTTTAATGAGACACCCAGCGCGGCATTTTTTTTTTAGTTTGGCTATAAACGTCTTGATAGTTTTGTTTGTTCGAGAGTCCAAACCTTGGCAATCGCCTGAATTGTGTGAAAAACTAACAGTCTACAGTGAGAGAATTGTGCTTTTTTCCCCCCGCATTTTGACTATGCGATTAAGGCGTAGGCTACCTCTACTAGAACCGAGCCTAACAATACACAACTCAACTTTTAAGTAGCTCGGTTCCCCCGGAAAAGTTATAAAGTTATGAAAATTAGTTCATCAAATCACTAATTGGTTCTGCGCACTCAAACATGTCGTAGCAAAGCATAATGAGATCCGTTCAACGGTTGCAGTGTCAATGTCAACTGGATACGCTCACAACACACCCAATGCCCGAATCTGGAAATTCTTTGGAAATTCCTCCTCAATACAATCGCTACAACTTACAAGGACAAACTCAATAATAGCCCATTCCCTCAACACCTCAAGTAGGGAAGAACAATACGTCAACAATTCGGATGAAATCGATTTATTTCATGGCAAAGTTAGCAGTTCACAAAGATTATTCCATAAACGTTATCCTCATTGCGAAGTCTTTGTTCATTTCCCCGCTCTGATCTATGGTGCCAAAAGTTTGCAGCCTTGTCACAATTGCAAAATATTACCCCTACAGCTCACCAGTCTAAGTGAAAAAGGTTGGTGGACTGTTAGCAGAGCCGACTCTGTACCCACCAGTCCTTTTTATCTAGAGTAAGCTTAGTTGAGTAAACAAACAAGAGGAAACTCCAAGCCCTGATAGGATCAAGCCAACGGGACCTCAGCCAGGGACTCATAGCCACAGGGAATTCAACTTGAGGACTCAGTCTCTCTCCCTCCTCCTCGTGGGAATCAACGTGAGGATCACTTCCAACGCCATGGATGGACTTCAGACATCTGAGCACTTTGCATCGCACAGGGACCCTCTTTCAACAGGTAGGAGTCAGCCACAGGGACCAGCTGATATCTTCAGATCAGCAATTATCATCTGGATGCCACGCTTTCACCATTCTTTTTTTTATTGCATAGACTCGAACTGTTCCATATCTGACTTAATTCATCAAAGAATTGATCCCTCTCCTTTTCTCCAGCTTCCAGTACTGCTTGTTGAGCCTGGAATTAGGGTGGTGTTCCCACAATGTTACCTAGTTGTGGTGCTATTTTGCCCATCATTACTGGCTTGAATTGCTTTGTAACCACCTGTTTTTGTGTTCAGCTCAGATACCCTTCTCGCAGTTGTTCCTCAATTCTGGCAATTTCGTCGTCTCTCTCCGCCTCATCCCCTTACCTCCTTTCTAGATCATATTCCCTCTTCAGATTTGCTTGTCCATAGAATAACTCAATGGCTTGACCAGCTTCCAATGACTCCCATTGACTGCTGTTCTCTAAAGGTGGTGTTCCCATCTCAGCTCCTGCAAGAGTGAACTTGTTAATCTAGTATCAATTTTGACTAGTATTGGTGATTTTCTCACAGCGAAAATTTAGGTCTAAAAATCCTGATCGCGTCTGATCAGTTCGATACTCACTCTCTGACTCCCGCTAACTTTCATATAATTTTTGAATGGTGCTGCACCAATGAGTACTCTTTTATGATGTGTGGCTGCCATTATATGCCGTGTTCGTTTAAAACTATGCTACATCTCGCTATTAACCCATCGCTATTGTAGCAAGCCAACCATATTCTAGAAGCGCTTTCAAGGCACCTCGGTTTATTTCAAGTGTTTGCGACTATCCCACTAGGACTTTCAGTGTTCGCGATGCCGTTTAACAACAGGTCTTTCATTCCATTACATGTTGCTTGTGATATGCACGGACTCAGAGGACTTTTTCTAGTGCCGCTATGTATCACTTACCACATAAGATTTTCTATGACCCCCCCCATTCATGTACTCTACAGCACCTATGGACACTTTCGGTGTGAACTCCCCATCTATGTAGGCAGTAGTTTGTCTATTGGCTCTCTTTTTGTTTCCTCTCACCTGAGCTATCGAGACCCTTATTTTGTTTAACGGGAGCCCGTCGTGGCCTTCGCCTTCCACCACTATTGTCATGTTGGTTCGATTGAGTTCGAAGTTCCTGGAGTCTGCCAAACGCGCCATCTATAACTCCCCTCCACTCCTCGCACTCTCAATATCAACCTCGCTCTTCATCTCCCTTTCTTCAGCTTTCCTGCCTTTGCATGTTACGTGGATATCTGGTGCACTTACACGGCCCACAACCGCCCCCAACCCATTGCTCCTCACCAGTCACTGGATTCATAACTAAAATCATGGTTTCATTAGCTGAGTATTGGCCAGTGCAATAGGACCTCCAGCATCTCTATCAGAATCAACTGTCCTGGATTACGTCACTGGCCTCGCTTACCCCACATTACACTTCTATACAGACACCTCTGATTTAAAACCGACCAACCCACTCCTTTTTTCCCCGCCAACGTCCCCCATATGCCCGTTTGACCGTTCTTCCCTTGACGGGGTGTCTCTCTGCATTTATCGTTCATGTTTATTACTTTATATCATAACTATACGAAGGTTAAAAGGGTATTGATCGTTAGCTGGGGGGACTCCGTGAAATTAATCCGTAGCGTATTGGCACTAAGTGTGAACCGTCCTATTGTAATAACACCTTTTAACTTGCTTCTGATAAAATATGTATCATTATCGCACGTGTAAAAGTCCTTCAATGTCACTGGAACCAATACATTAGTCATGACCCATTTCGTGCAACGTGAACGAATCTAATATCTCTCACAATCCCCCTTTGCCTCCTCGGGTAGATTTCTTCAAAACTTTTTCACCTCATGGAAACATACTATTGAACTGAGGACATTCATCATTTTTGTATACCTCTGATAGCATTACCTTCCTAATCTAATGTTTAATTGTCGTTTGATGCTTAATACTATAGTGGGGCCAGGCGATTAGATTATTCCAATGAGAAATCACGAGTATTTGTCGAACATGAGACATAACATTTTACCGTCCCCTCGTACTGTCCTCCTGGTATGCTACAGATAATGGTAAAATCAACAGCGCCCAACTCGATAGAGCACTGGGTACTGGCCACTAGAGCATACAAATTCAGCTGGCAAAGAAGAAAACAATGAATTATTGTTACCATAATTACCATTCGTAACATGCACCGTCCTGTGTGGAAGCTCAACCCCAGCAAATCTGAATGTTTCATTACCCGCCCCCCTCCCCCCCCCCCAAACCACGCTCACCCCCCCCCCCCCCCCCCCGCTGAACAAAACCAAAATCCACATTCATCATCGGGGTTCAGCATGCCCTTTCTTGTGATCATTCATTAGTAACATGTCGCAGTGCGTGTGAAAAAGAACGAGAAAGAGCCTTATCACAAAAGTCAGCTCTACCTATCTAAATATGGGTTTCTTTGTACTCCCCATCTCATGTTTCACCAGCAAGTTCTCAGCTTTGACCCTTATTAAAGTCCTTAGATGAAAAAAGAAGAAACAAAACACCCATTTGACGAAACCCAAAACAATGGGGCTCATCATGTTATCAAACATGAGCTTGTATTCCAACACAGGTTGGTGGAGTTATCACTGTTCATAAACAAGGTCATACACTACATACATGCATAGTACCTTCAGCGAGGATCAAATTTCTGTTTGGTGCGGTAAATTCCGGAGAGTCAATCAGATCACAATTACTCTTCTTTCTCCCATTCTGCAAAGTTTTGGTGAAACTTTGCATGCTATATATCCAGCCAGTCTTTGCAATGGTATTACTTTCCCGATCTGGAATTCTTAATAAAAAAAAAAAATACCCCTTAGTGTTAGGTGTGAGAATCGATTTAGACCGAGTCGTCACAATTGTTTTTATAATGATCCATCGAGCATCAGAGGAGTGACAATTTGGAACTGTCTAGATTTATAAATAACACTCTAAACAGATGTTTACACATAATTTGAGGACATCAGCTTTGAATTCTGTTGGTTTAACTACTTGATAACACCACTTTGGTTATTTGAACAAGGACAGACTGTCACAGTAAATTGGGGTTGCTGCTTCCTCGAGGTGTACCAAACATATCCTTCATATTTAAACCATGTGGTCTCCTCTGTAAGGATACCACAAATGTTTCATGTACAAGCATCACATGGAATGTGCAGAGTGCTGGTCACTAGTCAACTGAGAAGGGATTCCTATTTGATGAACCTCGGCCTCCAATCCGAATAACCCAGATCTGTACCCGCCTGCTTGTGCTGTCCTATAGCTACAATCCTGGTGGACATTAGATATAACACACATGCATCAATGCATGTATTCAGTCAGGATATAATCAATACCAAGTCTGGTAAAACACTAGCTGTTTGGCTGTCTTCAGCTACTCGCTGGTTGAACATAGATAGCAACAGTGCATGCAATGAATGTATTCATTCAGGATATCAATCCAAATACCAGGTCTGGCCCTGCTGTTGTCTGTCTATAGCGTAACACCAATCATGGTTGAACATAGACAGCACACCGTGCATGCATGAATTATTCAGTCAAGAATCATCCCAAATAAGTACCCAGTCTAGTACCTGCTGTGCTCTGTCTCTGATCTACATCCTGGTTGAACATAAGGACAGCACACGTGCCATTCATGAATATCAATTTTATTACCGTTTGCATTCAATGATGACCTCATGCCAGGTCCTTGCGCGATGTCATCCATGCACAGCCGGGTTTTCAATACGCCGCCAGGAAGGTGGGCTGGCATTGTGGCTGTAAAATCGGTGAGGCCGGACAACCAATTCATCTCCTGGTGCTAAGTGTTGGAATAATAGTGATATAGTTCTATGCTCAATTATTGTGTGTATAATCTTTTTCAAGTCATACAATAGACATACAAACAGTTTTTTTTATGATAATTATATAATAAATATAAGAAGACAAATCAAACACCACACACTGAATGTCGCATTGGCGAATTCCGGCAGCAGCAGATCAATTAATTTTCACAACTAATATTGGATGACTATTTCTTTGATGGTCTATTACCTGGGATGACTTCATGAACCGAGCCAGGGTTGACAGACAGAAACAAGGCATACAAAAAGAATGAGTGGCGGATCAGCTGTTTTTTGCATAAACCTTGCAATTAGTTAAACTTGGAAATTTATGCATTAAAGACATTGTAGACAGTAAATACTTTAGTCCTTATTTTGACGATGAAATGAACCTAAGCACAAGTACACCAACACCTCCAAATCTCAGCTCAACAGACTTCATTTATTTTTTCTCATGTATGTTTATTGTCTATAATGAAATATAACATTTGTGGAATCACTGAAAACTACAATCATACATATCTACTTTGGACTGTAACATTTTGTCGCAAGGTTCCTCAACCTGAAACAAACAAGCATGTGCAACAATACACCTTGTTTAGTGCAGTCAGAGGATGATGACAGATGTTCAATAAAAACATCCACATCAGTCCTTGAACAATCCAGATTTTCTGAACCGACGGCTGTATCTCTAATTCCACTTTTTTGTCACCAGTACAAAGACCATGGAGAGATCTGTGTTGCCCTGCGTAGACTGTCAGTCTCATCCAATGACGGCAGAATTTTAATAGAAGGGGCCGCCGAAGAATGAATCTGTTCTTGATAACTTGTCTTCTTCCTTTTCTTCGGCCGCTGTCATACTGACGATTGGTTTGCCAGTTGAACGCATTCTTTGTCATCTTCTTCCAAGCGCCATTCTGAGCTAGATGTTTTGCTTCCAACGAGCTCAAACCTGTCGCATTTTCCCCTGATGTAGTTCTACGCACTGCTTCTTTTGGACGTCCGACCCTTTTCTTTTTTCCCCTTCGACCTTCCCTCTATAGTTTGGTGTAAGTTTTCCAGCCACTCCTCTAAGAATGTGAGCCCATGTAAGTGACTTCCTCCTGATGACCAACTCTCACAAGCATCTGTCATTGTCACTCAGCGCTCTGGTTGATCCTTTTCATCTTTCAAACTGATTTTTCTCATTTGGCCTCCAGATCACGCAGCCAAAAAAGTTGTTCTCATCTGGTTTATGGGTCTACCCTGCAAGCCATACATTAAGCACACCACACCCATGAATCCAACACATTTCATTTTTGGCTCTGTTGGGAGTTGCCATAATTCCAGATGCGCTATATCTGTCATTTTTTCCTTAGGCTATTCCAATCCTGGCTTTGATGTCCTGTACAGTTTTGCATTGAGGTATTAACATAGCCCAGATTTTACAAATGCTAACCTGCTAAATTAGTTCACCATTTATGCTAATATTGATAACTGGGGGCAAGCAAAAGCATATCATTGCAACTACCACACACACACAATACGTAATTTACGTCTTTGCAGGACGTCGCATTTTGCGCAAAAAACTAAAGTCCGAAAGTTTTTTTGCGAGGTGTGTTTAAGGTGTAAGTCCTCCCGCATGCACGGTAACCTGTACCGAATGGATGAAGGGTAAAACTTAACACTCATTCACCAACCACTAAAAATCTTGCATCACACATAACGTATATTCCGCGAACATGCTTCTATGCACTCTTTGGGGATAGAGGGGTTATTTATAATCGTTTAAAATGCATTTCTTCTTTCCGAGGACCCGATTTCAGGTCCTCGAAGAAAAAAAATAGTCCTGACAAGTCGGAGTGTGTTAAACAGGTTAATGGTCACCTCGCAACGATAGTCACAGTACGTAAACGCACGATACTTACGGAGGTTGACTGCAACCCCACACACCCACAATGCTTAACACCGAGGTGTAATTGCAACTCTAGCACACACATACACGATTCTCACTGAGGGTGCTTGGCCACACACACACCAACACACACATACTTACGGAGGGTGTTTGCAACTACACACACACACGATTCATCACATAAGGTGCTTTGCAACACACCCCCACACCACACGACACTTACGAGGTTGCTTGCAAATACACACACACGCACGACACAATACTTGACTGAGGTGCTTGCAGAGTCTACACACACATACAGGATACTTACCAGGGGTGTTTGCACTACAACACACACACCCACGAAACTTCCGAGGTGCGTGCAACTACACAAAACACACACACACGATCCTTCTCGAGGTTGCTTGCAGAGTCTAACACACACCGGATACTTACCAAGGGTGCTTGCAACTACACACATCACCACGATACTTACCCGAGGGTGCTTGCAACTCCACACCAACCACACACGATACTTACGGAGGTGCTTGCAACTACCCACACCACACACGATTTACGAGGGGTGCTTGCACTACACACACACACACTCACAAACGATAACTACCGAGGGTTCTTGCAACTACACCAACACACCAATACTTACAGAAGAGAGGTGCTTTGCAACTCAACAGGCACACAATACGTACCGAGAGTTGCTGCAAACTACACACACACAACAACACACAATCCTACTGAGGGTGTTTGGCAACTCACACACACACACACACCCACAGTATGGAGGGTGTTTGCAAATTCACAACACACAAACAGCTTGCAACTACACACACACATGATACTTAACGGAGGGTGTTTTGGCAACTACCCACACAGAACCACGATTCTCACTGAGGGTGCTTGCAACACACACAGCCACACAACCCCATACTTACCGAGGGGCTTGCAATACACACACACGCAACACAGCAATACTTACTGAGGGTGCTTGCAGAGTCTACACACACACAGGATAACCCTTACCACGGGTGTTTGCCAACTACACACACACCACGTACTTACCGAGGGTGCTGCACTACACACCACACCAGCGATACTATCGAGGTGTTGCAGAGTCTACACCACAAGGCATACTTACCAAGGGTGCTTGCAACTACACCCACACACGATACTACTTTACCGAAACGTGCTTTGCAACTCCCCACAACGATACTTACGAGGGTGCTTGCAACTTACAACACACACACCACAACGATACTTACTGAGTGTTCTTAGCATTGCAAACTCCAACACAGACACACAACACGATACTTACGGAGGGTGCTCGCAACTCACACACCCACACACCGATGACTACCGAGGTGCTTGCAACTACAAACACACCCACACCATACTTAAAAACCGACGGTGCTTGCAACTACAGACACAAACCACACACACACAAACTTTTACCGAGAGTGCTTGCAACTACACACAACACCCACACAATACTTACAAGAGGATGTTTGCAACTACACACACACACACCACCCAATAGTGTTACGAGGGTGTTTGCAACTACAACACCCACACAATACTGACGGAGGGTGTTTGCAACTATACACACACCACTATACTCACCGAGGTGCTTCTGATGCCTCTGTAGTCTCTGAAGGTTCACCCAGGTGGGGGACCACATCAGAGGCGGTGTTGGTCCATATCCTCCGCCCGGTGATCCCTATCTGCCCCACTTCATCACTGGGGACAGTGGGGGACATCTACTGATGTGCTGGAGCCATCTGGCTTAGGGGGCGTGAGGAGCGGACATTTTCCATGGGCCTCTTCACCACCCTGAGAGGATACCGTGCTCTGTCGGGGATGTGGCTGACTTTCTCTGTCAGAGAATGAAATAAGGTAAGATAAGTTTAACGACCCCCACCCTGCTCATGTTGCACGCAATCTGTTATGATTAAGAAAGAATGATCCAGTCCCCTATTCAGATACCACCAATACTTCACCTGCCATTTGTGCCAAACTGTAGCCGCATGCCCATCAACAGCATGCAGGAATGTCTCCTGTTTCAAGTGATATTTTATTTTGGGGATAAATCATGTGTAATACCTTGCAAAAACTGTGATAAGATTTGTTTGAAAGTGATTATTCTGTTGAAATAATCTTTTACCAACACCCTAACAAATGGGGGTTATGTAGTGCCCATGCAATGCCCCATTAAAATCTTTTTTGTAGCGATTCCCCACACCTACAATCCCATTTCCTTCAAGTAAACTTGGTTAATTTACTGCTCCTAATGTCTCGAATTCCAGGTCAGAATCTAGGGACACTGTGGTCACACAGTTTTAACATGAACAACCAATTCTAAAAATTTTCCCATTTTTGGCGCTTAACTTCAGGATCAGTTGTCATCAAAAGGATGTGTTGTAATGAAAATGTAATGAAAACAAATTGTGCCATGCACAAGCTAGATTGTCCTGATAATTTTTACTTGCCAGGGAATTAGTAGATTTAGTTTTAGTTTAGTAGTTTTAGTGGGAGGGTCAGGAGGACCTAGTCCTATGAACGACCCTGAAACCACAACCCCCAA
>JAODTK010005282.1:0-17903 GCA_026419785.1 Sclerodactyla briareus | reverse complement strand
GTCAGCGTTAGAATTGTCGTTCGCAGCGTGGTCGTGGGGTGCGTCGAACTAATGATAGGCAAATTGGAGAACTTACCACTGAGTTATGACGCCTACACTGATAGGGTAAAACATTTCAAAATTGCACTACTTACGGGCTAAACTTTCGAGATAGACCTTGGGCCAATCTTGGCAAGGCTCGCTTCGCCTAAACATATCAGGTTAATATTGTCGTTTCCAGCGTGGCCTCTTTGGGTGCGTCGAAATAACCGTAGGCATATGGAGAAGAAAAAACGACCACGGAGGTAGACGCCTACTTGATCGGATAACACATTTCAAAATTGCACTCCTAGGGCTAAACTTTCGAGATAGAACCTTGGAACACTCCTTTGCAATATCGCTTAGCCTAAACATGTCCGCGTTAGGATTGTCGTTTGAAATGTGGCCGTTGGGGGGCGTCAAACTCATGATAGGCCAAATTGGAGAAACGACCACTGAGTTATGACGTCTACACTGATGGGGTAAAACACATTTCAAAATCGCACTTTGACGGGCTAAACTTCGAAATAGCCTTGCACACCCCGTGCAGACTCCTTCGCCTAAACATGTCACGTTAGTATTTTCGTTTCCAGCGTGGCTGAGGGTGCGTTCGAAACCCAAACGTAGGCAATTTTGAGAAACTACCCACGATTATGACGCCCCTACTGATCGGGAACACCATTTCAAAATTGGCACTCCTTACGGATCTAAAACTCTCGAGATTAGCCTTGGCACACCCCTTTGGCAGACTCGCTTTCGCTAGACATGTCAGCGTTTAGTAGTGTCGTTTGCAGCGTAGCCGTTGGGGTGCGTCGGACTAATGATAGGCAATTGGAGAAACTACCAACGAGTTATGACGCCTACAAGGATCGGGTGAAACATTTCAAAATTGCACTCTTTCGGGTAAACTTTCGTGATAGACCTTGGCACACTCTTTGCAGGCTTCGCTTCGGCCTGAACATATCAGCGTTGATATTGTCGTTTCCAGTGTGGCCGCTTGGGTGCGTCGAACTAACGTAGGCAGATTGGAGAAAAACTTAACCACGGAGTTCTGACGCCTACTCGATAGGGTAACAATTTCAAATTGCCACTCCTACGGGCTAAACTTTCGAGATAGACCTTGGCCACACCCTTGCAATTACTCGCTTCCCTAAAAATGTCAGCGTTAGTATGTCCGTTTGCAATGTGGCGTTGGGGTGCGGTCGTTTTACGCTCGAACTAAGATAGGGACAATTAGGAGAAACTACCACTGAGTTTAGACGTCTACACGGTCGGGTGGTAACAAATTTCAAAAATCGCACTTTACGGCTGAACTTTCTAGATAGACTTGGCACACTCTTTGCAGGTCGACTTCGCCGAAACATATCAGCGTTAGTATTGTCGTTTCCAGTGTGGGCGCTTGGGGGCGTCAGAAACTAACCGTAGGCAGATGGAGAAAACTACCACGAGTTTGACGGCCCGCTCTGTCGGGTAACACATTTCCAAAATTGCACTCCTTACGGTGCTAAACTTTCGAGATAGACCTTGGCCACACCCCTGCAATACTCGCTTCGCCTAGTCATGTCAGCGTTAGTATTGTCGTTTGCAATTGGCCGGTGGGGTGCGTCGGACTAAAGATAGGCAAATTGGAGAAGAAACTACCACTGAGTTATGACGCTCTTACACTGATCGGGTAACACATTTCAAAATCGCACTCTTAACGGGCTGAACTTCGAAAAGCCCTTGGCACACCCTTGACAGGACTCCACTTCGCCTAAACATGTAAACGTTGTACTCTGTATTTTCGTTTAAGCGTGGGCCGATGGGGTGCGTTCGAACTAAACCGTAGGCAGATTTGGAGAAGAAACTACCACCAGGAGTTATGGACGCCCTACTCTGATCGGGGAACACCTTTCAAAATTTGATCCTTACGGGCTAAAACTCTCGAGGAAGACCTGGCAACCCCTGGCAGACTCGCTTCGCCTAAAACATGTCAGCGTTAGTATTGTCGTTTCCAGAGTGGTCGCTGGGGTGCGTCGCACTAACCGAGCTAGATTGGAGAAACTACCAAGGAGTTATGACGCCTACACTGATGCGGGTAACACATTTACAAAAAAATTGCACTCTGTACGGGCTAAACTTCCGAGGATAGACCTTGGCCACACCCTGCCGACTCACTTCAGCCTCAACATGGTCCGGCCGGTAGTTATTTTCGTTCTTTTCACAGCGTGGCCGCTGGGGGGCGTCGAACTAACCCGTAGGCAATTTGGAGAAAAGACCACGGAGTTATATCGCCTACACTGATCGGGTAACACATCTCAAATTGCATCCTTACGGGCTAAAACTCTCGAGAAAGAACTTGGCACACCCCTTGCAGACTTCGCTTTGCCTAAACATGTCGCGTTAGAGTTGTCGTTCGCAGCGTGGGCGTTGGGGGGCGTCGAACTAAGGATAGCAAATTGGAGAAAAAATACCACTGAGTTATGACGCCTACACTGATGATCGGTGAACACTTCAAAATTGCACTCCTTACGGCTAAACTTTCGCGATAAACCTTGGCAACACTCTTTGCAGGGCTCGCTTCGCCTACACCCCATATCAGCGTTAATATTGTGGTATACAGCGTCGCCGCCTGGGTGCGTCGAAATAACCGTAGGCATTGGAGGAACTACCACAGAGTTATGACGCCTACACTGATCGGGTGGGTAACAATTTCAAATTGAAATCCTTACGGGCTAAACTTCGAGATAGACCCTTGGCACACTCTGGCGGCTCGCCTTCGCTAAACATATCAGCGTTAACATGGTCGTTTGCAGGGTGGCCGTTGGGGTGCGTCAAAATAATGATAGGCCAAATTGGGAAAACTACCACGGAGTTATGAAGTTACCATGATCGGGTAACACATTTCAAAAATTGGCACTCCTTACGGGCTAAACTTTCGCGATAAAAACTGGGCACACTCTTTGGCAGGGCTCGCTTCGCCTAAACTATCAGCGTAATATTTTCGTTTACAGCGTGGCCGCTGGGGGCGTCGAACTAACCGTATGGCAAATTTGGAGAAACTACCACAGAGTTATGAAGCCTACACTGATCGGGTGGAAACACATTTCAAAATTGCACTCCTTACGGGGCTAAACTTTCAAGATAACCTTGGCAACTCTTTGC
The DNA here is from genome assembly GCA_026419785.1 of Sclerodactyla briareus. Classification (NCBI taxonomy): domain Eukaryota; kingdom Metazoa; phylum Echinodermata; class Holothuroidea; order Dendrochirotida; family Sclerodactylidae; genus Sclerodactyla; species Sclerodactyla briareus. The sequence goes on along the minus strand of JAODTK010005282.1, from coordinate 14,741 downwards.
AGCTCGCTTCGCATAAAACATATAGCCTTAACATTGTCGTTTGCAGCGTGGCCGTTGGGGTGCAGTTCGGACTAATGATAGGCAAATTGGAGAACTTACCACTGAGTTATGACGCCATACACTGATCGGGTGGTTAAACACATTTCAAAATTGCACTCCTTTCGGGGTAAAATTCGAGTAGACCTTGCACACTCTTTGCCAGGCTCGCTTCGCCTGGACATATCAGCGTTAGTATTGTCGTTTCCAGTGTGGCCGCTGGGTGTGCGCGAACTAATGATAGGCAAATGGAGAAACTACCATGAGTTAGACGTCACACTGATAGGGTAAAACAATTCAAAATCGCACTCTTTACGGGCTGAACTTTCGAAAAGACCTTGCAAAACCCTGCAGACTCACTTCGCCTAACATGTCAAACGTTAGTAGTTGTCGGTTCCAGGCGTGGCCGCTGGGCTGTGCGTCGAAACTAACGCAGCAACTTTGGAGAAGAATACCACGGGAGTTATACGCCTACACTGATCGGGTAACACATTCAAAATTGCACTCCTTACGGGCTAAAACTCTCGAGATAGACCCTTTTGGGCACACCTTGCAGACTCGCTTTTTTTGGGGGCCCTAAATGTCAGCTTAGAATTGTCGTTCGCCGCGTGGTCGTTGGGGTGCGTCGAACTAAGGATAGGCAAAGTGGAGAAAGAAATACACACTGAGTTATGACCCGCCTACTGATCGGGGGGTAATTAAACAAATTTCAAAATTGCACTCCTTACGGGCTAAACTTTCGAGATAAACCTTGGCCATCTTTGCAGGCTCGCTTAGCCTAAACATATTCAGCGTTAATCTGGTGTTTCCAGCGTTGACGCGGGGGTGCGTCGAACTAAACTTCGTAGGCAATTTGGAGAAACTACCACGAGTTATGACCGCCTACACTGATCGGGTAACACATTTCAAAAATTGCACTCCTTACGGGCTAAAATCTTCGAGATGAACCTTGGCAACTCTTTGGAGGCTTCGCTTTCGCATAAAACATATCAGCGTTAAAATTGTCGGTTGCAGCGTGGCCGTTGGGGGTGCGTCAAACTAAATGATAGGGCAAATTGGAGAAAACTACCACGAGTTATGACCGTCTTACAATGATCGGGTGTAACACATTTCAAAAATTGCCTCCTTACGGGCTAAACTTTCGAGATAAACCTTGGTACACTCTTTGCAGGTTCGCGTCGCAAAAACATATCAGCGTTAACATTGGCGTTTGCAGCGTGGCCGTTGGGGTGTGCGTCAAACTTAATGATAGGCAAATTGGGAAAACTACCACCATGAGTTTATGACCGGCTACACTGATCGGTAACACATTTTCAAAATCGACACTTTGACGGGGCTAAAACGTTCGAAATAGCCATTGGCACACCCCCTTTGCAGATCACTTCGCCTAACCTTGTCAACGTTAGTCATTTCGTTTCCAGCGTTGGCCGCTGGGGGGTCGAACCAAAACCCGTAGGCAATTTGGGAGAAAACCTACAGGGTTATGACGCCCTAATGATAGGGGGTAAACCCACATTCAAAATTGCACTCCTTACGGGCTAAACTCGCGAGATAGACCTTGGCACACCCCTTGCCGACTCGCTTCGCCTTAGGACATGTCAGCCGTTAGTATTGTCGTGTTGAAGCGTAAGCCGTTGGGGTGCGTCGGACTATTGATAGGCAAATTGGAGAAGAAACTACCACGAAGGTATGACGCCTACACTGATGGGTAACACAAGTTCAAAATTTGCACGCCTTTCGGGTAGTTAACCTTTCGAGATAGACCTTGGCAACACCCTTGCAGACTCGCTTCGCCTAAACATGCCTGTGTTAGTATTGTCGTTTCAGTGTGGCGCTTGGGTGCGTCGAAACTAACGTAGGCAAGATTGGAAGAAAAACTACACGGAGTTAGTTATGAACCCTACTATGATCGGGTAACAACATTTCAAAATTTGCACTCATACGGGCTAAACTTTCGAGATAGACATTGGCCACACCCCTTTGCAATATCGATTCGCCAAACTGTCAGCGTTAGTATGGTTTGGCAATGTGGCCGTTGGGACGTGCGTCGAATAATGATAGTGCAAATTGGAAACTACCACCTGAGTTATGACGTTCTACCTAATCGGGTACCACATTTCAAAATCGCATCTTTACGGGCTGAACTTCGAAATAGACCTTGCACACCCCTTGCAGACTAACTTCGCCTAAACCTGTCACCGTTAGTATTTCCGTTTCCAGCCCTGGCCGCTGGGGTGCGTCGAACAACCCGTAGGCAGATTGGAGAAAACTACCCACGGAGTATGACGCCTACTCTGATTGGGCACACATTTCAAAAAATTGCACTCTTAGGGCTAAACTATCGAGGTCGACTGGGACACCCTTGCAGAGCCGCATCGTCTAAACACGTCAGCTGTAGTATTGTCGTTTCCAGCGTGGCCGCTGGGGTGCGTCGCAATAACCGTAAGGCAGATTGGAGATGAAGAAACTACCAAGGAGTTATGACGCATACCACGATCGGGTAACCAATTTCAAAAATTTGCACTCTTTTCGGCTAAACTTCCGAGATAGAACTTGGCACACCCCGTGCAGGACTACTTTCGCCTAAACATGTCAGCTTAGTATTTTCGTTCCGAGTGGCGCTGGGGTGCGTCGAACTACCCGTTAGCACCAATTGGAAGAGAAAAGAGAAGAAGTAAGAGGAAGAAGAGAAGAAGAACTACACGGAGTTTTATAACGCTACACTGATCGGTAACACATTTCAAAATAATTGCACTCCTTACGGGATAAAACTCTCGAGATAGGGAACCTTGGCACACCCCTTGCAGACTCGCTTGCCTAAACATGTACAGACGTTAGAATTTGTCGTTCGAAGCGTGGTCGTTGGGGTGCGTCGAACAATGATATGGCATTGGAAGAAAAAAGAAACTACCACTGAGGTATGACCGCCTACACTGATCGGGTACAATTTCAAAAAATTGCACTCCCTTACGGGGCTAAACTTCGAGATAAACACTTGGCACAATCTTTGCGGCTCCTTCGCCTAAAATATCAGCGGTAATATTGTCGGTTTCCAGCGTGGCGCTGGGTTGCGTCGAACTAACGTAGGCAAGTTGGAGAAACTTCCACAGAGTTATGACGCCTACAATGATAGGGTAACAACCTTCAAAATTGCACTCCTTACGCCGGCTAAGGCTTAAAAAATTTCGAGAGAAACCTTGGCCACACTCTTGGCAGCACTCGCTTCGCCGAAAAATATCAGCGTTAGATGTCGTTTGCAGCAGTGGCCGCGGGGGGTGCGGTCGCAGGTAACCGTAGGCAGAATTGGAGGAAAACTACCAAGGGTTATGTACGCTACACCCTGATCGGGTAAAAACATTTCAAAATTGCACTCTTTACGGGCTAAACTCCGAGATAGACCTTGGCACACCCCTGGCAGACTCACTCGCCTAAAAAATGTCAGCGTTAGTATTTTTCGTTTCCAGGCGTGGCCCGGGTGCGTCGAACTAACCGTAGGAAATTTGGAGAAAAATACCACGGAGTTATAACGCCTACACTGATGGGTAACACATTCAAAATTGCACTCCTTACGGGCTAAACTCTTCGAGATAGACCTTGGCACACCTTGAGACTCGCTTTGCATAACCATGTCAGCGTTAGAATGTCGTCAGCAGCCGTGGTCGTTGGGGTTGCGTCGAAAACTAATGATAGGCCACATGGAGAAAGAAACTACCCCCATGAGTTATGACGCTACCACGGATAGGGTACACTTGCAAAATTGGCCACTCCTTACGGGCTAAACTTTTCGAGATAAAATAACCGTGGCACACTCTTTGCAGGCTCGCTCGCCTAAACTATCAGCGTTAATAATTGTCGTTTCCAGCGTGGCCGCTGGGGGCGTGCGTCGAACTAACGTAGGCAATTGGAGGGAAGAAAAACTTCCACAGAGTTTATGACGCCTACCCTGATCGGGTAACACATTTCAAAATTGCACCTTACGTGCTAAACTTTTGAGATAGAAACCTTGGCACACTCTTTGCGGCTCGCTTCGCCTAAAAACATATCCGCGTTAACATTGTCGTTTGCAGCGTGGCCGTTGGGGGTGCGTCGAACTAATGATAGGCAAATTGGAGAAACTTACCACATGAGTTATTACGGCTACACTGATCGGGGAACAACATTTCCAAATTGCGACTCCTTAACGGCGCGTAAACTTTCGGAGACCTTGGAACACTCTTTGCAGGCTCGTTTCGCAAAAACATATCGTGATACATTGTAGTTTCCCAGCGTGGCCGCTTGGTGCGCGAAAATAAACGTAGGCATATTGAGAAACTACCACGGAGTTATGACGGCCTACTCTGATGGCTAACCAGTAAAAATTGGCACTCTTACGGGCTAATAAACTTTCGAGATAGGACCTTGGCACAAGTCCTTGGCAATACTCGCTTCGGCCTAACATGGTCGCGTGTAGATTGTCGTTGCAATGTGGCGTTGGGGTGTGCGTCAAACTAATGATAGGCAAATTGGAAAATACCAACATGAGTTATGAAGTCTACACTGATCGGGTAAAACACCCATTTCAAAAATCGCACTTTTGACGGGCAAACCTTTCGAAATAGCCCTTGGCACACCCCTTGCAGGAACTCACCTTCCCTAAACAGGTAAAAACGTTAGTATTTCGTTCCAGCGTGGCCGCTGGGGTTTGTCGAACCAACCGTAGGCAATGTGGAGAAGAAAACTACACCACGGAGAGTTTTAAGTTATGGACCCCCCTACTTGATGTGGTTTGGTAACAACATTTCAAAAGTGCACTCCTTACGGGCTCAAAACTCTCAGATAGATTGGCACACCCCTTGAGACTCGCTTCGCCTAGACATGTCAGCGTTAGTATTGTCGTATCGCAGACTCGCCTTCGCCTAAAACATGTGCCAGCGTTAGTAGTGTCGTTTCCAGCGTGGCCGATGGGCGTGCGTCGCACTAACCGTGGCAGATGGAGCAATACAAGAGTATACGCCTACCCTTGATCGGGTTTAAACACATTTCAAAAATGCATCTTTCGGGCTCCCTAAAACTTCAGAGATTTAGACCTTGCGCACCACCCTTGGCAGACTCACTTGCTAACCATGTAAGCGTTAGTATTTTCGTTGCCAGCGTGGCCGTGGGGTCCGTCGAAGCTAACCGTAGGCAATTTGGAAGAAAGAAAATACCACGGAGTTATAACGCCTACCAATTGATCGGGGTAACACCATTTCAAAAGGGCACTCCTTACGGGATAAATTCGAGCTAGACTTGGCCACACCCGTGAAGACTCGCTCCGTCTAACCATGTCAGCGTTAGAATTGTCGTTCGCACCGTGGTCGTTGGGGTGCGTCGAACCTAATGATAGGCAAATTGGAGAAAAAAATACCACTGAGTTATGACGCTACACGATCGGGTAAGAACCATTCAAAATTGCACTCTTACGGGCTAAACTTTCGCGATACACCTTGGCACTCCTTTTGCAGGCTCGATTCGCCTACAACATATCAGCTTAATATTGTCGTTTCCAGCGTGGCCGCGGGGGTGCGCGGAACCAACCGTTTAGGTCAATTTGGAGAAGAAGAAGAAGAAACTCCACAGAGTTAGGACGCCTACACTGATCGGGTTAAACATTTCAAAATTTTTCAAAATTGCACTCCTTACGGGCTAAACTTCGAGATAAACCTTGGACCACTCTTTGCAGGCTCGCTTCGCCTAAACAATAATCAGCGTAACATTGTCGTTTTGCAGCGTGGCCGTGGGGGGCGTCGAAACTCCTGATAGGCAAAATTGGAGACAGAAAACTAGAAAACTACCACGGGATTATGACGATTACACTGATCGGGTAACACATTTTCAAATTGCAATCCTTACGGGATAAACTTTCAGATTAGACCTTGGCACACTCTTTGCCGGCTCGCTTCGCCTCAAAAACATATAAGTGAAATATGTCGTTTCCAGCGTGGCGCTTGGTGACGTCGAAAAACCGTAGGCAATTGGAAGAGAAAAACTACACGAGTTATGACGGCCTTACTATGAGCGGATAACCATTTCAAAAATTGCACTCCTTACGGGCTAAACTTTCGAGATAGACATTGCGACAAACTCTTTGCAATACTCGCTTCCGCATACCATGTCAGACGTTAGTATGGTCGTCGTGTTTGCAATTGGCCGTTGGGGTGCGTCAAAATAATGATAGCAAATTGGAGGAGAAACTAAATGTGAGTTCATGAGTCTACCACTGATCGGGTAACACATTTCAAAATCGCACTTTTGACGGGCTAAACTTTCGAACAGAGCCCTTGGCACACCACTTGCGACTCACGTCGCCTAAACATGTTCAACGTTAGATATTGTCGTTCCAGCGTGGGCACGCTGGGGTGCGTCGAACCAACCGTAAGCAATTTGGAGAAGAAAGAAGACGCAGAAACTACACGGAGTAGTGATGACGCCCCTTTATGATCGGGGGTAAACACATTTTCAAAATCGCAACTCCTTACGGGCTAAAATCTCGAGATATAGACATTGGCACACCCCTGCAGACGCGCTTCGGCCTGGACATGTCAGCGTTAGTATTTTCGTTTTGCAGGCGTAGACGTTGGGGTGCGGCGGGATAATGATAGGGGCCAAATGGAGAAAGCTACCACTGAGTGATGGACGCAACACTGACCTCCGACCGGTAAACACAATTTCAAAATTGCACTCCTTCGGGTAAACTTTCGAGAATTAGACCTTGGCACACTCTTTGCAGGCTCGCTTCGCCCTCTGCTGACCATATCCGCCGTTAGTATTGTCGTTTCCAGTGTGGCCGCTTGGGTTGGCGTCGAACTAATCGTAGGCAGATTGGAAGAACTACCACGGGAGTTATGACGCCTACTTCTGATCGGGTAACACATTTCAAAATTGACACTCCTTACGGGCTAAACTTTCGAGAGTTAGAACTTGGCACACCCCTTGCAATTACTCGCTTCGCCTAAAAGGTCACGCGTTAGTTATTTCGTTTGCACCTGTGGCAGTCCCCCCCCCCTGGGGTGCGTCGAACTAATGATAGGCAAATTGGAGAAACACCACTGAAGGTTATGACGTGTACACTGATCGGGTAACACACATTTTCAAAATCGCACTTCTTACGGGTGAACTTTCGAAATCGACGCTTGGCAACCCCTTGCAGACTCACTTCGCCTAACATGTTAAACGTTAGTATTTTCGTGTCCAGCGTGGCCGCTGGGGTGCGCTCGAAATAACCGTAGGCAAGAGTTGGGAAACTACCACGAGTTATGACCGCCTACTCTGATCGCGGTGGTAAGGTAACACATTTCAAAATGCACTCCTTACGGGCTAAAATCTCGAGGTAGACTTGGCACCCCCCCTTGCAGACTCGCGTCGCATAAATCATGTCAGCGTTAGTATTGTCGTTCCAGCGTCGGCCCTGGGGTGGAGTCGCATACCCGGAGGGCCGATTGGAAGAAAAAACACTTAAAGGAGTGATGACGCTACACTGATCGGGGTGGTAACACAGTTTAAAATTGCCACTCTTTAGAGGCAAAAACTCCGAGATAGACCTTGGAACAACCCTGCAGATCACTTCGCCTATCACATGTCCCAGCGTTTAGTATTTTCGTTTTCCAGCGGGGACGGCTGGGGTGCGTCGAACAAACCTAGGCAATACCCGGAGAAAAACTACCACGGAGTCTGATGAACGCCTACACTGATCGGGAACCACATTCAAAATTGCCACTCCTTACGAGGCCTAACCTTCGCGATAGACATTGGCACACCCATTGCAGACTCGCTTCGCCTAACTGTCAAGCGTTGTAAATTGGTCGTTCGCAGCGTGCGTCGTTGGGGTGAGTCGAACTAATGATAGGCAAATTGGAGAAACTACCAACGAGTTATGACGCTACTATGATCGGGAACACATTCAAAATTGCCCACTCCTTACGGGCTAAACTTTCGCGATACACCTTGGCACCCACTTTGCACCAGGCTCGCTTCGCCTAAAAATATCAGCGTTTAATATTGTTCGTTTCCAGCGTGCCGGCTGGGGTGCGTCGAACTAATAGCCGTAGGCAATTTGGAGAAACTACCACAGAGTTATGAAGCCTACACTGATCGGGGAACCCCACATTTCACAAATGCACTCCTTACGGGCCTAAACTTGCGAGTAAACCTTGGCACACTCTTTGCAGGCTCGCGTTCGCCTAAAAAAACATATCAGCGTTTTAACATTGTCGTTTGCAGCGTGGCCGTTGGGGTGCGTCGGGACTAAGGATAGGCAGCAAATTGGAGGAAAACTACCACTGAGTTATGACGCCTACCATGATCGGTAACACATTTCAAATTGCACTCCTTTAGGGGTAAACCTTTCGAGATAGACCTTGGCCACACCCTTTCAGGCTACGCTGTCGCATGAACTATCAGCGTTAGTATTGTCGTTTCGTGCGTGGCCGAATTGGGTGCGTCGAACTAAAACCGTAGGCAGATTGGAACGAAAGAAACTACCAGGAGTTATTGACGTTACTTCTGGTTCGGGGGGTGGTAAACATTTCAAAAATTGCACTCCTTACGGGCAAAACTGTCGCGGCTAGACCATCTTGGTCACCACCCCTTTGCAATACTCGAGTTCGCCTAAACATGTCAGCGTAGTTTGTCGTTTGCAATTGTGGCCGTTGGGGTGCGTCGAACTAATGATAGGCAAAATTGGAGGAAAAACTACCACTTGAGTTATGGGACCGTCTACACTTGTACGGGTAACACATTTCAAAAAAATCGCCATCACTACGGGCTGCTGAACTTTCGAAATAGACCTTGGCCACCACCCCTTGCAGACTCAATTCGGCTAAAACATGTCAAGTTAGTATTTTCGTTTCCAAGGTGCCGATGGGGGTGCGTCGAACTATCCGTAGGCAGATTGGAGAAACTACACGGAGTTATAACGCCCAGACACTCGATCGGTAACACATTTCATAAATTGCACTCGTACGGGCTAAAACCTTCGAGATAGACATTGGCCCACCCCTTGCAGAATCGCTTCGCTAAACATGTCGCGTTAGGAATTGTCGTTCGCCAGGCTTGGGTCGTTGGGCGTCGTCGAACTAATGATAGGCAAATTGGAGAAGAAACTAACCACTGAGTTATGACCGCCTTCCTTGATCGGTAAACACATTCAAAATTGCACTCCTTACGGCTAAACTTTCGCGATACACCTTGGCACACTGTTTGCAGGCTCGCTTCGCCTAAACATAATCAGCGTTTTAATATTGTCGTTTCCAGCGTGGGCCGCTGGGCGTGGCGTCGAACTATCCGTAGGCAATTTGGAGAGAAACCCTAACCCCAGAGTATGACGCCTTACCACTGATCGGGGTACACACATTTCAAAAATTGCACTCCTTACGGGCTGCTCAAAACTTTCGAGAGATATAGACTTGGCACACTCTTGCAGGCTCGCTTCGCCTAAAACCCACCCATATCAGCGTACACATTGTCGTTTGCAGCGATGGCCGTTGGGGGCGTCGGACTCATGATAGGCAAATTGGAGAAAATACCACTGAGTTATGAAGCCTCCACTGATCGGGTTAAACACATTTCAAAATTGCACTCCTTTCGGGTAGTAAAACGTCGCGATAGGACCTTGGCACACCTTTGCAGGCGACGCTTCGCCTGAACATATCAGCGTTAGATTGTCGTTTCCAGTGTGGCCGCCTTGGGTGCGTCGAAAACTAACCGTAGGCCCAGCATTGGAGAAGACAAACTACCTCGGAATTATGACGCCTACTCTGATTGGGTAACACATTCAAAATTGCCTCCTTACGGGGCTAACTGTCGAGATAGACCTTGGCACACCCTTGCAATACTGACGCTTCGCCTAAAACATGGTCAGCGTAGTATGTCGTTTGCAATGTGGCCGTGGGGGCGCGTCAAACTAATGATAGGCAAATGGAGAAACTACCACTGAGGTTATGACGCCTACCATGATCGGGTAACACATTTCAAAATCGCACTCTTTTCGGGATGAACTTTCGAAATAGGCCTTGGCAAACCCCTTGCAGACTCACTTCGGCCTCTAAAACATTGTAAACGTTAGTATTTCGTTTCCAGCGTGCCCGATGGGGTGCGGTCGAAACAACGTAGGCAATTGGGGAGAAGAAACTACCAAGGAGTACACTGATCGCCTACACTGATCGGGTACACATTTCAAAATTGCAATCTTTACGGGCTAAACTCTCGAGATAGACCTGGGCACAATCCCTTGCAGACTCGCTTTGCCTAACATGTAAAGGTACGAATGTTCGAATAATTAGTTTCGCACCGTGGTCGTTGGGGTGCGTCGAACTAAGGCTAGGCAAATTGGAGAAGAAGAAACAATTTACCCCACTGAGTTATGACCGCCTACAACCTGATCGGGGAAAATTTCAAAATTGATTCTTTACGGGCAAATTCCGAGCTAGACATTGGCCCACCCTGCAGACCAACTTCGCCTAAACATGTAAGCGTTAATATTTCGTTTCAGCGTGCCGCTGGGGTGCGTCGAACTAACCGGTAGGGCAATTTGGACAAGAAACTACCACAGAGTTATGAAGCCTACACTGATCGGGTAACACATTTCAAAATTGCACTCCTTACGGCTAAACTTTCGCGATAAATAAAAACCTTGGCACATCCTCTTGCAGCTCGCTTAGGCCTAAAAAACATATAGCGTAAACATTGTCGTTTGCAGCGTTGCCGTTGGGGTGCGTCGAACGAAAGATACGGCAAAGTGGAGGAAATAGAAATAACTAACATCGAGTTTTGACGCCTACACTGATCGGTGGTAAAACCATCTTCAAAACCCCAATTGCCTCCTTACGGGCCCCCCCCTAAAACTTTGTCAAGATTAGAACCGTGCACACCCTTTGCAGGCTCGCTTCGCCTAAACAGATCAAGTGATAATATGTCGTTTTCCAAGCGTGGCCCGCTTGGGGTGCGTCGAAATAACAGTTAGGGCATCTTGGTAGAAACTACCACGGAGCTATTACGCCTACTCGATCGATTAACACATTTCAAAATTTGCACCCCCTTACGGCACACTTTCGAGATAGGACTGGCGACACACTCCCCCTTGCCCATACTAGCTTCCGCCTAAATGGCAGCGTTAGATTGTCGTTGCAATGTTGGCCGTTGGGGTTGCGTCAAAAACTAATGATAGGCAAATGGGAGAAAGTACCAGCTCGTCCCTCATGACGTCTACACTGTCGGGTAAACCATTGCAAAAATCGCAACTTTTGAGGAGCTAAACTTTCGAAATAGACCTTGGCACACCCCATTGCAGACTCAATTCGCCACCTAAACCATGTCAACGTTAGTATTTTTTATTAGTTCCAGACTGGGCCGATGGGGTGCGTCGAACCAACCTAGGCAATTTGGGAAAAACCACGGAGTTATGACCGCCCCTTAATGATCGGGTAACCCAATTTCAAATTGCATACGTACGGCCTAAAATCTCGAGATAGACCTTGGCACAACCCCTTGCAGACTCGCTTCGCCTAGACATGTCACCGTTAGTATCGTCGTGTGCAGCGTCGTAGCCCCGTTGGGGTGCTGGTTGCGTCGTCGTCGGACTAAGATAGGCAAATGGAGAACATCCCACGGAGGTGTGACGCCTACACTGATCGGGTAAACACAATTTCCAAAATGGCACTCTTTCGGGTAACTTTTCGAGGAAGGCCACCTTGGCACACTCTTTGAAGGCTAGCTTTCGCCTGAACATATCAGCGTTAGTATTGTCGTTTTCCAGCGTGGCCCCGCTTGGGTTGCGTCGAAACTAAACCGTAGGCCACCATTGGGAAAACTACCACGGAGTTATGACGCCTACTTCTGATCGGGTAAAACATTTCAAAATTGCACTACTAGGGCTAAACTTTCGAGATAGACCTGGCACCCCCTTGCAGACTCGCTTTGCCTAAACATGTCAGCGCTCCCCCCTAGAATTGTCGTTTGCAGCGTGGTCGTTGGGGTTCGTCGAACTAAGGATAGCAAATTGGAAAGAAGAAACTACCAAGGAATTATGACGCCTACACTGATCGGGTAACACATTTCAAAATCGCACTTTTGACGGGCTAAACTTTCGAGATAGACCTTGGCACACTCTTTGCAGGCTCGCTTCGCCTGAACATATCAGCGTTAGTATTGTCGTTTCCAGTGTGGCCGCTTGGGTGCGTCGAACTAACCGTAGGCAATTTGGAGAAACTACCACGGAGTTATGACGCCTACTCTGATCGGGTAACACATTTCAAAATTGCACTCCTTACGGGCTAAACTTTCGAGATAGACCTTGGCACACCCCTTGCAGACTCGCTTCGCCTAAAATGTCAGCGTTAGAATTGTCGTTCGCAGCGTGGTCGTTGGGGTGCGTCGAACTAAGGATAGGCAAATTGGAGAAATACCACTGAGTTATGACGTCTACACTGATCGGGTACACATTTCAAAATTGCACTCCTTACGGGCTAAACTTTCGCGATACACCTTGGCACACTCTTTGCAGGCTCGCTTCGCCTAAACATGTCAGCGTTAGTATTTTCGTTTCCAGCGTGGCCGCTGGGGTGCGTCGAACTATCCGTAGGCAATTTGGAGAAACTACCACAGAGTTATGACGCCTACACTGATCGGGTACACATTTCAAAATTGCACTCCTTACGGGCTAAACTTTCGCGATACACCTTGGCACACTCTTTGCAGGCTCGCTTCGCCTAAACATATCAGCGTTAACATTGTCGTTTGCAGCGTGGCCGTTGGGGTGCGTCAAACTAATGATAGGCAAATTGGAGAAACTACCCTGAGTTATGACGTCTACACTGATCGGGTAACACATTTCAAAATTGCACTCCTTACGGGCTAAACTTCGAGATAGACCTTGGCACACTCTTTGCAGGCTCGCTCGCCTAAACATATCAGCCGTAACATTGTCGTTTGCAGCGTGGCCGTTGGGGTGCGTCGAACTAATGATAGGCAAATTGGAGAAACTACCAACGAGTTATGACGTCTACACTGATCGGGTAACACATTCAAAATCGCACTTTTGACGGGCTAAACTTTCGAAATTGACCTTGGCACACCCCTTGCAGACTCACTTCGCCTAAACATGTCAGCGTTAGTATTGTCGTTTCCAGTGTGGCCGCTTGGGTGCGTCGAACTAACCGTAGGCAATTTGGAGAAACTACCACGGAGTTATGACGCCTACACTGATCGGTAACACATTTCAAAATTGTCACTCCTTACGGGCTAAACTCTCGAGATAGACCTTGGCACACCCCTTGCAGACTCGCTTCGCCTAGACATGTCAGCGTTAGTATGTCGTTGCAGCGTAGCCGTTGGGGTGCGTCAAACTGATGATAGGCAAATTGGAGACACTACCACTGAGTTATGACGCCTACACTGATCGGTAACACATTTCAAAATTGCACTCCTTTCGGGTAAACTTTCGAGATAGACCTTGGCACACTCTTTGCAGGCTCGCTTCGCCTGAACATATCAGCGTTAGTATTGTCGTTTCCAGCGTGGCCGCTGGGGTGCGTCGAACTAACCGTAGGCAGATTGGAGAACCTCCCACGGAGTTATGACGCCTACTCTGATCGGGTAACACATTCAAAATTGCACTCCTTACGGCTAAACTTCGAGATAGACCTTGGCACACCCCTTGCAATACTCGCTTCGCCTAAACATGTCAGCGTTAGTATTGTCGTTTGCAATGTGGCCGTTGGGGTGCGTCGAACTAAGATAGGCAAATTGGAGAAACTACCAATGAGTTAAGACGTCTACACTGATCGGGTAACACATTTCAAAATCGCACTCTTTACGGGCTGAACTTTCGAAATAGACCTTGGCACACCCCTTGCAGACTCACTTCGCCTAAACATGTCAACGTTAGTATTTTCGTTCCAGCGTGGCCGCTGGGGTGCGTCGAACTATCCGTAGGCAGATTGGAGAAACTACCACGGAGTTATGACGCCTACACTGATCGGTAACACATTTCAAAATTGCAATCCTTACGGGCTAAACTCTCGAGGTAGACCTTGGCACACCCCTTGCAGACTCGCTTCGCCTAAAATGTCAGCGTTAGTATTGTCGTTTCCAGCGTGGCCGCTGGGGTGCGTCGCACTAACCGTAGGCAGATTGGAGAAACTACCAAGGAGTTATGACGCCTACACTGATCGGGTAACACATTTCAAAATTGCACTCCTTACGGGCTAAACTTCCGAGATAGACCTTGGCACACCCCTTGCAGACTCACTTCGCCTAAACATGTCAGCGTTAGTATTGTCGTTTCCAGCGTGGCCGCTGGGGTGCGTCGAACTATCCGTAGGCAATTTGGAGAAACTACCACGGAGTTATAACGCCTACACTGATCGGGTAACACATTTCAAAATTGCCACTCCTTACGGGCTAACCTTTCGAGATAGACCTTGGCACACCCCTTGCAGACTCGCTCCGTCTAACCATGTCAGCGTTAGAATTGTCGTTCGCAGCGTGGTCGTTGGGGTGCGTCGAACTAATGATAGGCCAATTGGAGAAACTACCACTGAGTTATGACGCCTACACTGATCGGTAACACATTTTCAAATTGCACTCCTTACGGGCTAACCTTTCGAGATAAACCTTGGCACACTCTTTGCAGGCTCGCTCGCCTAAACATATCAGCGTTAGTATTGTCGTTTCCAGCGTGGCCGCTGGGG
>JAODTK010005281.1:0-10984 GCA_026419785.1 Sclerodactyla briareus | reverse complement strand
CTGAAAGAACACATTCGTTTACAACTTTGTACGTGAATTGGCTATATTTCATGTATTTTCTCATTACAATATTCCCTGTCTATTACGATATGGATCATCCAGGGATCCGTAGTCTGAAAGGGTCTGCTAAATTGTCAGTGATCGGAGATGCACGGTGGGTTGGATGTGCGATTCAAAACGGAGGTTGGTATACATTGTTGAAAAAGGGGGAAGTAGGCCAAACAGCGAGTTGCCCTACCCCCCACCTGGATATAAGGACGGATGGTAACCAAAGGTGAAGTGGGCCTGTTGGTGTGGACCTCAATGTACGATACGCGTAATAGAGTGGGCCACATCAAGTGTTAACGTTCCTGTCATAATGTACTATTCGTTGGGGCCAAGTCACTGTCAAAAATGGCTATTTAGGCAGTGAGTGTGTATTTTGCTTTCTCCTCTATAGATCAGGTAAATTTGGTCCTTTTATATTTGCAAGAATGAAGATGAAGAAACCCTAGCTATCACACAGTGGTAAGTGGGTTTGTCTCAATTATTGAACGCGGAGCAAAACTACTCTTGAGAATATATCGAGGGATGTTGCCCAATAGTTGGAAATAATCTTGAATTCGACTTCGTAGGTTTTCGAGTGTATCAATGACGTTCTTATACTGCAATGAGGTCATCCGTGTGTTTACCCAGGGTCGGATATATAGCACATTTCAAACGACCTCGAGTATTTGTCCCGTGCATCCAGTGTTAAAAAAAAAAAAAAATCGCGGACGACACAGGCTGTATCGGGAAAGTGACTCAGAATAACAGATTGTTGCAATTGTTCAGGGATTAATCCGAATATCCAATGGTCTTTCGAGTGGCAAAGTTTCTACACCTATGAATGAAAAGTGTGATAAACGGTTATATAATAGCAACACGGGTTAGTAAAATAAGAAGCAAGGATCTTGGTGCGATTTTCGATTCTACGCGGAGGAAACTTTTAGCAGTGGCCGAAGCTGCAAGGGAAGGTAATGGATTCTTAGCTTGAATGAACGTAATTTCAGTTTTCTCCATAGAGCTATGTTTAGGGATGTTTAACGGTTGGTAGCCTTCGACCCTCGGACACTTCGCAAATACACATTATTATTCTAGAATAAGATAAAAATGCCATCCTCCTCCCTAAATACTCGGAATGACTTTAGAGATAGTTCAAGTCTCTATTTGACATACGTTTTTTTGTTCCTGTTCGTATATATGGTTATGTTTGGGTCACTAGTCATGAACATGATTTTGTTCTTATAGTGTTCTTTATACTACAATATGTGATGGTAATTTGTATGCCAAGTATTAACAAAATGAATTCGAATGAATGATTTCTCTGACCGGATTGGCTGGGCATATAAACGAGAGTAGGCAATGAAAACAGAAAACAAACAACAAACCAGCAAGCGGACAAGGACGATCGAGACGAACAGGGGACGGAAACGACCGGGATACACAAAGTCATATTTTCTTAATTGCCTCATCCCCAGCTAAAAGTCCACAAACGCCCAAATTTGCTGATTCAAGAAATTCATGAACTGGCTTCAACTGTGCCATGAAAAGATATAGGTTAGTCGCAAAATTAGTTGGTTTGAGTCACTTCTTCTAAATTATTTGCGGAACATCAGCTATATCGTTGGATCGTTTGAAAGCGTTGATACATGTTTATACTGTGGGGGCATGAACATGGTTATTGTTCAGTCCAAAAAAAAAAAAAAAAAACAAACCTAGTTTAACATAGTGACTGTTATCAGTTTGTTCGGGTCACTTGTACATTACGTGGCCTCCGGGCAGTAGGCGCAACTCGTACTTTTAACGATTGGGGATAATAGAAATGTTGCCCTTGACTTAAATGTGACGTAACAGTTTTCAGAAAAATATGATTAAATTCATGAAATGTAGGGGCAAATTTATTGCATGGTTGTCAATTCTTACCGAAATTCCCGCAAGCTTAGGCGTTGTTTCAGACGGCCACCTGTTTCATCTGGAGGTAACGACGCTCACGCAGCCCCGTTCTCAGACGCTTCCAGTTGAGAATTGTGGAGAGTGTATGGCACCATGGCTCATGGTGGGGTCAGACGATGAGATTGAGACTGCTTAGGGCGCCCTCTCAGTGAATGTAGGTGGCCGTCTCGTCCGTGCCCCCTCTTCTTGTCAGTGTAATGTCTAGGTGGATTCTTTCTGGAGAGCCTTCAACCAACGTGTTGTTTGTTTTTCTCTTACTAGGTAAGGAGAGTGTTTAATTCCTGTGAGGAGTCCTTACGATTTTCAAGACAATTAGTGCAGCCTAAACGATCGAGTAAATCACAGTTATCTGGTATTCAATCAAGTACACGGACGCTTCATGAGTACTTTTCCCGCAAAGTATTGGTATCGTGTAAGGTAACTGTAGAATAAGCCTAAAAGCGCAGGTTGAATCGCCGGGGCACTCCAAATCGCCTTGATGAGGGAAGACGTTGTGATTTTTATTCCGACTGTCGTAGAGACCGGTTAGGGAGGGGGCTCATCCCGTCGTTACAATCCGTCCCGAAATCAATTAGCGACACCGGATGTCATTGACTCCACCAAGTATGATTCATGTGGGAGTCATGTATTTAGCTGGTAGCGATGTTGCTTAATATGGTTATATTTACACGAGTATTAGTATTATATTATCGTATTAGTTCAGTTAGCTCCACCACGACTCGATGAAAAACAAACTGGCATACAATGTTGATGATCTTGCTATGGACGCAAGGCCAGATGAGATGTGGGTACAAACTTTTAGTAAAAGCCTCCGAAGGTTCACCGAAAAAAAAAAACAAAAAAAAAACGACTTGAACTAATGGGCTTATCCACGCATACTGATCAAAATACTTACATGGATGAATTCGTTTTTGAACGATCGTAACAGGCTTTTGTCATAAAAGTGCGGAGTATACTGGATTTGTATCATAAGGATGCCTGCAGGTAACAGTTACTGGAGGTCACCGTGGTTTTCAATATGCATCGAAGGTAATTGCATTCCACATCATAATGCTTTATGATGATTGCATTCTCTATTGAACGACAGTGGCTAGTTCGTCCCGTTCGGAAATCTTGTCACTCGGTTTAGGAACATACAAGAAGTCAGTGACCTCAACTCGGAATAGTCCAGGGCAAGCGTCAGACTGTCCGTGATAACACGCAGTTTAACTTTTGCATGTCACAAGGCTCAGGCAAACATTACTTGCCTTTGTCACGATACTTATTGTAAATATCCCCAACACCAAACCCCCAAAAAGAAAATGAATTAAAGGACTAATACCTCGATCAGCGCAATGTACGTGACATCCATTCTGAAGGGAAAACGTCTGGTGACTTGAAATTTGAATCGGATGTTACTTGCAAAGCGTGTTCAACTGAACCACTCTGCCATTAGTTCCCGCTGAAATATTCAACTTATCCACGAACTAGAGCAGTCATTATATAAAACGCAGTCCACTTGATAGGCCGAAAGAGTGGAAGCAGGCCTGCACGGCGCTGCTACCATAAAGCACGATGTATGTGGTCAAGAAACATGATGATAATCACATACCACCACCGCAAATATCCTACAGAAAAATGCTTAATGCACAGTGACGATGTTGCACCTGATGATCAGCAGTGAGCCGGACTTCTGTGTGTTCAGAAACTTTGTTAAGGTCCCTTATGGCCCTTTTATTGATTTTCACACAATGGTACTTGAAATGATTCTCCTCCCACAAATTTCGCTGATGTCAAAAAAATACATGAATGGCCCGTGTGTAGTGGCCAGTGCGGTTTGGGTGCCTTAGACCATTGGAGCACTGACAAAACAATTGTAAGTCTTTCCATCCAAATAAGAAAAAAATGATGATTGGATTTATAATAATGAATTGACAGTGATACCTAGGAGGGGGGGGGGGGGGTTGAAGTCAAGGCGTCCATTACGAGGGGCTACAGACCAGTATTTATTCGGGCGCGGTCCAGTTCGTGTCACACCAAATATGGCGACATATCCAACCTACGCCCCCCGTCTATTTTTTGTACCAATAAAACCATATCTTTTCACTTCCTGTGAGAACCCTGCACATATAAACAAAAACAAAAATGTACGCAGGACCGATCAGAAACACCCACTTCATGAAGTGAGCTGGGGGACTGGTTGACCAAAACTTCGGCTACAACAGCCAGAGCCCAACCACAAAAACAAAGGGGTTAATGGCTGAGGTGGTGAGAAGGAAGTTTCAAAAGAATGCCCCACGAAGGAATGAGGAACCTGCGAGAAGGAATGTCAACCCCACCTCCCTGGCCTTAGAGAGCGGAGTCAACCCTCTGATCGTTTTGAGGGAACAACCATTCACAACATACCATTACAACAATGACGCTATCATTGTCAGTTCTAATTATAGGCGGGCATTAGCAAATCACAGGTGGGAAAAACAATAATCAATCAAGAGAGTATGTACCTGTACATGTAACTCCTTATATTCATCACTCAATATGGCTCCAATTCCAAAAAATGAACAAGAGGAGACATGATTCGAACAGACTTACAAAGACGATCCAATTGCGAGATCATGCTCAAATTACGATACGAAGAGTGGACGTGCCTAGAGGATACTCTTAATACTAATTTACGCTCTACTGATGGTGCGCTAAAACTGACTTCGCCAAATAAATAGAACAATAGTCGAAAACAGCCTTCGAAACATGCAACTTCACTTCAAGTGAAGTGGCTTCTGTTTTGTTGTAATCAGTATCAGTCAGAATTGTTAGCAAACAGGAGCAGAGAAACGAAACAAAACAACTCCTCCCCACCCTAACTTGTCTATGGATCTTACACGAAACAAGCTCTGTATTATTGATGATTAGAATAATAATTATAATAGAATTTGAAACGCTTTCACAGAAGCACACCAGCCTGTAAAAAAGCCAAAAAAATCAATACAAGGGTTTTGAGGAACCTCTTAAAAATTGACAGTTATGCCGCGGAGCGCACATCATGAGGAAGTTATTCACTCGTTGACAGAGTAGTAGTTAAATCGCCATCGCCGAGTGCATATCTATGTACGGTTTGGAATGAACCAATCGGTACGATGCATGCGAGACTGTTTAGACGTACGTCCTGGGACGTACCTTGCAGAGTGGCAACTTGAAATAAGAGGGCGATAGATTGTTGGACACTTGTATAAAAAAACCAGATTCTTAAAAAAACAATACGCTTGGGCAATCGACAACATGAAGTCAATAATAAAAGGGGTTGCACTCACTCACCTGCTTGCTTTAAAACGTAATCGGCAGCGCTATTCTGAAGGACGCTGTAGAACGGACCTGTCTTTTAAAGACAGATTACGAAAACAGGCGTTAACAATATCGAGCCGGATTGTAAATAAGGCGACGACACACAGGTGGTGACAAGTTGTTGCATCATATATCTGGGATACGCCATTTTCCTAATTTGGGAGTTAACAGATTGTCTTAGATGGGATGTGGCACTTAAATGACATAGAGGAGTTTTAAAAGGGACCACCGGGGTTGCGAACAGCAACAGTGGATATAGTAATATCGGATTCACCAAATAGTAAGTTAATTGTGGAAGCCAGCTTTCGATTCGCTTGGGCTGCAGAACTAACTTCAAGTTTGTAGAGTCATTTAGGTGAAGATGGGTTTTTTTTTTTTTTTGACTCACACTATTTGTACAGACACGCGCGTGATCAAACCTGGAAAACGCGAAACGCAAAACCAGGTTACGTATAAGTACGTATAAATGGGGGACAACGGTTGAGGCTAGAAAGAGTTTTTACAGTACTAGTACCAAAAAGGTGTACATTGCGCCGCGGAGAGCATCCCAGTTTCGAGGTGGCGAAATGCTAAGGACGAATGACACTAATATAATTCCTATCGCATCGGAGCCGCGTTTTTTTTTTTTTTTTAAATACGTGCGATTTGGGTTACACTTTTTGTGGCGGGGATGGGGTGGGGGGGAGGTTAGACTCGGTATGGTTCCCATGATGAGTACATTGGGTTAGGTTGGAGAGGCAAAGTAGTCAAGTTTGACGATCTTGCGAACCAGTAAGTCCAGACGCTTGTCCCGATCACGTTGTAAGCAAGTATCAGCATTGTGCAGATCCTAGCGGATTGTCAGCTCATTCCGGAAATGGGTCTAGGAGAGCTGCATGCCTCGCACTTGATATGCAGAATGCTGATAACCCGCCCGCGGCTGATATCGTTTACACCAATAGGCCGCATCACTCTTTCGCCTGACTCGACAGGAAGTCTGCACCAGCCATGTTCAAGTGAAAGCTAACAAAAAATTCAATTATGGTATCTTCAAATTATCATCCTCTGACCAGTAAATTGTCGAGCTGAAGGCGGATTGTAGTAGGAGAAATGCATGAACTACTGTCATGGGTAAAATCATTTCCACCATTAGGTGGAAATACAATGATTAGAATTCAATAAGTTGCCGATCGGAAAGAAATCGGTTCAATATGGAGGGAAAAACCCCCAACAGGCCAAAAAGAGAAAACAGTCCATTCCGTTTCATTCTGTTTATGAACTATTTGTAGGGGGGGGGGGACGCGGGGAGTACGTAGGGGTTCGAAGGTGGTGTGTTGCCTCTCTTAATTTAGTCCTCGTGAGTGAAAAATATGACAAACTACAGTCTGGAAGGTTATATGAAAACTGTAGGTGCACCTAAATCGCGTGCTAGTCTATGGAAGCTCCAAAATTGCCAAAAGTGATAATATATCGCATGGTCAAGGGCACGGGAAAGCGATGCACTTACAACAATGCAAACCATATCAAGATACATCCATCCTCAATGGCATACGTATTTCTCAGTATGCTTCTTTTGAAGGACCCGTTTACTTCGTGGCATGTACGAATTACAAAACAAGCCAATACGCTATACAGAAACTTATTCGAGATTACCTAAGACAATGAAAAGGAATTAGTCCTGATACCGGGATCAGGAGAAGCTGGGGAAGGGTGGTTCAAGTAACACAATAGAAGAAATAATTCCGTACAATTACGAATGTACGCAAGCTAATTAAGCGATAGGAGTCATTTACAAGGTAGTAGAGCGTTTCCAACTGTAGAACAACGCAATGCGGATAAAATAACTGATGAGTCAGTAGAATACGTTGGCATCAACTATTTTCATTCCATTTGTAAGTTGTGAAAACTATGCCCATTACCAATCCATGGACATGATTTTCCTCCCGACGAGCTGAGCCCCCTGTCGGACCTGATGTACTCATCGTTGGGGGACACAATATCGAAAAAAAGTATGGCCTCCTTGAATGGGTGAGGTAAATTATGATGTTAACAAAGGAGTGATGAATCACTGTATTTTTCCAAGTACCATTAAAAAAAGAATACCATGGTAGAAACAAAGGGAAATTCAAATCGATTCACCAGCGGTGTTCATGTGTGATTTTCGATTTGCCATCTCTTGCCCTTATTGATGGACCACAAAACAATAAGGAATCATGTGATATTATGGGCACTCAAAATCAAATGTATTGGCTTCACCGGCAAGGTGAGGCCCGGACTTATCGGGTCAACAATGCCGCGTTCACACCACACAGCGCCCGTACACTTTATTCGAGTGAATATAGACGGTTTCATATAGTCACACATTCCACCAAGCATAAATAAACCCATAAACACATTTGTATTCCATTGCGTAGAAATGTCCTCAAATAATATGAACTGCAACATCAGATAGGAAGATTATTAATCAATATAACCGATGACAAAGTGTTATAAACAACATATGAAAATAGGATGACAACTATGAAATTATGGTTAAAACAGTTAATAATCGTAATATGGGGATTAATCTGAGTAGATTCCAATGTAATTCCTTTTTCCATTTAATTAATACCACCAACTTAGTTTATTTTCTTTTACATACATATTTTACATGTTAGCACGAATTAGCAATGTATTTGATATGGAGTCTTTGGAGTAGTCGCCATGAAACGTGTAGTCAGTTTGATATCGAACATACGATGTTAAACATTAGTCACTCAGATGAATGCGAATCCGAATGCAAATCGACGGCAATCTAGAAGCGAATGAGTAAAATCATCTGTATTAATATGCGGAGAGACATAGAAATGCCAGAGCTCATGATTACATACGTTGCTTGCCATAAGGAGGAGGACACTTTCATAGAATTAATCGCGGTGTGATGTGGGATTCAATGTTAAGGTGCAGTGTTGCGGGAAGGGCTAGACTGCGATGGAGGTTGTTATTTGCCCATGTGTATGGTCGTTCAATGTTCTATGGAGAAGAAAAGAAAAGAAATTCCATGATTCCATTTAAAGTAATATTGAGGCATCATAGCAGCAGTGGTACATTCGTAACTTGTTCTCTCAGGAACTCATTTAGACTCCATCATTAGATGAATTTGTCCGCTATCCGTGCAACACCTTATAGCTGGAAAAATTCCCATGTTTGGCTCGCATGGCTCTTTCCATCGCTAAGCCCATATCCTACAATCGGTCAGTGGAACCACACCCGACAGGGTCTCCGTACTATCATTGATCAATATTCCACACTCATGTCATAATATCTGTCCTTAGCTGTAAACGTTATTTACAATTAACCAATAATACAGAGCATAGTCCAATACGTATCGGGATGCACTATAATTGCAGTGTGGGTACAGTACTGTAAAAACTCTTTCTAGCCTTCCACCGTTTTCCCACATACGTACTTCTACGTAAACTTGTTTTGACAGCAATTTGTGCTATACTAATTATTGTTATAGTTCGCGTCGTTCAAAGTGTATCATGCGGCGATGTTCTTCTGTAACGATTGGTATTGTTAAAATATTATATTCCTGTACCAGCAACAGAATTATCGTCAAGTTGACTTTCTGACGTCATCACATGCCCACAGAATTGTTTATATTCACTAAGCGCCAATCTCATGCACCCTGTGTATATTTTTTGTAAAACTCATATTGTTAAAATTTCGCGTTTTACAAGGGTTGATCACGCGCGGGTTCGTTGTAACAAATAGTGGAGTTATGATTCATAATTTTTCACGCGTACCACATGTATGCCTGATTAACTAACCTATAGTATCAGTACGCGTATATATATATATATATATATATCTATAATTATATCTATATATATATATATATATATATATATATAATATATATTATATATATATATATATTATATATATATATATTATATATATAGATAATATATATATTATTATATATATATATATATAATATATATGTATAATGTATATTATGTATATGTATATGTATATGTATAGTATATGTATATGTATATATATATATTATATATCTATATATATATAATATATATAGATATAATATATAATATATAGATATATTAATTATATGATATATATATATTAATAGTATATATATATATATATATATATAATAATATTATGTATATGTATATGTATATATATATATGGATAATATTATCTGTGAATTTAACTATATAGATATATATATTATATATATATATAATATATTTATATAGATATAGATTATATATATATATATATATATCTAGATTCACATTATATAATATAATATATAACTATACATATATATATTTACAAGGGAAATATATCTCTATATATTATATATATATATATATTATATATATATAATAATATATATAGTATATATAATAATACCAATCGAGCGTGGACCGTTACGAGCTTCAAGAAAAATCATGAGGATACGGATCACACAGAAAGGTGTTTTGAAAAACAAACTTCAATCTTGAAGGTTATGACTTCGTTCAATTTTTCCCTCTATTGCTTTGTAGTAATTAGTGATTACTATTTTATGGATATTTCGCAACCATTGTACTATTGACTGTGTGGGATCCTTTGCTTTCACAACGGACGATTAGTTTCCTCATGTTTGCGTCCATATGTCATCACTTTCTCAACGCGTTCTCAAATTATACAGAAAGACGTCAGCTTTTCTCAATCGGGTGTGTGCACTCCGTTTAATTGCTGGCCATTCATACCAAGATGTATATTAACCAACGTGGGTGTCGTATATTTTACGCGCGTTCCAGAAAGACGCAAAATTTGGTACAAAAATTACAGTATACGCCAAGTATTGTTACGTAAGTTTGGTAATAGTAATTTAATTGCTTCTGTCCGACTGTGTCGGTAACTTTTAAACGCTAAGAGTATTCAGACGCTAAGTATTGTGACGTCCGTCGACGGTCGTAAAATTGTTAGCTAATTGTAGTTTTCATTGAAGTTTCTATTAAAACATCGCAACCCGAAGAGACTCCAGGAGAGTCGAAAATTCTTGCGAAATATATTTTCCAGTTGAATCTACTGCACCTTATAACCCGTTTTTTGTATATATATATATATATATATATCTATATAATTATATTATATTAATATAAATATTATATATATATATATTATATATATATATATCTATATAGATATATATTATATATATATATATAAATTATAGATCTATATATATATATATATATATAATATCTATATATATATATATAAAATTTTTAGTTTTTTCTTTTTTTTAATATATATAATATATATAATATATATATATATAGATAGATATATATAATTATATACAATATCAATAGTATCGGCACATATATAGTGTTATAAACAACATTTGAAAGGGATAAAAATTCAATTATGGTGAAGGTAAAAAACAAGTAGAGTTCCTCATTTTTCTAGATATGGATTCATATGATTTCCATGTTATTCACTGGTCCAGTTTACCATAACCACAAACGTTATACAATTTTTTAAATACATATGTATACAGGTAGGTTATGTGACGAATGCTTGTAGGTATATAACTCGAATATCAATGTATTGACATGGAGCAGTCGCCAGAAACGTTGTTATGTAGCATTTCATGTATAGAGACGTTGCGTCACCATGAGGAAGAGAGATACAGAGAATCAATTTG
>JAODTK010005280.1:0-13386 GCA_026419785.1 Sclerodactyla briareus | reverse complement strand
TCGGCTTTCCCGGTTCTCCCGGAGCCATGGTCCGCTCTTCCCTACCCCCATTAATTGGCTCTTCCGCCGTGGTCGTCTCTCCCGGTTTCTCCGGAGCCGTGGGCTGGACTCTTCCCAGGAACCCCCTGATCTGCTCTTCTCCGTGGTCGGCGTCATAGAGCACATTAGTCGCGCCCGGCCGCCACTTGCGCCCCCTCAACAAGTTTTTTGTTCCACCGAAAGTCCCTGCAGATGAATGACCTGGAGGGAAAAAAAAAAGGGCCAGGCGAACTACGTCGATCTGAAGATCGCCTACGTCCTTCCAAGACGATAGGCTTCTCCCAGCCTGGGCCTGGCTCACTAGAGCCACTAGAGCCGTTGGTCGGCCTCCAGCGTCGGGATCAGCTCTCCTGAGCCGGAACCGTCTTTCCCAGCCTTTCCGAACCATGGGTCGGTTCTCCCGAGCCAGGAGTTAGCTCTCCCGGGCCTTCATACCCGTGGCCCGACCTTTCCGGCACCTGAGCAGGCGGATCTGACCCGTGGGATGGCTCTCCAAAGCCAAGGTTGACTTCCCGGCTCTCCAGAGCCATGATCCGACTCCTCCGGCACTCCGGTGGCTCTATCGGCTCGCCTGAGCTGTGGGTCAGCTCTCCTGATTCTCCATCGCCGAGGCCTGACTCTTTCGGCACCCAGTGCCACGTCCGCTCTCCAGGGCGCCGACCAACTCTTCCGGCCCCTCCTGAGCAAGTCCAGGCAGGCCAGCCAGAGCCGTGGACCGACTCTCCGGCCTCCGGAGCCGACCACTTCCGGCCTTCCCGGCTTCGCTTGAACCTGGATCGGCCATCCCCCCGGCTCTCCAGAAGCTGTCTGACCGACCGTTCTGCTCTGCGGGCAGATCATCTCTTCCGAGCCGAGAGCCGGCTCTCCCGTCTCTCCAGAGCCGCGAATCGACTCTTCGGATCCCCCGACGCCAGATCGGCTCTCCCGAGCCATGGTTTCGGCCCTCATGCTCTCCAGAGCTGCGGACCGACTCATCCCTGCCCCTCCGGACATACTCTCCTGAGCTCTCCCCGACTCTCCAGAACCGTGGGCCGACTCTTTCCTGCCCTCCAATTGCTCTTCGCCGTGGTCGGCTTTCCCTGTTCTCGACCGTGGGCGTGACTCTTCCGAACCCCCTGATCGGCTCTTCCGCCGTAGGTTGGCTTCCCGGCTCTCTGGAGCTGTGGGCCCACTCTTCCTGCCCTCCAGATCGGCTGTCTGCATTCGGTCGGCTCCCCCGGCTCTCCGGAGCCCGTGGGGCCGACTCTTCTGGACTCCTATCGGCTCTCCGGAGCCGTGGGCGTACTCTTCCGGACTCCTGATCAAGAATCTCCCGCCGTGGACCGGCTTTCCAGCCTTCCGGGCTATCCTTTCAGAGCAGGAGCGGCTCTTCCTAGCCCTGGACCGACTTCTGCCCGGCCTTCCGGAGCCACACCGACGCTACAGAGCTTTCCGGCTATCCCCAGCCGCGGACTGACTCTTCGGGACTTCGGAGCCGGATCGTTTCTTCCTCCCTGCCCCCCAAGCCGCTGTCGGTCTTCCGACCTTCCGGATCCAGATCGGCTCTCCCAGCCGTGGGACAGCTCTCGCCGAGCCGTAGATCTTGCTCTCCAGAGCCTCAGACCGGCCCTCCACAGACACCGCTCATCTGCTCCGGCTCTCTCCTCCGGCTCCACAGAGCGTGGACCGACTTTCCTGCTCCAGCTCTCCGGAGCCGCAGTCCGACTCGTCCAGCCATCTGTGAGCCATATCAGCTCTCCTAGGCTGAGGGTCGGCTCTCCCTTCCTCTGGCCGTGGTCGGCTCCCGCTTCTCCAGAACCGTCAAATCGGCTCTCCGGAGCCGTACGGCTCTTCGGAACAAGGGCGCCTATCCAAGCCATGTGTCTGGCCGCGGCAGCGTCGGCCTCGGATGGAACTCCGTGAAGTAGTCTTCACGAGAAAGTCCTGCTATTGTCCCCCACCATATCTCCTACCCCCCCGTGATGGCACGGGCCCACCACCAGTGGCCCTGTGCCAGTCTGGTGCATGTCCCCTATGGGGTAATTTGAATATCCTGAAAAATAGTCCAACAAAAACTTCACTGGTTTATTGTGAATCGTGAAAAAAAGTATGAATACTTACCCATGTTGGACTCTTCCCCCCGCCCAACCGCCCCACTTTCCGGGCCATCACGGCCTGGAAAAACGAGAAGGGCGATAGAATGGCAAACCCATTCATACTGGCCTTATGGACTTTTGTATTGCATGATGTTCAAATGGTGAGGGGGTGGGGTGCATGGTCCAATTGGGTGTATTCATATTCACAATTCACAAAACAGTGAGTTTTGTGATATCTCATCTATAATCATCCACGTGTAAACCTTTGGTTTTTTGGGCCCAAAGGTTTATGCTCGAAATCTCTACCACAATGGTCACAATTTTGATTGATGAGGGAGTCACGTGCCACCGGGAGGTCAAGGGCAAATGACAATAAGGGGCACAATGGACAATGGAGTGGAAAATGCAAACGCTACGTCTCCTACGAATTTGAATGCACAGTGCTGATGTTCGGTATATTGATGGTCCAACAGCCGCTCCTGTTGGTCAGGAATTTTTTTATCCAAGGTCCCACTGGGTCAAGAGCCCATTTTATGAAATTTCACACAATGTACTTGAAATGCATCTCTCCCACAGGCTTATCGATTTATTCAAAGTTAATGTATGTCCTTGGGTTAGGGGGCCATAGGGAGTGTGCGCGGGAATATGGGCCTAGGGCCCACTTTGAGTTCTAGGCCCTTATATGAAATACTGCAAATCTCCAACAGTTACAGCTGGGTAAGTGGAGGTCATTTAGTGCCTAATTTGTAATTTTTCAATGCCAATTGGGAAGGATTCCGCCAAAACTCGCGGTTCTGGCTGTCGCTCGTACCCGAGGGTCCGCAAATGCGGGGCGCGAGCTGAGGAAACGGGGAGGATGTGAAAACGCAGCTGGGACAGCCCAGAGGTAGATGGCGCGGCTACCGCCGCTGCCGTTGTGGGAACTACCCAAGGCTCTCCGGCAGTCGGTCCCAGCAGAAGCGCTCCCCTCGAGGAGACGAGTGGTCGTAGGAACCGGTCGGGGGACTGCGCTTACGCCGCTACCTCCTGCTGCTACGAAGGGGTCAGCCCGAAAGTGGGTCGGTCCTAGTGGAAGCAAGACAGGAGAGAAGGGACTGGAGAGGCGGCAAGACGGCGGCCCGCGAGTTGGTGGTGGCTCCAGCTGGTATAGTCGGCCCGGAGGACCGCTGCTCCGTCTCCGTCCGCTGTTCCGCGCGGTGGGTCAAGCATGGCCGTGGAGGGAGCCAGGCGAACCTGCCCAGCCCGCGGACCCGTGATGCAATGGAACAAGGCGATGCACCCCCGGGGTGAATCGGAGACATACAGGTTTCGCTGGCTCGCCGATGCCGCGGCTGTCGAGTGCACGGGACCGTGCGTGCTTCCAGCTAGGGCCGCTTCTAAAGCATTGCCAAGGCAGCCACCTACGACCTCCGATCTGTTCTGTTCCGAGCTGCGGAGTCCAGTCCTCAAATGTGCCCCAATTGCGTTGTTTCCGAGCTTGATCGCTCTACCGCGGGTTGTCCTTAGAGCCGTGGGCCGGATTTAGGAGTGAGGGCCGCGAGCCCGGATTCAGCGCCGCGAGCAGGCTCTCTGACCCATGAACATTGCTCTTCTAACGATCTTCAGGGCTGGAACTGCCGAGCCGCGGGTCGGCATGCCGAGACGAGACCGGCTCTGAAAAGGCCCCAGCACAACTGGAGCCGCGGGGCGGCCACTGTTGAGCCGCGGGACAGTTTATACAGTGGGCCCGCTCGCCGAGACGCGCGCCGACCGGGGTTGAGTCGCACGAGCCCACGATGTGGGGGCAGGCCTTATCGCGGTCTGTTCCGCGGTGGACCACGTCAGATGGACATATGAAGGCTCGCCGAGACGCGGCGGCTCTGCCAAGCCAGGGGTCGGCTCTGCCAAAAGCCATGGGCCGGCTCTGCCAAGCCATGGGCCGGCTTGCTGCGCCGAAGGGGTGGGCTCTACAGAGTCAGGGGGCCCCACCGAGCGGGGACCGGCATTCTACCGAGCCAGGGTAGGCTCTGCCAAGAGGGGTAGGTTTGCCAGCCGTGGGTGTTCTGCCAGCCGGGGGGCGGGCCCTGCCGAGCCATGGACGGTCATCTACTGAGCCGTGGGGCGGCCTGCCTGGGTGGTCGGCTCAGCGGTAGTTGGGCCCGGCCTCTCGAGCCATTGGCGGCACCTTCAAGCCTGGGTCGGGGCCTGCCGAGCATAGACCGGAATCTACCGCATCTACAGTGGGTCGGCTCAAGCAGTGGTCAGGCATCCGCCGAGCTGTGGATTGGATCTAATGAGCCACCTCCCCTCACAGAGCCGTGGTTCGGTCTGAGAGCCGTGGTCCGGCTATTCCGAGCGTTGGCCGTGCCCGAAGAGCCGTGAGGAAGGCCCTTACGAGCAGTGGGTGTTGGGCCGGCTTGTGGCCGTGAGACGGATCGTCAGAGCCGGGGCGTGGCCGATCTTCGAGACGTGGGCGGCTCTCCGATAGGGGGGGCAGTGGCTGGCTCTACCGAGCCGGGTCGGCCTCTACCGAGAAGTGGGTCAGCGATGCCTGGAAGTGGTACCTGTTCGGCTCTACAAAGCCGTGGGTGCGGTCTACAGGTCCGTGGTCCCTCCCCCGCTGACCGAGCCGTGGTCCCGCTGAGCCGAGCCGTGGGCTCGGCTCTAGAGCCGTGGGGCCGATCTACGAGCGTGGGTAGGGGCTCTCTGGGCACTCCAGAGCCAGGGCCACACCGGGCCGAGCCGTCGTCCAGCTCCATCGACGGCGGAATGCCGCGGCGGAGGGCTGTTCCGCCCGCAGAGGGGCACGAGCGCAGACCAAGCGACAACGAGGAGATATCCCTGGGGGCCTTAAGGCTTATGTAGAGCCGCACCGGGGCCATCCCGGATCTCCAGGCTCGGCGCTACGCGGAGCCTGGACAAAGGCTTGGATGTGGTTTCGGGCAGCCTTCGCGCGTCTTGGTTCCGCGGTGGACCCCGCTAGAGGACACATGAAGGCCCTGCCAAGCCGCAGGTCGGCTCTGCAGGCCATGGGTTGGCTATGCCGAGCATGGGCAGGCTTTGCGAAGCCATGGGCCGGCTATGAGAGCCATGGGCCGGCTCGCTTGCGTCGGGGTTTGGCTTCTACGAGAGTCAGGGACCGGCTCCCCCCGAGCGTGGACCGGGCATCTACGAGCCAGGTAGGTTGCTGCCAAGCCGTGGACTCGGGCCTGCCGAGTCATGGACCGGCATCTACTGAGCTGGGGAGTCGGCGCTGCCTGGCCGTGGGGGGGGGGCTCGGCTCTCCGGGCGCACCGAGCCATGGGTAGGTTCTGCCAAGACGTGGACGGCCCTGACGAGCCATGGACAGCCGGCATCTACTGAGCGTGGGTCGTCGGCGGCTTGCTTGGTCGTTGGCCGGCTCCGCCGAGAGTGGGCCGGCTCTTCAGAGAGTTTGGTCGGGCCCTGGTCAAGCCCGTTGGGTCGGCCCTGCCGAGTAATAGACCGGAATCTTACCGGCATCTACCGTGGTCGGCTCGGCGTGGTGCAGGCTACGCCGAGCCGTGAATCGGAATCTACTGAGCCGCGCTCCCCCTCAGCCGAGCAGTGGTTCGCTCTGCGGCAGTGGTTGGCTCTCCCGAGCCGTGGCCCGGCTCAGCCGAGCCGGGTCAGCTGAGCGAGACGTTGGGCGGCTCTCCGAGCCGTGGGGCCGCTCTTCCGAAGAGTGGGCGGTCTTGGGCTCTCCAGAGCCAGGGACACGCGGGGCGAAGCCGTCGTCCAGCTCCACCGACGGCGAATGCGCGGAGGGGAGGGGCGTCCGCCCGCAGGAGGGGACGAGCGCAGACAAGGCGACAAGGGAGATTCCCCCCTGGGGGCACCCGGGCTAAGAGCATATGGAGCCGCAACGGGGCCATCAACGGCTCTCCAGGGCCGCGCTCCGTGGCGCTGGGACAAGGCTTGATGTGGGGCAAGGCCTTATCGCAGTCTTGGTTCGCTGGTGACCACGTAGGGGACATCATGAGGGCCCTGCCGAGCCATGGGCGGGCTCTGCCGAGCCATGGGCGGGCTCTGCCGAGCCATGGGTCGGCCCTGTCGAGCCACGGCCGCTTGCCGAGCCATGGGCCGCTCGCCTGCGCGCGGGTTGGTTGGCTCTACCGAGGCATGGACCGGCTCCCACCGAGCTGTGGACCGGCTTACCGAGCCATTGGGTAGGTTCTGCCAAGCCGTGGACTCGACCTGCCGAGCCAAGGACGGCATTACTGGTGTGGGCGGCGCGCCTGGCCGTCCCCCCCCCCCCCCCCCCCCCCCCCCAGTGGCTCGGACTCCGCGGCTAACTACCGAGCAATGGGTAGGTTATGCCAGCGTGGATCGACCTGCCGGAGCATGGGACCGGAATCTAAGAGCTGTGGCGCGATGCCTGGCGTGGCTCGGTCCGCCGAGCCGTGGGCCGGCTCTTCAGGCCGTTGGTGGCCCTGTCAAGCGGGGTCGGCCCTGACGAGTATTAGACCGGCATTTTTCTACGGCATCTATCGGGGTCGGCGCGGCCGTGGTCAGGCTCCGCCGAGCGTGAATCGGCATCTACTGAGCCGACGCTACCCCTCAGCGAGCCGTTGGTTAGGCTCTGACGAGCCGTGGTCTGTATTCGAGCCGTGGGCCGGCTCTTCCTAGCCGTGGGCCGGCTCTTCCTAGCCGTGGGCCGGCTCTTCCTAGCCGTGGGCCGGCTCTTCGAGCCGTGGGCGGCTTGTCCGAGCCGGAGACGCTCTTAAGGCGTGGGGCCGGCTCTTCCGAGCGTGGCACGCTCTACCGACCAGAGGGGCGGTTACGAGCCGTGGGTCAGCGTGCCGGGGCCGTGGTCCCGCGGAGCCGAGCCGTTGGGTTCTTGCTCTGGCGAGCCGTGGGCCGGCTCTTACGAGCCAGGGGCCCGCTCTTCAGAGCCGTGGCCCGGCTTCAACGAGCCGGGCCTGGCTCTACCGAGCTGTGGGTCGGCTACGCGCCGTGGGTTGGCGCGGCGGCTCGCCGAGTGTGGGTAGGCTCTCTGGGCAACTCCAGTGGCCAGGGCCACGCCAGGCCGAGCCGTCGCCCAGCTCTACTGAAGGCGGGTAATGCGCGGCGGAGGGGATGTCCACCCGCAGAGGGGCCCATGGCGAAGACAAGGCGACAGGCTACCTCTCCCCTCCCTTTTTGGGGAAAGGATCCCCTGGGGGCCTAAGAGTTATATGCGAGCCGCACCGGGGACATGACCGGTCTCTTCAGGGCTCGCGCTCCGCGGCGCATGGACAAAGGCTTGCCGCTCTCTCGCATCTCCGGGAGGCAGTGGTCCCGCGGAGCGTATGGGACTGGCGCTTTTCTGCTCCGTAGACGTGGGACTGTGAACCGAAGTCGCCGCGTGTGTTGAGGTGCGCGGACGGCATCTGGTCGGTCCCGATGCTGGTTGACGTCCGCTGGTAACTTCCCGGTGTTCCGGTATCCTCGAATCACAGGCCCTGAGTGGGGTATATTTCCCCAGGGCCTGTTGAGCCACCGGAACACCCGTATACGGGACAGAACATCAACACCGCCGCGGCAATTAACCACGGCTCCACAAGCCACCCGGGCACATCCGGCGTATCCAAGACAGGCTCTGATAATCCCAACGATCGCGGTAATTACGACGGTCCACCGATGCCACCGGGAACGTCCGGTATACACGGCTCGGGGTGAGGCATGACGACCACAGAACAATGAGCTGTGCTGGAAATTTTCCGTGGGAGAAATGGAGTTACGGGATTCAAAAACAAGCCTCCCACGGCCAAAATCTTGTTACGCTACCCGAAGATTTTGGAAGCTTCCTACGTAGAAAAACTCAAGAAATCTACGGAGAATGGCACAGCGACCATAATTCGGGACGCGAGTCCCCGAGGGAAGTTTGATTTCCACGGAGCGGAAGCTCGTTCGAACGAAATTCTCTCTCGCGCCGCTGCTAGCTGAGTACGCAAAACACTACCGCTAGGTAGACGCTAGGGCTAACGCCGCGCAGGGAACGGCGGTGGTAGAGCGAGACTAAAAACCTTTCAAAAACTCACGTACGTGCAGAGAACGGAATGAAGGTGACGAAAATGCTGACAAAATCCAGCCAACGTAAGAAGAAAGGATGATAGCAAGCCAGAAAAACCCTACTAGGAACGATTTTGGGCGAAGCTGAGAGCCACAAACTCGACGAACTAGACGACGAGCCTGGAAAAAAAGATAAGGGAGATGGGGTGGCCAACCCGCATTTGTGTAATAGCCAGAAGCTCGACGTGGCAAGGGTGTGGGTGCATAGACCATGTGGGGTAAGTATTCATAAATTCACGATTCCAAAACCTGTTCTGTTTGGTTGAAACTCAGTAGGTAGGTCATCAACATTTTGAATTGCTTGTTTGATGTCACGAAGTTGATTGATTCCAATATAATGCTTTTGTAGAATAAAAGACTGAGGACACGTAAAAGTAGATCCTGTGACACGCTTTGCTGCCCGGCGGGGGGGCTGGATCGCATCTGGCTGCTGGGAAAAAAAAGGCAAGGAATAATGGAGGAAATTTTGATTTAAAAGCAAAGAGCCCCGGGCTGCTAGTGGGGATTAGAACATTTCAAGTGGAATTTGGGTCAAAGGAGGAGTTGATTGAGCCGAAGAAAACCTCCTTATATCCCCACTTCGGGTGATATTATGGTTTTGCTTCGCCGTCTCCGCCACTTCCGCCGCGTCCGCCGCATTTCTTGTTAGCGCAATAAAACTCTCCAACACTGTCCGGTTGAGCCGAAACGTGGCAATGTCCTTTAGTGAAAACTCGGATGAGTTGGAAAGGGGCATGCCACATGAACCGGGATGGTCCGCAATTGCATAATTCCATGCTGGAGATTTACCGTTTCCGCGCAATAACTCTTTAATGCTTTAATACGATTGATCTGAACTGTTTACACTGTCCGCACTAGTGAAATCTCGGATGGAGTTCGGAAGTGGGCAATCGCTTGCAATGCTGGGGGCCGCTATTTGCATTTATTTCACTAAATTTTCAAAATTAGTCGGATTGGAACGAAATTGGTGGGAGGAGATAAGTTGATACCGAGGAATGTGGAGGTCATTTCAGGTCAGCAAAGGTCAAAATTTCAAAATGTATGCATGTTCAAACTGTGTCAGATTTGACCGAAACTGGTGGGGAACGAATATAGTTGAATCTGAAAAATGTGGAGGTCATTAAGGTCATAGGAGGGAATGAAATTGCAAAATTTATGCGATTTACCACTTGTCAGATTTGAAACGAAACTTGTTGTTTCTCACAAAGTTGGGTCATTTCAAGCCATCATGTGTTCAACTTTGCATAAGTCATGTGCTTATTTAACACCCTGGATTACAACAAAACTTGGTGGATGAAGGTTGTCTTGGTTTTGACCAAAAATGAGGGTCTTTATGGGGTGGTAGATAACTTCTTCCCAATGATGCTCAAAAGTGGGGAGGATACACGTGGGCGGTTTACCGCCTACACATGTTAGTTAAAATTTGGGTATTCATGGGGAGAAGAGTGGGACGAGGGTGGGAGCATGAAGGAGAAAAAGCAATTAAGGGACTTTGGCATTAAGAGTCAAACTATGGTCAGATTTTATGAATTTTGTTGTGTGTTATATGGGAAAATATGTGATGTTCGTTGACATGACAATGAGTCTGCATGAACTAGTTGAGTTGTTGTGTATGTGAATAAGAGAAACACCGATCGCACAACCAGGCGAAACCTTTTGGGCTATCGCCCCTTGTGGTTCAAGGTCACACTTGGACCCGAGGGCCATTTCATGAAATTTCACAACAATGGTACTGAAATGCATCTCTTCCCACAAGCTTCAATTGATTTTCTTCAAAGTACATGATAATGGTACTTGGGTAGAGGCAAATTGGGAGTGTTCAGGAAATTTTAAGATAAGGGCCCCACAGACTGTGGGGCGATCTAGAAGCCGGGGGTGGGCTCGGCCGCTCTGCCGAGCTGTGGGCGGCTCTCTGGGCACTCCAGAGCCAGGGCCACACCGGGCCGAGCCGTCGTCCAGCTCCATCGACGGCGGAATGCCGCGGCGGAGGGGCTGTCCACCCGCAGAGGGGCCCGAGCGCAGACAGGCGACACGGGAGATTCTCCCACTGGGGGCCTAAGAGCTATATGCGCGCCGCACCGGGGCCATGAACCTGGTCTCTAGGGCCGCGCGCTACGACGGCAGCCGGACAAGGTGCCCTCTCTCGCATCTTCCTGGAGGCCGGGTCCAGACGGACGGTCCTGGACTGGCGCATCTGTTCTCCCGTCGCCGTTGGGCTGTGAAACCTTGAAGTCGCCGGTTGTTGGAGGTGCGCGGACGGCATCTTGTCGGTCCGATGTTGGTCGGAAGTCCGTGGTAAATTCCCAGTGATTCCCAGTATCTCGAATCACCAGGCCATGAGTGGGGATATTTCCAGGGCCCATTGAGCCACGGCAACCCAGTATTACGGGAACAGAAACATCCAAACCCGCCGCGGCAATTAACCCGGCTCCACAAGCACCGGGAATCCGGTATCAAGGCTTGATAATCCCTAACGACCGCGGGGTAATTAACGAGGTCCCCCCAACCGGGGGGAAGCCACCGGAACGTTCGGTATCCAAGCTCGGTGATGCATGGACGACCACAGACAAATGAACTGTGCCCGGAATTTTCTGTGGGAGAAATGGAAGAGTTAAGGGATTTCAAAAAAAGCCTCCCACGGCCAAAAATGTGTTTACGCTACACGAAGATTTTGGAAGCTTCATCCGTAGAACTCAAGAAAATCTACGGAGATGACGACAGCGACCTAATGTAGGGCGCTGAGTCCGGGGAAGTTTCGAATTCCCCGAGCGGAGCTCTTCTTTTTTTTTTTTTTTTTTGAACGAAAATTCTCCTCGCGCCGCTGCTAGCTGCAGTTTAGTTACGCAATCACTACAGTAGGTAGGAAGCTCGGCGAACGGCCCGCGCGCAGGGCACGGCGGTAGAGAGGACTAAAAAACTTTCAAAAACTCACGTAAAGTGAAGAGATAGCTTGAATGAAGGTGACGAAAATGCTGAACAAGTTCCAGCCAACGTAAGAAATGATGATAGAAAGCCAGAAAAAAACGATATAGGAACGATTTTTGGGCGAAACTTAGAGCAAAAACTCGAACGAACTAGACAAGTAGCCTGGCGAAAAGGGAAGGGCGATGGGTTGGCCAACCCGCATTTGTGTAATTGCAAGAAGCCGACGTGGTGGAAGGGGGGGGGTGCATTAGAAATGTGGGGTAAGTATTCATTAAAATTCACAGATTCCCAAACCTGTCTGTTTTGGTGGAAACTCGTAGGGATGTCATCAACATTTCTGAATCTGATGTGTTGATGTGTTCACGATTTGAGTGAATTCCATATTAATTGCTTTGTTTAGAAATAAAGCACTGAAGGAACAAGCACAAACGAGCTCCTGTGAAAAGTTTGCCTGCTGGCGGGGGGGGGCTGGACGCTATACTGGCTGCTTGGAAAAAAGGCAATGAATAATGAAAAGGCAAGGAACTGTTGGATTTTTTAAAAGGCAAAGATGCCGGGGCTGCTAAGGGGTTTTTGAACATTTCAAGGGTGGAATTTGGGCAAAGGAGGGAGTGATGGAGCGATCAAACTAATTATATCCCCACTTCGGGGATATTTGGTTTTGCATTCGCTGTCTCCGCCATCCGCAGCAGTCCGCGCATTTCTGTTAGCTCAATAAATCTCCAACAAGTCGTTGAGCCGAAACTTGGCCCACCTGTCCTTGAGTGAAATATAGGATGAGTTGGAAAGGGGGGCATCGCCACATGAACGTGGTTCGCTAATTGGATAATTTCCATGATGAAGATTTTCCCGGTTAGCGCATAACTCTTTAATGCTTTTATCCGATTGATCTCAACCTTAGTACACTTGTCCGCCCTAGTGAAATCCGGAGATGAGTTCGGAAAGTTTTTTCGTTTTTTTTGGTTTGGGAAGTGGGCACGCTGCAATGATGGGGCCGTATTTGCATAAGTTTCACTAAATTTTCAAGATGAGTAGGATTTGAAGAAACCGTGGGTGGGTAGGGAGTATAGTGGCGACGAGGAATGTGGAGGTCATTACAGTATCAAAGGTCAAATTTGCGAAAGTTATGCAATTTTCCAACTTTGTAGATGTTGAACGAAAACTGGTGGGAAGAACTATAGTTGAATCTGAAAAAATGTGGAGCGAATTTCAAGGCATCGGGAGGTGAAACTTGCAAAAAAGTTATGCGAATTCCAAACTTGTAAGATTGAACGAAATTTTGTTTCCACAAAGTTAGGAGTCATTTCAAAGCCTTCATGTGGCAAATTTGCATAATTCATGTGCCTATTAACACCCCTGGATTACAAAAAACTTGGGGGGAAGTTTGTCTTGGTTTCTGACAAAATGAGGGTCTTTATGGGTTGTAGCTACTTATTCCCAATGATTGCTCAAAAAGTGGGGATATACCGTGGCGGTTTACCCCTACCCCTGTTAGTTAAAATTTGGGTATTCATGGGGAGAAGAGTGGCAGGGTGGGGAGCATGAAGAAGAAAAAAGCAATTAAGGGACTTTGGCATTAAGAGTCAAACTTATTGGTCAGTTTTTATGAATTATGAATTTGTGTGTTAGATGTGAAAATGTGATGTTTCGTTTGACAGGACAATGGTCTTGCATGAATAGTTGGTTGTTGTGTAGTGACGATGAAACAACGATCGCACCAACAGGCGAAACACTTTTTTGCCATGCATGTTGGTTCAAGAGTCCCTTGGGGGGGGCCTGAGGGCCCATTTTATGGCATTTCACACAATGGTATTGAATGCCTTCTTCCCACAAGCTTCAATTATTATTCTTCAAAGTTACATGTAAGGTCCTTGGGGTAGCGGGCCCCATGAGGTGTTGTCGGAATTTTAAGCTAGGGCCCCACTGTGGGATCTAGGAACCATGAGGTGAATACACAAAATCCTTGTATCTCAAACAATTCTGTTGCACAGTGCTGCTGTTCAGTCCTAATGGCTACATGATGGCATAACTTACGGGTGGACAGAGATTTAGGACCCATGGGCCAGTGTGGGCTGGGGCACATCATGTGGAATTACGCCAAATGTTCACCTTTACAAATTCTGGTGAACAGTGCGAACTCATGGTCGTAATGATGTTAACAGGGTCATCTCGGGTGTTCAGAAATTTTGGTTTTTCAGGGTCCCAACTTTTGGCCTGAGGGGCCCATTTTATGAAATTTCAATAAGTACTGAAATTGAATTATCCTCCAACAAGCTTCAAGGTGCATTTGATTCAA
>JAODTK010005279.1:0-12984 GCA_026419785.1 Sclerodactyla briareus | reverse complement strand
ATAAAACAAAGGGTAAATAAACATATAACAAACTTGAATTCCCCAGAAGAGTAAGGTGTTGCCCCAATCACGATAATGATCTTCGAGCTTTATCAAATTCACTTCTCCATAGTGGAAATTTAAGGGAAAGTAGTATGACTACCAAAACGCAACCCGTAAATTTTTTAACAGAATTCATTACTCCACAAATATAAGTGGGGAGACCACCAAAGAGACCCCCAATCAAGAGCGCCACATAGATGATTTAGTGTTAATTGTTGCCCCCCCCAGTGGCCATGTGGAAATATCAAAAATACGGAAATACGTTGTGAAAACATCCCTTCACTATGGTGGCAATCCAGTAGCTCATCAGCATACTTGAAAAAGGCAGATTAACCCTTTTTATTATAGCGCCAGGGATGTGAAAACCCTCGATGTGAGCGGAGGAATAATGTAGTTAGCAACAGGCCTCAATGGAAAAGAAACGTAAAGGAGCTGGACAAGGGGCATCCTGGTTCTGGACACCACGAAAATACGAACAGGTTCAGAAAAGTTCCATCAATGAGAAATTTTACTTGTTAAAACTCTGTACAAAAATCCGAATAACCTTGTCAAAGGCTTTCGCTGGGTCAACAGAAATTTATTAACAGCGCAAGCAACCTTTTAAGGTTCACTAATCAATAATATATCTGATGATAAACATATTGGGATGAATTGTTCGGCCCTTGATATAACAACCTTGGTAACCATTACTAACTCGAGGAAGCACCTTGCATAACCTGAGCTGTAAAACTTTAGAATGGCAACTTGTAGCAGCGTTTAATAAACCTTATCGGCCGCCAGGTCCCAGGGTTCGCAATATCTCCAGTCTTGGGAGAGAAGGGAGAGAAACGGACCTATGAGAGGGGAAAGAAACCCCATCATTAAAATACAATTGAAAAACATCAACGAGATCTTCCCCGACAATATCAATAAAACGAGAATAAAAAAATATACGAGAGCCCCATCACTACCGGGAGATTTGTTCTTGGCCAGCAGTAGCACATTGAGAGCATGCTCAACTTCATCTAAAGTAATTGGGTGGTCTAACAACTTGTTATCGCGTATCGAAAGAGTATTATGTAAGTTACTGACTAACTCTTTCCTGGAGGAAGAAGAAATAAGCAGGAATCCAAAACAAGAGTACAGAGAACTGTAAAAATCATGGAACAACTCCCGAATTTCCCCTTGAGGTGCGCTTACAGCCATCTCTATCGACAATAGCATTTATAGATATTTTGCTTAGCCCGGAAAAATTCACGAGAAAGAAAAAAAAAATCGACGAATTTTCAATGCATCTTTAGTTGATCAACCCTCGACCTAATTAGGCACCTCCTTATTTCCTTTATTAACAGCACGTCAATTCGACAGATCAGAATAAAGGACAATCACTCTGAACGTCAAAAGTTCGTTTGCGTCTCGCACGAGCCAAACGAAAACTGTGATATAGCTAAATTCCTAATACGAACTTTAATTACAAATCCACAAATCCACAATACTCTTATACGCAGGCTGTAACGTACACCACATATTATAATGAAATTCTAATTCGTTTGAAAAAAAAGGATTATCATGGAGGACGAAGAAAAAACACATTAAATTTCCAGTAACCTTCACCCCGACAAGAAATAATCAGGGGAAAATTAAACTGACAAAGAGGGGGGAATGATCGCTATACGACAGAATAGCAGTAGGGCGTTACTAAAACACGGTTTCTGGGAGATAAATACGATTAATACGAGAACTCCTATTCAGTCGAACCCAAGTGTGACCAGGGGTCGACGGATTGAAGCACGGAAGCTATCGGTCAAACTGAACATAGCCAACTTATCCTCGTATAAACATTATTAACTCTGTCATATCATATGGAACTGGGCAGCGGTGGTATTCGACACCACGCCATCGGAAGACGACTGGTTGCCTAAAACCAGCGCCTTAGACCGCTCGGCACGCTACTACGCCCGATGTGGGGGCATCTTCCTTCACACAGTGGAAAAAGCGACATATTCCACGAATCCCCAATGAATATAGGGAACAATGCCGCCGATTCTCAAAAAAACATTCTTCCATGGCTCAACGCAAAATATGGTCAGATTAGAGTCATACAGAGGGTCCCCCCTCCATTAATAGGTCGAGCAAGCTCTC
Organism: Sclerodactyla briareus; assembly: GCA_026419785.1. Classification (NCBI taxonomy): domain Eukaryota; kingdom Metazoa; phylum Echinodermata; class Holothuroidea; order Dendrochirotida; family Sclerodactylidae; genus Sclerodactyla; species Sclerodactyla briareus. The sequence goes on along the minus strand of JAODTK010005279.1, from coordinate 10,821 downwards.
AATTTGTATTTTTTGAGGGGGGAACACATTTACCTTAATGAACAGTCCCTACCGGCATTTCTATTCAATGTCTCTTTTTTTTTTCCCTCATGTAATTGCATCATTTCAAACATATATACAATGAACTATCATTTTGCTTAATTTAAAATAAAAAGAGAGAGGAAAATAGTAAATTACTCAAATGTTTATACTAATCCTGACTGCCATTATAGAGACACATAGGACCGAACTATACAAACTACAATGTAATTTGCAGGGTTATCCTTCGGATTGTGAACAAACGAGTTCCCCTCAATCCACAAACTATTGAACTTTCCGGAGGGAGAAAACATATATATCCATATGAACCTAGTCTTAATTTTTCCTTACGTGATGTTGGGAGATAATCGAGATGGAGGAATCTTGACTCCAAACACGACAAACCTCTTGACTTCCACTTCCAAATGATAAACTTACACATGCAACTGAAGCCACCCGAAGACCTGCTCGAGAACATGACCCCCCTCTTAACCCGGTCAGTCTTGTCCCCCCAAGGAAGGGGAAAAATTTTATTCAGATCCTAAGTCAAAAGCCGGTGGGGGACACAGGAGCAATGAAGTAAAACAAAGGATAAATTAACATATTAACAAACTTGACCTTCCCGAAGAGTAAAGGTGTCGCCCCATACAGCGATTATGATTCTTGCGGCTGTATCAATCTATTCTCATAGTGAATTACGGAAGTATGACACCACACGCACCCGTAAGTTTACAGAAGCTTACGCCAACAAATATAAGTGGGGAGACCACCAAAGAGACCCCCACTACGAGCCAACTCTTATTAGTGTTATTGTTGCCCCAGTGGGCCATGTGGAACGACGAAAATACGGAAAAGTGTGAACATCCTACTATTTGGTGGCAATACCAGTTGCATCATCAGCATACTGAAGCACTTACCCTTTTATTATTAGGCTCCAGTGATGTTAAAACCCTCGATGTGAGGGGAGTAATAAATGTTTTAGCAAACCGGCTCATGAAAAGAACGTAAATGGCTGTGACAGTGGCATCCTTGTCTGACACCCACGAAAAATACTAACAGGTTCAGAAAAGTTTCCATCAATGAGAAATTTTACTTGTTAAGAACTCTGTACAAAAAATCCAATTAACCTTGTCAAAAGCTTTACTGCTGTCACAAAATAAAAACGCGACCCTTTTAAAAGGTTTCACATATCAATAATACTCTGATGATAAACCTATTGTGATGAATTGTTTCGGTCCCTTGATCGAAACCTTGACTACTCATTAATAACTCGAGGAAGCGCCTTGGATAACCTGAGCTGTAAAACTTTAGAAAGCACTTTGTAGTCACGTTTACTAACTTATCGGCCGTCCAGGTTCCTTTTCTCAAATCTCCAGTCGTTGGGGAGAAGGCTGAGAATACCGGCCTCTGAGAAGAAAGAACCCCATCATTCAAAATACCATTTGAAAACCTCAACGAGATCTTTCCCGACATACTAAAACGAGAATAAAATCATAACATAGCCCCTCACTACCGGGCGAGTTTGTTCTTGGCAGTACATTGAGAGCAGCTCAACTTCATCAAAGTATTGGGTGTCTAACACTGTTATCCTCATAAACGGAAGCGTATTATAAAATAATAATTACTGACTAACTCATTCCTGAGGAGCAATTAGCAGATCAAAACAAGAATACAAGAACTGTAAAAATCATATGGGAACACTCCCAGAAGTTTCGCCCCTCGAGGTGCGCTTAACACCATCTCTATCGACAAATAGCTTTATAGATTTTTGTTACCCGGAAAATTTTACAGAGAAAAAAAATCGACGAATTTTCATCATCTTCTGAGTGCTCAACTCTCGACCTAATTCGCCCTCTATTTCTTTATTAACACACGATCCATGTCGACATAATCCGAATCAAGACAATCACTCTGAACGTCAGAAGGTTCGTTTGCGTCTCTCTCACGAGCCAAACGAGCACTGTGCTTAATAGCTAAATTCCTAATACGAACTTTAATCACATCCCACCAATCCACAATACTCTTATCCAGCTTTAAAGTCCACCACATATTATAATGAATTCTAATTCGTTTGAAAAAAACGGGATTATCATTGAGAGAAACATTAAATTTTGCAGTAACACTCACCCCCGACAAGAAATACTCAGGGAACTTCCACTGACAAGAGGGGGAAATGATCGCTATACTACAGACCTCAGTAGTGGCGTTACTAATACCAACCCACTTTTCTAGGGAGAACTACGATCAATACGAGAACTCCTATTCAGTCGAGCCAAAGTGTGACCAGGAGTCGACGTTGAAAGCACGGAGCTATCGTCATTGAACATAGACGTAATCCTCTTCATTCGTTAGAGCCAACCAGGTCTAATTCTTTCTGACTGGTTGAAATCGATCTACTGGTACACAATTAAAATCTCCCCCAGAATGACAGGCAACTACCCCGAGTGAATTCAATGAGATTAGAGAAGAATATCTTTCTATCAGGGGTATTAGTCTCCATTACAAGGACGGAAATAGAAATCATTAACTCGACAACGTAACGAAATACAACGACCCCATTGTCCCGCTCACCTGGGTGACTTCGACCCCTAACTGCGTAATCAAAATAGCCGCACCCCAGAGTGATGTTCGTGCGACTAGCAGATACACATCCCCTTCCCAGAGTCTTTCTAAGAATTTAAAATCCTCAATGATAGAAAATCCTGCAAAAACACAATATCATCATTAACTGTTTGACCCCAATTAATTATTCGCGCACATTTCGAATTATCTCTATACCGTTGAAATTAAATGTAATCAGCGAAGGTCATTACATTGGTGTAGAAGGATAGATATAACACGTTGACAACTCTTCAAGAAATTGAAGAAAGCAATGGGTTGGTGGGAGTACCATACTGACAGTCACCTGACTTCCTGTGGATTTTCCGAAGAAAAGTAAGTGCAAAAATTTTCAATTTCCTTATCGTGCACGAAATCTGATGGGTGACCGGCGAGATGGCTCTCCATTGTGTGGGGTTCACCAGAGGTCACTGAGGACTTGATTTGACATCCGTATCGGCTTCTGTGCGGAGGGGTGACGGGTCTGCAAGATGTCCGCAACAGGGCCTTGATTCCGAGAAACCCTGGACATCCTCTCTGAGTGCACGAATGCCATGGGTCCGCCTCTAAGTACACCTGCGACATCTTGATGCTGTCCGGGGGTACTTCCGGCGGAAAAACGTAGTCTGGAGCGGATCGTTTCGACTTCTTACCAGGCATGGGCCTGCGAGGAGCTCTTTCGCTTCCCTCGAAGTGACTGACCAGATGTTAGATCGTGACGAGTGCTGGGCGTGACCTGACAAAACTGAATCTCCCACGTGCCGGGTACTACAAGCACTGGCTGAGAAGCATTGGTCACAGGTACGTCTACATTGTCCCATGCTAGTGTTCCACAACTTGACTCTGCGGTGGCACGTTTCACGGGAGGGTGAGTTGTTCATCCTCAGGCTGGGAATCCGAGAAAAAGAGGGTCATCTTCCTCCATGATTTCGTCACGTGAACAGCGCAGCTGACGGTTACAACCGCACCCTGTGGCACATGGGCTGGTGGAGCAGCATTAGGGTCCAAGATGGTTGGTGTCTGGGGTGACGGCATTGACACCTTCTGGTTGGGACTCTGGGAGCACCAGAGTTCATCCTCCATGGTGACGTCCCCGAAACTCCGTTGACGAGTCACCACACAACTTTTGGGACAATCTCTCGAGGTGGAACATACTCGTGTCTGGAGGCTGGGGAGGGGAACCTCACGAAGAACTGCAACCCCCCTAATCCACACACCATTCTTGTGGGCTTAATACTGTTGGCAAAAGAGATGTCACAGTCCTCGTACTTGTGACCTAGACTGTTCACACGAAGTGCACTTCACCTCATTTTCCACATTTGTCCACGGTATGTCCAAACTCAAGACATCGCTTGCATGTCAACACTAGACATTCTAAAGATCATGGCCCGATTGCCACAATTAAGACAGGTCTGGGTTTGGCCACCGGATCGCACCAACAGTCCTTTTTCCGAAGCGCATGGTAAGACGGAAAATCTTTAGCCAGTTCAATATACTACCTCCTTATCCACTTGGACATTGTGGGTAGTCGGCTTAGGTCAAGAACGACCACCTCAATCTCTCCATAACCGCCAAGTTTATACCGACAATGTTTATCGTCAATTCGTGAGGGGCACGTGAAGTACATTACGCAACAGTCGTGAATATTATAGGAGAACGCTGACACTGCTGCACGGTGATCTTTTGCCAAAATTTCTTTCTTCTTAACCCTCCCCCCTCTGAAAATCGAACATCCCTGAACTCCTTTCAACTCTTGAACAGCAATGATGTCCACACTAGGATTGATTCCATTGCTTCAAAAATCCAAAACTTTAGGAGCATTTTTGTACAAATCAAAGTCAGACGGTACAACTTGTCTCGTAGCAGGTCCGCCATTTTTTTTTTTGATAAGCAAATGTCTCCATGGTTTCAAATCCGTGGACACACGACTTCCGCCTTAGCGTCCCTAGGAGCTTTACACTAAAAACCTGGCGCACAGCCGAGAGGGGATCGAACCCTCGATCTTCGTTTACGAGACCGACTCCTTTACCACTATGGCCGCCGCCGGTATAGTTAATGTTTTCAGACGACGAATTTTCGGGTCAAATATACTTCATGGTGGAGAACATTAACTGGTAGGGTCGGTTAGAGCTACTGCAGGTGCCACCATTACGACTCGCGGCGCGATCGTATGGCTACCCACGCCCCCGCTTGATTGAACCTTTGGAGCGAAAAACCGTCAAACCCTTCCGCGGAATTTACTCCTTCCAAAAAGAACTCGGATGGCGCGTTTGTGTTTCGACCCACGCCATCGAAATGACTGTGCCTTACCCAGCGGACCTTAGACCGCTCGGCCACGCTAACCATTTACTGGTACCGTAATATATGCAAACTTATCCGCAGTAATATAACAAATTCCCTTTCATATCATCATGGAACTGGCAGCGTGAGATTCGAACCCACGCCATCGAAAGGGACGGTGCCTAAAAAACCGGCGCCTTAGCCCGCTCGCACGCTACCTCCGGCCGATGTGGGGCAAATGCATCGTCGTCCGTCACATCAGTGAAAAGACGACGACCCTCGATCGCCCCAATCGAATCTAGCTACCATGCTCCCGATCCTGATTCTCAAAAACATTCTTCCCGTGCTGACAACGCAAAATATGGGCATATTAGGTCCTATAGAGGTATCCCCCTCCATTAATTTCGAGCAATATCTCAATTTGTATTTTTTGGAAGGGGAACAATTTACTGATTCACCATTGCCCTACCGGCTCTTTCTATTCCTGTCTCATGGTTCAAAAATCCGATGACAAAAGACTACCCGAATTTATTTTTTCCCCCTTATTTATTGCTCTCTCTCTCCGCACTCTATCTGTCACAAAAGCAATACCTACAAACCAGATTGTGGATTAAAAAATTATGGGATATAAAGGTACAGATTATGAACTTTCAATATATGTTATTGGAGTAAAGATCTTTGCATAATAAGAGATAATGGAATGGGAGGATCTGAAGACTACGAGTCAAGTTGCCTCCCTCGATGAAATTCTACAAAAGATTTCCTTCATCCAACTTTACTAAAACAAATTCACTCGATGGAAACGCTCGATCGCATTAACATAAGCCTAATATCCTTAACAAATTAGCGTCATAATATTATTACTTACTGCCATTCATAAACTTGCTGCCCCTCAAAAGTGTGGCAAGCAGCTTGTATTATCCATATTATGAATTTACCAAATGCGAAGAAATCCCAAAGCCTTTGAATGACTTATTTAGCGAGCCGAGTTCACAGGAACGCCGAAGAGTACATATTTAGTCACACAGTGTATTATCATCTCTTAGTGAAAACCTTCTTGATACAACAAGTAACAGGATAAATTTTATACATTCCCAAAAAAGTGACCTTACCTCTCGATGGCGTTACATCTCACAAGGGACAAACCCCAGCCCCCATTTTCCCCCCTTGCAAGCTAAACCCAGTATAAAGAATTCGGTGAGTTGGCCGCCATTGGCACACATAACTTGTTTCTAACATATTGTTAATACTTGACCCTCCAATTTCCTTCCAAGAAGAAATGATTTTTAACGCACCACCGTACAGTATACAATCCTGTGTGGAAGATTTTGGACGATCTCTTTAGTATACTTACACGAATTAACAAAATCAGAATCTAAACACAGTTTAAGGATAATATTGCAAGCGAGCCGTAAGGAAATAGAACATGATGTTCTTGTCGTCTAAGAGTTGGACCAAATTAGCGAGGAAACCCTGCGTCGCCTGGAAGCAACGAAATACCTAGCAGGAAACAATCCAATATAGGGTTCTCAGACATACTTAATCAGGTCTTTGCCATATAGCATCTAATTTGTTACGAAGTTCTCGAGTCCAAGCCCACCTCGACAGACTAAGGGTGATTACCATCCGAGAACAAAGTCCATGTTTGTCATCTCCCCAAAAAAAGAGAAGACCACCCTATCTAAATCCTACTTGCCCCGCCTTCCGGGGAACGGAAAAATAGGAGCAGTGTAGTAAAACAAAGGATAAGTAAAGGTATTGTCACAGTGACCTTTTCCAATAAGCGTGGAGGTGTCTGTCTTCCAAGACTTAATGGACTTAGAGGCTTTAGAAATTTTTTTTTTCCCATTAGAATACAGCATCACTCGTACCCAAAAATACGCCAGTAATCTTTATAGAAGACCTACGTCCAGACTATATTGGACGGCATGCGGTCAAAAGGCTGGCCCATCGTTAAACCCTGTGCTTTTTGTACATGAATTTTAGCACCAGTGGCATCACCAAGCGTCAAAAAAGTAGAAATGTGTGAATATCGTTGGACAGAAGCATCAAGTAGTCATCCATCGGCATATTGAAGAAGCTTAACAACGTTCCCTTCACCACCATGATAGAAAGCCCCGTATGTCGCGACACACGTTTACATATTGCGCAATTGGCTCAATATATAATCCATACAAAGTGGAGATAAGGGGCACCCCTTGGCGAGACCCACGAGAATTTTACAAGGATCATATAGATGCCCATTAAACAAGAATCCGACGATAAATATCCTTATACAGTATTGACATCCAACGGATGAAATTGTCCACCAAAATTGAACTTACGGAGAACTCTTAACAAAAAACCCAGTTTAACATAATCGAAGGCTTTCTGTTGGCCAAGAAGAGCAATAAAATCCTGGGCATTATTTTTTACTAAACGGAATAATCAATGAACCCTAATAAGCTTATTTACTGTGAATAATCTCCCTGGGACAGAGCAAGTCTGGAATTCGCCATTTAATAGACGGGAGGACCCCCTCCTCAGCCAGTCTTCTTTGGAGAACTTTAGAAAGCAACTTACATCAGTGTTTAGAAGACTAATAGGTGCGCCAATTAGAAGGACGTTCAATATCACCACTCTAGGGACAGAAGTGATAATGCCCATACCTGGGACAAGACAAAGTACGCTCTTGAAACCCCGTTAAACCAACCTCAACTAAATCCCTTAGCAAGAAGATCAGAGAACACGTCCGTAAAATTCTTAAGGAAGACCCGAAACCCGGCGATTTTTGTTTGCCGTCGCCGAAATGGTCTCAAGAACCTCATGATCAAGTGATGGGGGTTTCTAATGAGTCGATCATTACCACTGATCTCCTTACTTAAGCAATTAATAAACGCACTCTGCCTGTTATTTCACGAAACATGTATACAGCTGGCTGTAAAACTCATGAAAAACATTCAAATATTGCTTTTTCATGTAAACTTCGTATACCGTAGCATTAGATCGATTCAATACCGTTGTGTGGCACGGGCCTTTTCTCGCGTAAAAAAATGAAGCAGGTTTTTCCGCCTCCTCTGCCACCTAACCCTAGAACGAAAGTAAGCCCCCTCTTAATTCACAAGTAACAACATGGTCAACTACATATAGTCATATCTCAGAGACACCGATACTGTATCTGTTTCCTGGATTCCTCTATTATCCCTCGCAATACTAAACACTGTGCTGATGGCTAAATCCTTATTCTCAGCGTAACTTTATCCCACCATTCACTAACAGAGGAAAACCCCTTTCACGTCACCGACCGTTGTAATATCCCGAGATCTGTCAAAAAGATAGACTGTCCTTACACACAAGGCCGGCAGTAAACTTTTCCAGTACCCTTGCCCCTATTTGAGTGGCTAGCGGGACTTGAATGAATGAAAACAGGTTGTGCTCACTGAAGGGAAAGCACAAGTAACTGCCTTAACAATTGAAAAATTCAAGGGATATAAACGCGATCAATTCTAGAGCTCTTATTTTGACTGGACCAGGTATCCCCTGGAATAGACGAATTACATATTATAGCTTAGCAACGAGATTTATACATGATGCCAAATCCCTTCATTTCTTTCTTCACGACCGACAAAGACGGAACTATTAGTCACACTGCTGAGTCTATCGAAATCGATCACCAACGAAATGGAAAACGCCCCCTAAAATAACCAAGATGACAGCCCCGGTGGAAGCAAAAAGATTATTCAAAGGACTTCACTATCACCATGGGGGTTGGGGCGTGTAAATTACAGAGCCTAATACTGTTCCTTAATGGTAAATCTAAGGCAATACAACGACCACCCCGTGTCACGCCTGATTTGGCTCCTTTAATAGACCTTGGGGCTTGAAGGCAATGGCAACTTCCCCCGAATGATTTGAGAGACGAGGGGAGAAATAAACTGGACCATCCCAATGTTTTCTGAATAACTTGAAATCATCCTCATTGATAGATACAACTCTTAGAAAAAATATTACTCAGCATTAACAGATTGCCACCATTGAAAAACATGTGACCTTTAACAGCAATCAGTAATCCATTAACGTTAATTGTGACAATAGAAAGTTGAAGCATATCAAAGCGTTAATAATATAATAATAACTAGATCACATTGCACATGTATGGAAATATTCAATTTGGCAGACTTGAAAGAACAATGTAGAGACGCCCATTAGGTGCATCATCTCGATGACTTCCTTAGGAAATAACTGTCAAATACTCAGGTCCCTCTCTATCACAAAATCTAGGTGCACCTCTCATGTGCCCTCCATTCTGGGGTCAATAAGATGGATCTACACGTCCTTCTTTGCAGGGCGCAGGTTACCGCGTTAATTGAACTTTGGTGCTGGGTCGAAACATGCTTCTTCAGGGTGTAGTATTGGTGAAAACCTCTTTGCACCCCCTTGGAATAACAGATGCCCCCTTTTTCCCCGTGAATTGGCAAAAAACAGATTCGGGGACAATCTTATGGTGTCGATGGTGTTCCTCCGAGGGAACCCTCAGACGGACCGATTCTGGTCCTGCTTTGACTTAGCGGTTTCCGTGGTGGGTTTGGTCTGGGTCTAACTCTTCCTCTTCCGAACTGGCACTCCCCGTTACGTCGGGGACGTTCAGTAAATGCAGTTGAGAACGGCTCGGGGTCATCTCTGTGGGCCTGCGTTTGACCAGTTTGGTAGGAGAGTCGTTGACCGACGCGACTCGCCCCCCTGCGTTTCTCCGGAGCCTACCTCATGGGCAGATCTGTGCCACTTACTGGTTCATCGCGGGTGGGTAATTCCCCAGCATCCCCCCAAACTCTCATCCTCGCCAATTTCCTGTGTAGGCTGGAATCATGCCCGGCTCTTCCGTCCAGGTCAATTCGACGGTTCGTGACACACATTGCCTCACCCAGGTGTAAGCTGTCCTGTGTTTATCAAAGATTAGGCAACTCGGGGTTTTAGCAGTGTTTACATGAGGTTCCCGACTTAGCGCCTAGAAGCGTTTACACTAAAAAACTGCGCACCAGGCGCGAGAGGGGATCGAACCCTCGTCTTCGGTTTACGAGACCGTACGCCTTACCACTTGGCCACCACGCGGTACTAGTGTATTGTTTTCAGACGACGATTTTCGTGTCAAATATATTTCGATGTTGTAAACGGAACTGGTAGGATCGGTAGAGGCTACGCAGTGCCACCATTACGACGTCCGCGCCGATCTGGATGGCGAACCCACGCCCGCACTTGATTGAACCTGTGGAACGAAAAACCGGCAAAACCCTTCGCGACCGACGTCTCCGAAAAGAAAAGCTGATGGCAGAGTCGGATTCGAACCCACGCCATCGAAATTACTGGTGCCTTAACCAGCTCCTTAACCGCTCGGCCACTCTACCAGTATAGGTAAACTGAACATATGCAAACTTATCTTCGTATATAACAATTACCTGGACGTATTCTGAATATCCCCCTTGGCAATAACGTATAATACCACAACGCTGGATGAGACCGACCTTCTTAACCAAATCGCGTATATAACGTCAACTAAGAATTCCTCAACATATGTCTGAAAACGTTGACGGCGACTTATTCTTGTTAGCCCGGGAACTATCATTGCAAACGCCTCCTTAGCCGAATGAATTTGTTCGACTGTTCTTATCATGATCGCAACTTCCTATTCATTATCGAAAGACATCGGCGATTAATATCCTAAGAAACGTTCCGAATAAAGATTACTATAGAATTCATTGAAACTCAATAATTATGAGAATCATCAGTAAGCCTGGTACCCCTAGGGTCTATAGTAGAACTTTACCTTTTTGTTGCGCGTTGACTTTTTCTTTGCGCAGAAGAAAAGATGAGGGTTTCTCACCTCTTCCAACCATTCCCTCTTAGCGAATAAAGGCCCCTCTCAATTCATCATCATGACCTGTTTAATAT
>JAODTK010005277.1:0-14936 GCA_026419785.1 Sclerodactyla briareus | reverse complement strand
TGGAGGAGGTTTACACGAACATGAAGGAAAAACATTCTCAAGTCGCTGTGTGTTAATTTATGATCCATTGATCTAGACCTAAATGTTACTAGCCCCAGTAACTTAGGCTAATAAGAAGTGGCTACTGTTGCTTGTTTGTTGTTCTATAGCCCGATTATAGTAGCTGAACATTCAACCTTGCGATTATAGGCTATTACAAAATGCACCAGATAATGTAATGTAAACAGACCAGGGGCGTACTGTGGATGAACCGCTGTGGAGTGTAGCCGGCGGCGAAGGCGGGTGACGGGTTGCGAACCTTTTCGATCAGTGGACTTCGGTAGAACTTTTCAGGTGGGGGATCAGTGGCTTTACATGGAGGCACTGCCAATACTGTCGCAGTTCAGAATCCAGGATTTCATTGGGGAATATGGCTCAAACTGGCACCTCACCAAGGCCCTGGCTCAACGACATCCACCCTATTATCCATTCATTTACATTCTATTCATTGCCACGTCATTTTTTCCATCCCCCGTAGCTGCATACAGGCTAATAAACAGCTCACAACTTTTGAGGGACTGACATCCAATGGTTGTGTCCACTGGGTCACCTGTTTGGTTGAGGAACGGGTCGGGGTCGAGACTCGGTACGTGGCTTAACTTCAACTATAGCGCTCGCAAGTTAAGAGTGTGTTGCCAGGTGCGAGAGGCATGGCCCTCTTCCATGACATAGTGAGCTGACATGCCCCACGATACAGGAGGGTGGTGGGGGATTGGAAATCCTTCGCAAAAATTCTTACCTTTCTACTACTTATACCCTGGTCAGGAGGAACATGATGTGACAACAGAACCCCACTGTTAGTCCACTATTATATAGATCATTACTATTCTAAGCATCTAAATCTTCGCAGCTTCGGTTCCCATATTGGTGTCAAACCTCGAAGACAAAGTGACAGTTCAGTAAAATAATATAGATTCGCTAGCACAAGTTTCACTTCCAGAAATGACAATTGTGGCAAAGCTCTAAGATTCGGGGGGGGGGGTTAATGGTTTATGGGTCCCCTACGCATATTATATAACACATTGCTCCAGCGTAACTATCTTCATCATGTAGAAGAACAAGAGGGCAACGTTCTGCCCATACAGGGCGATCCCAGCAGGGGGACATCGAATGCACATACATTATGCACACCAGTGGCGGTAGTTACGGGTGGGTTCAACGGGGGACAGCCCCCCCCCCCCCCCCCACGACAAAGCTGTGCCCCCGGCCCCAGTGGGAAATCGGCCCAACCTTTACCATTCTGCCAATATCGCTTTTTGGAGGCAAGTCCAGCGCCGCGCAGCCCTCCACCCTCGAGAGAGAGGGGAGATAGAGCAACCTTTTGTTTCCCCAGGTGGCTTATATGACATAACGTCATTAATTTGAAGAAGTGAAAACTTTCCTATGAGTAGCCGAATAGCCGCGTGCGGCCATGTAGTGTCCGAGTAGCTGACGGTGAGTGAAAGATCGAATTCGGTGAATTTGGTTGTATCTGTCTGGGATCACCTGATTACCGAGATTGAAGAATCGGCGTTTAACACAGTTGCAGTAGGACTAAAAATTGAATGTTTTTCTTCGGAAATATGAACACGGAAACATGGAAGGATGTGACACGACCTACGAAGCTAACAGAAAAAGACCCAGTGCTAGTGCCGCACTCAGGGGAGATGGGGGTGAGGGGGGGATGAGACCTCCGAACTTCAGGTCTTTCCTTTCGGTCTCCCCCTCATAGTTTTGAGAGGACTAGAGAGAGAGGATGATTAAAAAACCGAAAGTTGGTTGAGACCACATTGAAAATAATTAGTATTTCTTAAGCCGCGTTTCCATTGCACGCGGGCGGGCGGGGCGTTTTTTTTGAGACTCGTTTCCATGAACGCGGGCGGGGGGCGGGCGTTTTCTCGAGTCACGCATTCTCTAACATTTTTAGGTTGTCTAGGAGCTAGATAAAACGATGTAGCCTACTATTATTATTATTGTTAGTCTTATTATTATTATTAGTATTATTCTATTATTATTATTATTATATATTATTATTATTATTATTCTTATTATATTATATTATTATTATTATTATTTATTATGATTATTATTATTATTTATGATTATTATTATATATATATTATTATTATTATTATTATTATTATTATTATTATTATATTATATTATTATATTATTATTATATTATATTATTATTATTACTTCTTAAACGGTATTATTAATCTTATATTATTATTATTTACAAACACCGGAGCATATAGTGTTTTTTTTAAAACTAACACCGGTGTTCATTTTGTAAACCATGGTTCTAAATCTCAACGATTCATGGCCAACTATTAAAACTTCACAATTGACAAAGATTTGGAGATTTAATAGCAAATACTTGAACATATCATGTTTTATTAAAAAATGCAAATATGTGTTTCAATAGTGTCTGGCCGTTTTAAAAAAGAGGACAATATGTATAAAACATCCTCAGCCCAGTGTTGATGAACAGTTCTGAATGTTGTTTGGAACATATTTGAACATTAAAGTGTCCTCTACTCTCCATTATCGGGCTACAAGCCGGTAAGATTTGCAGGGAAATCCCCGGGAATCGATTACGAAATACCACGCGGGCAGAGCGGAAAAAACACTGCTATACATGACGACTCGAGAACAACGCCGCCACGGCACCCGCCGCCCCGCCAGCCCGCCCGCCCGCCGGCGCCCGCCCGCCCCGTGCATGGGGAAATGGCTCCATTGAAAATAACGCATGACGCGATTTTAGACGCCCGCGACCGCACGTGCATGGAAAACCGCCGGTTAAGGCGAATCTCGTTTATTGTATATTTCATGAATAATACTGCCATCTCCAGGGACCCCCAACGAGGCTTTGCCAATGCCTGGTCCCCATATTCTGCCAACTACCGAGAAGGATGACCCTTGTCCGCGAATTTTTGCGCCTATGACAAGTTGTGACCCCCAGGGAAGTTTGTAACCCCTTGCCCGATAAATCTGGATCCGCCACTACTGATGCACGCTAAATATGTGGGGCCCGTCTAATGATATATCATGTCATAATTGTGGTTAATATGACCGCACAAAAAATGTGGCAGAACTTGCGCGCTCCGCGCGCGCAATAGTAGTATTGTCGTTTTGGGAAATTTACCAACTTTTTGGCGACCTCTTGAGATTGGCGCAAAATCAGCCACCATTTTAATGGCGAGAAACAGTGGCCATCTGGGAGGACCTGATTTGCTGAAAATTCTGCCGCTCCCGGCCCAGCCAATGTGGCGATCGCTCTTAGATGGTGACATGGCGCCCCCCTAGGGAACGAGGGAGTGGTCTAACCACTTTATAGCGCCCGTACTGGTAAATTCCGGCGGCGACCAATCGGTTACGATAAGGCACAATCAGCTACAGTACCTGCAAAAAATGGCCCCGTGAAATCTCGGAGTGAACCGCAGGATCCCCTTAATAATTCAATTTATTGATCACTGGGTTAAAACGTGGCTGCTTGAGAGAGGTAACAAAATATAATGGGATCCGAATAGCGACGGAAATCTCACCCCCCCCCCCCCCCCCACCTCTGTAGTAATAAAATCGGCCGACTGAATCGGGCGGCAAGGCAATGATGACAACTCTTGCTAAGAGAGCGCGATCGGCCGATCGAATCGGGTCGATTCAAAATATCGGCCCGCTGGAGTCGAAGTCTGCGAGTACGGGCAAATTATTAATTGAACTAATTTTTTTTTATTTATTTATTTGCTCTCGTCTCCTCACAGCTATTTGTCACAGAAAGCAATACAAATACAAAAAGAGTGTGATAAATTATGGTTCCCCCATACAAAGTTTGGTTAAAACAGATTATGAACTTTTTCAATATACGGGTAGTGGGAGTTGTAAAGATACTTGCAAATATTAGATACATGGAATGGTGCGGATCTGAAGACAGCAGAGTCAGAATTGGCTCCCTCGATAAATTATACAAAATAATTTCCTTCAATCCAAACTTACCAAATTCACGCGATTGATTGAATTGTTGGTGAAAAAACGCTCGAAAGTCCGCAATGTTAACAACGAGCCCAAGATCCTTAACAATGAGCCGTTTAATAATATTACTGGACAAGTATGGAACTTTGCCCCCTCTAAAAAGGTGCAAGCATCTTGATTTCCAATAGTGAATTTACAAAGGCAGAAGAATACAAAAGCCATGTTGAAGACATTAATAGCGAGCGCGTCACAGGAAGCGAGAATAAGTACATAGTGAGCAAAACACAGTGTTATTATCAGTCAGCTTAGTGAAAACCTTCTTGATACAACAAGTAACAGGATAAATCTCCCCCCTTAGGGACAGTCCCAAAAAAGATGACCTTTCGTCTCGAGCGTTACATCTCACAAAGGGCAAAACCCATCCCCATTTTCCACTTGGCAATCTTAAACCCAGTGTAAAGAATTCGTGAGTTAGCGCCATGGAAATCACCTAACTTGTTATCTAACATACTGTTGACATAATGCTCTCCAAAATTTCATTCCGGAAGAAATGGATTCTTACGCACCACCGTCACCAGTAAAGACCACCCTGTTGGAGAGTTTTGACGACGTTCTTTAGTAGAAGTAACAAAATCAGAATCAAGAGAGAACAGTTTAAGGATAATATTGCAAGCGAGCCGTAAGGAAAGGAAATAGAACATGTGATTGTAGCGGTTCGGTCTAGAGTTCGGACCAAAGTAGCGGTGGAAAACCAGCGGAGTGGGAAGAACGAAATTCACATAGCAGGAAAACAAAATACAAGGGAGGGTTCCCAGACAGTAACTTAATCAAGGGGCTTGGCAGTAATACGCATTACATTGTTAACGAAAAGTGATCGGCTACACAGCCCACACTCGGACATACAGGGTGATGAACTCCCGAGAAACAAGGTCAGGTGGCATCTCC
The DNA here is from genome assembly GCA_026419785.1 of Sclerodactyla briareus. Classification (NCBI taxonomy): domain Eukaryota; kingdom Metazoa; phylum Echinodermata; class Holothuroidea; order Dendrochirotida; family Sclerodactylidae; genus Sclerodactyla; species Sclerodactyla briareus. The sequence continues at coordinate 10,001 of JAODTK010005277.1, read as the reverse complement.
CCAAATACCGAGAAAACCAAACCCAATCTAAATCCTTACGTGCCCCGCTCGGGAAACGGAAAATAATAAAATTAATTAATAACGGAAAACGGAAAAATAGGAGAATGTCGTAAAAAAAAAAAGATAACATCAACCCAGGTATTGATCACAGTGAACTTTCCAAGGAGCGTGAGGTTGTCTCTGTTCTTCCAAGACTTAATGGACTTAGAGGCTTTAGAAATTTTATTTCAAGTAGAATTAACAGGCATCACTCGGGACAAAAATACGCCAGTATGATATCTTTATAGAAGACGACTTCCAGACACCACGATTGGACGGCAGGCGTTCAAAAGGCTGGCCCATCATTCACCATCTGATTTTGTCCTCAATATTTGGCACCAGTTGCTTCACCGAAATCGTCAAAAATGTGCGCTAGAAAGGGATGAATATCGTTGGAAACTAGAAGCAATACAAGTAGTATCATAGGATATTGAAGAAGGCCATCAACACATTTCCCTTCAGCACCAGGAAGAGTAAAGCCCCCGTATGTCGCGACACACGTTTACATAATTCGCATGGCTCAATATATAAACATACAAGAGTGGAGATAAGGGGCACCGCTGGCGGACACCACGAGATATGGTAACAGGATCAGAGAGATGCCATTAACAAGAATCCGACTATAAATCTCCTATACAGTATTGAAATCCTACGGATGAAAAGATGAAATTATACCAAAATTGAACTTACGGAGCAATCTTAACAAAAAACCCAGCCAGTTGAACATAATCGAAGGCTTTCTGTGTCCAAGAGCAATAAAAAGCATAGGCATTCTTTCACTAACATGGAATAATCAATATATCCCAATAAGCATCATGTTTACTGTAATGATCTTCGGGGACAGCGCAGATTGGAATTCGCCAATTATAGACGGAAGGAACCTCAGACAGTCTCTTTGAGAACTTAGCAAGCAACGCTATAATCAGGGTTGTTGAGAAACTAATGGGCGCCAATTAGAAGGACTCTCATTATCACCACTCTTAGGGAGCATAGTGATAATGCCAATCCGCTGGGACAAAGACAAAATACCGCTCTTGAAAACCACCGGTTAAAACCTCAACCAACTCCTTAGCAAGAATATCAGAGAACACAGTTCGTAAAATGCGTAAGGGAAGACCGTCAGAACACGGCCGACATATTGTTTGGCAGGCCGAAATGTCTCAAGGAACTCAGGTAAGTGATGGGGGTTTCGGGAAATGACAATGATCTCTTACTAAGCAATTATTAAAAGCACATCTGCCTGTTATTGTCAACTGAAAAAATCGGGAAGCTGACTGTAAAATCATTGCAAAACATTCAGTAATATGGCCTATTTTCATTTTTTAAACTTCGTACCTGTAGCATTATTAATAGATTCAAATAACGGAAAGTGAACTTAATACTCGAACGCAGAAAAGTGTAAACATAGAATAGCGTACTACAATAGAGAACTATATGCTTAGATTTCTGACGTGTACTGAAACGTGCTCCAGCCCTTGCTTTCTTCCACAATCCATAGATCAACCTGTTAAAAATCGTGGCATCGTCCTTATTGCCCGTATTCCCCCGCCTTAGTGGAATCGTCGCGCATGAGCGCTTCGCTAACGAAATACAGAGACCTACCAAAATTCGGCCGCCAGGGACCTGATTCCGCCAGGGATCGGACCGGGGACCGTCTGATGTGTTAGACAGAAGTGATAACCGCTACACCACGGAATCGCGTTCTATTGTCTGCGTGACCACTAGCACTCTTGAATGAACTGCTCGGACCAAATGCTTGCAATAAGCACTCACTTCGGTCAGGTGATTCCCCCGGGATCGAACCAGGGGCCGCCTGCGTGTGAAATAGGCGTGATAAAGATGAACGATACACCAGGCATACACCACAGTGGAATTTGGCGCGCATCGTAAAATAAATATATGGAATGATATTGTTGAAGGTTCGAAAATCCGTGCGCGTGGCTCACCAGAGTTCGAATCGGGACCGTCTGGTGTGTAAGACAGAAGTGATAACCGATTACCAATGGAACCGCTGCTGGGTTACCTATAGGCTCTCGGGGGAGGGAAGATTCAACCATTCCCTAAATTCTGAGTTTGAAGTCATGGCGAGTACGGCAAATTAATCTGAACTAATACTGAACGCGGACAAAAATGTAAACAAGAAAGCGCAACATTAGTCTACATCGGTTCGAGCATTATAAGCAATCTTTGCGTTTTTAATTGTGTTTACAATTAGAGAACATCGATTAGATTTCCCTGACCGTGCAATGAAACGTGGCTCCAGCCATTTTTCTCTACTGATCCCATTAGATCAAGCCGGTTACAATTCGTCGCGAAGGGGTTATTGGTAACAACGCACGGACAACTGCCTTCCGACGGGAAGACACTAGTACGAGTAGCAGGGTTGCCGAACATAATTGTCTTATCGTAACGTGAATATCTATGTAAAAACTTGCAGGTCGACACCCCACTATGAGCTAATTTTCTGGACGCCGGATTGAGTACCTGTCAAAAAGAGTCCCTAAAAACACATTGAAACCCAATTTGAGCGCTTAGGACCCCTGTCGGAGCGCTAATGTTACCTGGTGGTAGACAGACCATGTCAAAAAGCATCTGAGGGGCGGTTTTGGGATTGTTGAGCGAAATTTTGGCGGTCAATTTTCTAGATTAGTGAATTGAGTTGGAAAATCGATTTTCCGGCTGCGCCACCGGTAGGAAAAAAAAGCATAAGAACACGGGCAACCCTAGCGAAAACTCTAAACGAGTCAAGGTAAGTGAATTGGAAGTGTAATGACAGGTGTGAAATGTCAGCTTCGCAATGTGTGGTGGGACATCCATGGCGAAAACTTCTAAGGGCCAGGCAGCCCCTCGAAGGAAGTCAATTTAGCTTGTAAGTCAATGGGCCGGCTATTAGCGGGGTGTGACCTGAGTATCGATTTCAAGAAAAAAATATTTTCAAAAGTTACTTCTTGTGATTTTCGTGTAATGTACTTCTTTGGTATTGCATAAAAGTGTGACGGTGAAAGTCTTATTTCACATGCTCGGATTTTTGGGGCAAAAAAAAAAAAAAAAAACCAATTTTGTATTTTGTGGAAAAAAGTTCTCATATATTTTAGAGATCTGAGCGGTTGGAGCCGACTTGGCTTCATTTAGTTCCTGGATGCCCCATGGTGTGATTATAGGTGACCGCGTACATAATATAACTCCGCTTATGACCAAATTTGAAATCGTGTTACGCCTGTTTGAAGAACCGTGCAAGGTACCAGCACAGGCAATGAACTCACTAATCTTCCTTCAGCTTTCTTTAATTTGCAAATAGTGCCGATACCAGCCTTTTTTATGGGGAGGAAAAACAAATCCCGAGACTTCAAAATCAGGACCGACAAGAACCAGCTAGGCTAGGCTAGGGGCGGCGGATCTCTTTTCGTGGAGGAAGGGCCATGTCTGAAGATACGGCAACTCCATGCGGGAGGCGGAAGATCAGTAAAACTTGTTCACGATCAGGTAGCGTTGGGATGGACATCAGGTTTGGTCCCGCTAGACTAATCTGATCAGGATTGAGCTGATAGGTAGCGGTTGCATGCACTTTGTGAGGTGTGTATGTTTCTAACTGAATTAACATGCGTACAAAAAATTGGTATGGATTACTGTTTAGCGGGGTTGAGGGCGGGGGCCGGGGGGGGGGGGGGGTTGGTGTGGCGTGGGGGGGGGGGGGTCACCAATTTTGTACATTAGGATAAGGCTAAGATGACTATAGTCGATATCTATTGGCGTTCTTTTTTTGTGAGTGTCCTAGTATGGGTTGTATAATGTGTATCTAAGGCTACTCGATCCTCTTCTGTTCTTTCAGACTCGAGTGGAACTGCATAATTCAAGAGGGGGGGACTGGCCTTGGACTCACTGGGGAGACAATTGTTTAGTCACGCAACCGGCTTTCCAAGAGAACGGTATGCTGGGCTTGAACAGGAGGGGCGCTGTCTGCGGGGGGGGCCTTCCTGGTGGATGGAGGCCATCTTTGGTGAGAACAGCGAAGTGAGTATCATTACAGGCTGTCACAGGAAATTGTGATAGAAAAAACATGTCACCATGAGCATACACAACCCTGAACTCTATGCTGACACTCACACACCTTAATTGGGCCTACGGCACTGAGATGAGCACTGTTAGACACGCCGGACATCTGTGCACAAAGTGGGCATGGGGAAGGCACCATTGGGGGGGGGGGCATTGGTTTGTGCTCAAAACTTCATACACCATTGAATGCCTGATTTTTCGGGGGAAAAAATGACTAACACTTCCTCTTCAGGTATCCGCCATATTAGCTAATGTTCGTCCGCAGTATGAGTACCTGCAAAAAAGAGAGTCCCTAAAAAATCACATTGAAACCAAATTCTGAGCGACTTCTGGACCCTGTCGGCTCTAAGTGTTACTATGTAGACCACAGACCATGTCAAAAAGCACTGAGAGGATGGTGTTGGGATGTCTGAGCGAAGTTTGGGCCATTCTTTCTAGATTGTGAATTTGATGTTGGTAAAAGCGATGTTCGGCTTGCGCCACCGGTCGGAAAAAAAAAAAGCAAAGAACACGGGCAACCTAGCGGAAAATCAAACGGTCAAGGTACAGTGAATGGAAGTGCCAGAAAGGTGTGAATGTTCCGCTTCGAAATGGTGGGTGGGACATTCCTGGCGAAAACTTCTAATGGCACGGCTGCCCCTCGAAGGGAGTCAATTTAGTGTGTAAGCACTGGGCCGGCTATTAGCGGGGTGTGACTCTGCAAGCTTTAAAAAGAGTGGCAGAACAAGTAGTAGAATTCGGAGAAAGGTTAGACCAAATCTCCGGGGAATATAGTTACGAACGGTGCTTGCTGTAAATAACGAGCAAGGAACAAATAATTAGGCAGAGAAAAATAGGAACAAACCACATGATGGCTCTAACAATACAGCTTCATTTCAACTAAAGTGATGCAAACTTGAAGGCCACCCGTGTCCGCTCGAGAACATGACCCCCTCTTAACCAGGTCGGGCTTTGTGCCCCCAATGAAGGGGAAAACAATTTTATTCAGATCCTTTAAAATACCAAAAATCCGGGAGGGGAAGGACACAGGGAGCAATAGCCATTATCTAAAACCAAAGGGTAGAGAAACCATATTAAACCCCCAAAAAAAACTTTTTTGACTTTCCCAGAAGAGTAAGGTGTTGCCCGAGACAAGATTAATGATCTTGAGAATGCCTTATCAATTTTACTTGGTCTCCATAGGGAACTTAAACAGAAGTATGACTACCAAAAAAAACGCAACCGTAATTTTAACAGAGTCATTAATCCAACAAAATATTAGTGGGCGAGACCACCAAAGGGACCCCCATCAAGAGGCCATACGACTTACATTAGTTGTTAATTTGTGGCCCCAGGGGCCATGTGGAACATATCAAAAAGACGGGAAATAGTTTGTGAACGTCCTCACTTTGGTGGCAATTACCAGTAGCATCATCAGAATACTGAAGCAGCTTAACCCGTTTATTATTAGCGCCGGGGATGTGAAAACATTGATGCAGGGAGAATAAAGTAATTAGCAACCGGCTTCAATGAAAAGAGTAAGGAGCGGTTGACAAGGGGCATCCTTGTTGACACACGAAAAAATCCGAACAGGTCAGAAAGTTTCCATCAATAAGAAGACGGGCTGCTAGAAATATCATTATAAAAGATGGAGATCCACCTAATAAAATTGATTACTGAAATTGAACTTGTTAAAGAACTCTGTACAAAAAAATCCAATTAACCTTGTCAAAGGGCGTTCTGCTGGTCAACAGAAATGAACGCGCAAGACCCTTTTTTAAGGTTTCACATAATAATCAATAATTCCCGGATGATAAACATATTGAGATGAATTGTACGGCCCTTGATAGAAAACCTTGTGATCAGAATAAATCGAGGAAGCAACTTGGATAACCTGAGTTGTAAAAACTTTAGCAAGCATCTTGTAGTCAGCGTTTAATAAACGTATCGGCCGCCAGTTCCCACGGTTCTCAATATCTCCAGTCTTTTGGGGAGAAGGATGAGAATGCCAGCCCTCTGAGACGGGGAAAGAACCCCAACATTAAAGACACAATTGAAAACATAAACGAGTCTTCCAAAACAAGTCATTAAAACGAGAAATGAAAAATCACAACCCGAGAGCCATCACTACCGGGAGATTTTCTTGGCGGGGTTAGCAGTGAGAGCACGCTTAACTTCATCTAAAGTAGTAGGGTGGTCTAACAACTATTATCCTCATCGGAAAGCGGTTATGTAATTTACTAACTAAATCATCTTGAAGGAGGAGAAATGGCCGAAATCACAAACAAGAGACAGAGAAACTGTAAAAAATCATGGAACACTCCTAGCATTTCGCCCTTCGAGGTGCGCTTAACCCCATCTTTATCAACCAATAGCATTTAGAGCTTTTGGCTAAGCCCGGAAAATTTCACGAGAAAGAAAAAAAAAATCGACCGAATTTTAATCATCTTCAAGTTGCTCAACTCTCGACCTAATAAGGCACCTTTATTTCTTACTTACAGCACGATCAATTTCACAGAATCAGGCTGAAGACAATTCCGCCAATTTCTGAACGTAAGAAGTTCGTTTGCGTCTCTCACGAGCCAACCGAACACTGTGTTCATAGCTCAAGTCTTCATACGAATTTTAATCACATCCCACCAACCACAATACGCGTATACGCAGGCTTAAAGTTACACCACTATGATAATGAAATTCTAATTCGTTTGAAAAAAACGGGGTTAATCATTGAGAGAAATATTGAATTTCGCATCGTCCTTTATTGGCAGTATTCCCCGCTTGGTGGATGTCTCGCATGAGCATTCGCTAAAGAAATACAAGTAGCTTACCAAACTTCGGACACCAGGATGGTGATTCCGCGGATCGAACCGGTGGACAGTCTGTGGTAGACGACGTGATGACCGCTACACCACGAAATCGGCGTTTAATTAGGCTGTGACCACTAGATCTTGAAGAACGCTCGACCAAATTCTTTCGATAGGCATTGAAACTTCGGTCAGGTGATTCGCGGGACGAAACGGGGGCCGCCTGTGTGCGAATTTAGGGGGAAACCGAGAACACAACGGAATCCACAACAACGGGACTCGCAAAACCACAATGGATTTGGACGCGCATCGAATAATACATGCATTGATATTGTTGAAGGTTTCAAAAATCAGCGCGCTGGCTCCACCGAGATGAGCCGGGGACCGTCTGTGTGTAAGACATGAGGATAACCGCTAAACAATGGAACCGATGGGGATACCTTAGGCTATCGGAAGGGGGAAATTACCATTAAGCTAAATTCTGAGTTTGAAGTTCATGCGAGTACGGGCAAATTATTCTGAACTAATTATGAACGCGGAGACAAAATGTAAACAATCGAATAGCGCAAAATTAGTCGACATCGTGGCATTACAAGCATCTTTGCGTGGTTTGATGTCGGACACAATTAGAGAAACTATCTGCTTAGATTTCCTGGACCGTGTAGTGAAACGTGGCTCCAGCCATGCGTCTCCCATGGTCCATGATAGCGGTTACCAATTAGTCGCATGTCCTTTATTGTCAATAGTCCCCGCTTGGGGGAATCGTCGCGCATGAGCGATTCGCAACGAAATACAGTAGCTTACCAAAATTCGGCGCCAGGACTGAATCCGACGGGAAAATCGAACCGAGGACGCGGTGGGTTGACAGACGTGATAACCGCCTACACCACGGAATCGGCGTTTTGTCTGCGTGACTACCAGCACTCTGGAATGAAATGCTCGACCAAATTCTTTCGATAAGCTTAAAACTGCGGTTCAGGCTTGATTCCGCCCGGGATCGAACCGACCGGGGGCCGCCTGTGTGCGATTTAGGCGTGATAACAGATACACCCGGAATCCCCACAACCGGGCGACTCGAAGACCACATGAAATTGGACGCGCATCGTAATACTATCCGGGGTGATATTGTTGAAGGTTCCAAGAATCAGTGCGCGTGGGTCCACCCGGGATTGAACCGGGACCGTCGTGTGTAAGTAGACGTCATAACCGCTAACCAGGGAACCCGCTCGTGATTACGGATAGGCTCGTGGGAGGAAAAAATTAACCATTACGCTAAATTCTGAGTTGGAAGTCAGGCGAGTGCGGCAAAATTAATCTGACTAATTAATGACCGGACAAAATGTAAATAATAGAAAGAGCGCAAAATTAGTCTACATCTGTTCGAGCATTAAAGATATTTGCGTCGGTGTATTGTGTACCAATTAGAAAACTATCTGCTTAGATTTTCCTGGGCCGTGCACTGAAAACGTGGCTCCCGCCAGGTTTCTCCAATGATTCCCATAGATCAAGCCGGTTACAATTCGTAGCATCGTCCTTTAATTGTCAGTATTCCCGACTTGGTGGAATCGTCGCGCGATGAGCGATTCGCTAACGAAATACAGTAGGCTTACCGAAATTCGGCAACGGGACTGATTCCGAACGGGGATTCAAACTGGGACCGTCCGTGGTTAGACGACGTGATGACGCTAACCACGGAATCGGCGCGTCTAATTGTCTGCGTGACCACGAGCACTCTTGAATGAACTGCTCGACCAAATTCTTCAATAAAGCACTAAACTTCGGTCAGGTGCAAGGTGATTCCGCCCGGTATCTTTTTTTTTCTTTATTTATGGACTCTCTCTCTCTCATCCTCCTGTCACAAAGAAATACAAATACAAACAGATTGTGATTAAAGTATGGTATAGACAAGGTAAAAAGATTATGAACTTCCAATATACAGGTATTATTGGAGTAAAGATACCTTGCATAATAATAGATAAATGGAATGGTGAGGATCTGTGAAGAATACCGAGTCAGAATTGGCCTCCCTCGATGAAATTCTACAAAAGAATCCTTCAATCCCAACTGTACCAAATCACTCGCTGAAAAACGCTCGAAGGTCAGCATTCAACACGAAGTCTAATATCCTTAACAATTAGCGTCATAATATTTCTGCCAGTATGAATTTGCCCCTCAAAAATTGGCAAGCATCTGATTTCCATATTATGAATTTACAAATGCAGAAGAAATACCCAAGCCTGTTGAAGACCTTATTAGCGACGCGAGTTCACAGGAAACCAGAATAAGACATATTTAAGTCAAACACAGTGGGATCGAACGGAGGACTGCCTGTTGTGTGAGGACAGGCGTGATAACCGCTACACCAGGAATCCACCACAAAGGGACTCGAAGACCACAGTGAATTAGGACGCGCATCGTAATAAATTATACGGCAGTTGATATTGTTGAAGGTTTAAAAAATCAGTGCGCGTGGCTACACCCGGGATCGACCGGGGACCGTCTGTGTGTAGACAGACGTTGATAACGCTAACAATGGAGCCCGCTCGGGGATTACCTATAGGCTCTCTGGGAGGAAAAATTAAAAATTACGCTAACATTCTGAGTTTGAAGTCTGCGAGTACGGGCAAATTATCTGAACTAATACTGAACGCGGACAAAATTTAAAAATAAATAGCTCGAAATTAGCTACATCGGTTCGGCATTATAAGCATCTTTGCGTGGTTTAATTGGTGTACAATTAGAGAACCATCTGCTAGATTTTCTGACCGGGTAAGAACGTGGCTCAGACATTGCTTCTCCACTAATCACACAGATCAAGCCGGTTACAAATCGTTATAGTCCTTTATTGTCAGATTCCCCGCTTGGTGAAATCGTCGCGCATGAGCGATTCGCTAACAAAATACAGTAGCTTACCAAAATTCGGGACAGGACTGATTTCCGCCCGGGATCGAACCAGGGGCCGCCTGCGTGTGAAATAGGCGTGATAACCAATTCACCTCGGACTCCACCACAACGGTAGTCGAAGACCACAGTGAATTTGGGCGCGCATCGAATAAATATATGGCATGATATTGTTGAACGGTTTCTAAAATCAGTGCGCGTGGCTACACCCGGGATCGCTCGGGG